>OU342738.1:190620749-190955749 GCA_910589765.1 Avena atlantica
TTTATTTAGCCATTCCGTTATAATTGCAATACTTACTAGTCAGATACAATGGTCGCAAGCGACAACCCAAACAAGCAATTGTTGGCAACTTTATTTAGCCATTCCATTATAGTGAAGCTGATTACTAGTCATTATAAAGTCAAATTTATAGCACTACTTTAGTTATAGTTGTCTATGATCGAGATACTGTGCTCCAAGTCGTCCATAACCGCGGACACGGCTTTCAGAAAGTTTTACCCTGCAGGGGTGCACAAATAGCAACACACACTCGATCAACCTCGGAAAAACCAAATCAAAACCCAACGAGGCCTTCACGACAAAGCAATCACAGGATTCAGAAATATTTCCGGGGGCCACCCCGTTGAGTACACCCGCAACAAAGTTAGCTGACTCTGAGATGGACTCAAGGTTTGCGTCAATGGCTGTAAACGACTGGGAACCCAAAACTGGGCTTGTCGATACCACGAAAACACTCCGCTTACCTAAATAGTACAGGTGCTCCTCGCACAATCGTAAATAAAGCAGTAAAGCATGGCATAAGTACAGGATCGTAAATAAAACCTCAAACTAGTTTGTGGCCCCAAGAAATAAGAATGAATCAAGCTCTGGCTCAGGGGGGTCCCATAATCCTCCCGGATGTGGATAGCGCGAAGATTCAAGGAACATGTATGTTAGACCCCTCCTTTATAAAGGAAAGGATCCCTGTGATTGCAATGCTAGTCCCTGGATCAATGCTAGCATCCACAGTTTAAGATGAAGTACACAGATACAAAGGTCGTTTATTACATTCATTCCAGAGATAAAACATAGTCTTTTACAACTCAGGGCCAAAGGCCTAACACAAGAGTTTGTGGAATAAGTAAATAAACATAAGTCTTCATCTTCATGTGCCACAGGCAAGCATGTTGAGTGTAGACTCATGAATCCTATTCATCATCGGAGTAACCTGCAACATCACAAGTTACAGCCACTGAGGGTCAATACTTTGGAATAGTATTGGCAAGTGATACCTTAGTATATTTTAAGTGGACTATATTACTATATGCATTTTGGCTAAGTGTAGTTTGGCTTGCTTTGCTTGAAAATAGGTTTTTCCTATTAGTTGAAAACTCTAAGTTTCTTCTTTGTCAAAAAATTCCCAAGGAACCACCAATAGACATTGAGGTCCTTCACCCTTGTTCACCCACAAATTTTTATTGTAGAAGTTGGAGTGATGAGATTCTTGTAGCTTCCATGTCTTGATGCTCAAAAGTCTCCATTTCCTTGGACAAGGCTAAGTACTTAGGTTTTCCATCTTCAGAGGTTGTGCACTTTCCCCACCAGACTTGGTTTCCCAAGACAGGACCTTTCAGAAGCTTTTCCTTAGTCAAAATGGACGCGCTCCAACCTATCAACCCATCTACCACCAACTGTCCAAATGACTAAGTTCTAGCAACCTATATGATCATGGCAGAGCCCATATTGCCAAGTGGTTGCACTGTAAGCTTTCTCAACACTTGGCCTCCAAATCCCCTTTGTGCCTGGGTGGCATACCACAAGTGAGATACACAACCCAAGTCCATGGCCTTGTGTAACCACTCAACATAACCCAATCATTCCATTCCACCCAGGAGGTTCATTTGACTTAGTTGTTTTATTAAGAAAACATAAGTCTCTTGACTTAGAATATATTTTCATAAACTATATAGATGTTTACCACCCTTGTTTGCTAAGTAGCTAGACTAAGCAGAATATGGCAACCTACCATAGGATAACTTCCTTAGCATTTCTACTATTCCATTTTACTTAGGATTTCCCATCTTAGCTCTTGGCAAAATATCATGCAATAAATTCTAACAAAAATAACTAATGCTAGTAAAAAACATAGGACAAAATTTTGATGAAATATCACTTGCCTTGGTAGTGGGGAGAGTAGCACTCTTCACAATCACAATCACTAGCAAAATCTACACAAGAAATCATAGCATACAATTACACACAATTTATATACAAACAAAAATAATATGAATGCATGCATGCAAGAATTTACCAAGTGTGATTTCTTTGAAAATTCTACCAAGTATGCTCATGAGTTCAGAAACTTAACATAACACAAATTTTTTGCCAATTAAACTCATTTGGCACCCACATAGTTTACCAAAATAATTTCCATTTAAAATGGTCCTAGAACATGTTCTATAAATAAAATCATTTTTATCTGTTACTATATGCTAAATAAAGTGGATATTCTGAAAGGCCTTGTTTCACTGAATCCAACGATATAAAGTTTGCAAAAATCTAACATGGCATTCAAAAGTTATAAGCATTTGAAGTTTGAATCTAAATCAGGTTTTAAATTCTGTTTTTTAGTTTTAAACCTTGCCACGCGTCGCATCCTTACTGGTGCATACCGCTTCGCGCGGATCGCGTTCCGTGGACCGTACGATCTAAGTGGGATCTGGCGGCTCAGATGCGCGCTTACCCTTTCGTTTAATGTTCTATCCTAACCCTACGATGCAGATCCAATGGCTGCTAACGATCTGACCAAGAACTGGCGGCGGAGCGGTGGCTACCGGCGGCGGAACAGTCAGTCGACGATGGAGGCGGCGTTACTGGGGGTAGGAGAGATCGAGGAGTAGCTCACCGGGCTCAGGGGGTCACGGCGAAGCTCGTCGTACTTGTGGTTGGTCAAGGGGCGCTCGGACACGGCTGCGATTGCTCACCGGAGTGCGTGGCGGCGTCGGGTGCGTCAGGTGGTCGTCGTGGACGTCGCTGTGAATCTCCCCAAGGCAAGATAACGACACGGTTAGGTTCACAGGGTCAAGGGGAAGTCGTGTGCATGAACGGAAAGGCGAGGGGCGGTCTGTACCTACCGGGAAAGCTCGTCGGAGTTGATGTCGCCGTCAGTGCTCGCGGTGTCAAGTGGAATCGGCGACCTGGGGCAGTACAATACGGACTAGTGAAGTCAGAAGATGCGCAAAGACACACTGAGTCAGATAGCAAGAACGATAGGCAGAGGGGAACTCGAGGCTCACCTGAATCGCTCGCCGGAGAGGGCTCTGTCAGCGGCGGTGCGCGGAGGTTTGAGGGCAGCCTGGTGGCGGAGTGAGCGAGATGTTTGGGGGAAAAAGATCGCGGGGCAGAGAGGGTCTTATAGCCGGGGAATCGACAGGAAACGCTCGAGGATAAATGCCCATTTACACCGCGCCATTACCGGCCATCACTGCTGCAGCGACGTGGTCGCAGGCGCGGTCTGGGGAAGACGAGGACGACGTGGACTGGACCCGCTCGTCAGCGAAACGCGCAAAATGTTGGTGGGGTCGGGCTGTCAGTGTCTGTTTGCGTGTGCTCGCGCGTGTGAGAAGGAAAGGAGATCCCCGGGTGGGCTTGCTGGGCTTGTTCTTCTGCTGGGCCAGATTCTGGCCGCGTGGCCTTTTTCTATTGAAGTGCTCTTTTCTTTTTCTAAATTCATTTTCTGGTATGAATTTTGATATGAATTCAAATCCTTTTGAAATCAAACTACCTTGGGAATTTTTGCAGGGTTTTGTGGATTCAAAAACAGTCATAAAACTAAGTGGTTACTTTGCAAGACTTGGTCAAGCTTGGTTTTCAAAGTAATCAGAGATTAGTTCTAATTTGCAAATATTTGAAAGGGATTTTTGAAATTATTTCTAAATTTGAAATCTTGGGTTAAACATTTCACCTAAACTTTCCATAAATGGAGGCAAGCAAACAAGTACTTAAACATTCAAATTTCAAAGGGTGATAGTTATTTGGGATAGTTTGATCACATGAAATCATAGCTCAAATTCTATCTCTAAGTGATTTTTGAGAAAACCCTAAATGAATGAATGATGCAAAAGATGATATGAATGAGTTTTGAAACTATGATTTTTGGGATGTTACAAGGTATCAAGTACTCGGGGTCCTACGGGACACAAGTGGACGGTTAACAACCAAATAACATCTATTGCCCACCTGTGCCTCTGCTTACTTACTTCAATTTTAGTTGTTAAACAGTAATTAAAGTCTTGATCATCTCCAACATTAAACACACGGCAATACTCCAACAACTGTGGTACTTGACGACGCGCAACAGCACTTGAGCAGCGACTACGACGCGCAGGTCCAACTATCTACCAAACAACAGGTAATAGGAGGTGTCCAAGGCAATATAAGGCTGCAAGGGATAACATGGGTACGAAAACTAGAGCATCGCAACACAGATAGCAATAGATCAACAGGATGGAATAAATACTATAAAAGTAAGATAGGTAGAAAGGGGGAGGTGCTCGCCTGAAAAACATTCCCGAAGGTTCATCCAAAGGTCGGGGCGAAGCTCACATCAACTCAACGGCCTTATCCGCGAAGAACCAAAACACTGGAATAAACACCGGATGCAATATTTAATACTACGGCAAAAGATCGGGCATGATGCATATATGATGTATGGCATGGCAAAGATGCGATGCAATTAGGCAAAATTAAGCGGAACCAGGGTCCCGACAATTAAATATATGGTTCTAGTTGTTTAGATACCCCGCATTTTAAATGTTGTTTTAACATGGCAAAAGATAGCACCGGTTCGATACACAATTTAAATGAGACCAATATACGGCTAGATTTGCCCGCATATGGGCCCCATATTTAATTATGAGGTGAATCGGCATAAGGCCCCCAAACCACAGACAAGTATGCATGCATGAACAATTTAATATGCAACAATCTGATATTACATTTATAAAATAGGGCTCGAGAAAAGGTTCACACATTAGGGTTCAGCGATCTTGGTCCGGGGGTTCGGGGTTCGACATGGTTAAGGGTTCGGTCTCAGGGTTCAGGGTTCGACGGGATCGGTCTCGGATAACTGAGGTAGATCTTGTCGCACGAGCGTCAATGCTTCCGGGAAGGAGAACTTGTCGTTCAGGGTCTCGGTGTCCGGGGTGAAGTACTCGGCGTCCTCGAGGGAGTACTTGTCGTATCCGTGAAGGAGATCATGTCGGTCCACGGGGTCGGGCTTCGAAGCCAGGAAGGAGTACTTGGCGTTGCCGAGCGGAAGTCTTGATGATCCTCGGGTCCGAGAAGATCTTGTCGCACGGTGTCCGGTTAGGCGAACTTGTCGGTCCCGCGGTTTCGATTGTCGATGCCGGACTCGGGTCTCGGTACTGGGAGATCTTGGTGTTCCGAGGGGGTCTTGTCGCATCCGAAAAATACTTGGAGTCCTACGCGGTCATCGGGTTCGGTCTTCGAATCCATGTACATGGTCATGGCGTTCGGGAGTCGATCTTGGTTCAGGGTCCACGATCGGTCTTCGGAAAGGTCTTCGGACGCAAGGATCAGGGTCCTCGGGTCCGCGAAGGAGATCTTGTCGGGGCCTCATGTCGGTCTTGGGTTATCATGTACAATTGTCGGTCTTGGCCGCGGACGAACTTGACTTGACGGTTTGCACGACCCAGATGTTAGACACAAAAACACGCACGCGGTGCAGGCAGGGAACATGGCAGGGTCACCCGAAACAGGGCGCACGCGCGTGGTCGCCCAGGGCGCGGTGACGGGCCGTGCGAGCCTGCAGCCGGGGATGCGGGCGGCAGAAGGGCTCGACGAGGAAGGCTGCGCTTGGTCGGGGGCGTGCAGCGGGACACCACTGCGGAGACGGCCTGGTGAGACAGGGCCGTGGGGTCGAGCGGAGGGGGTAGACGAGGATGGTCAGAGGCGGGGTCGGTGCGGGACCAGGCAAAACCGAGGGCGCCGTCGGACGGGCGAGCTGGAGCGGAGGGGCGACGGGGCGAGCAGGCACTCTGTGGCCGGAGGAGAGGAAGGCCCCGGCCGGAAGAAATCGGGGGGGGGGGGGGCGACAGGGCTCCAGGGACGAGGCAGGCGAACGGAGCAGAGGAACGAGCGGCGGCCGACGAGCTTGGCTGCGGGGAGGAGGCGGTCGACGAACGGAGGGAGGAGAGGCGGTGGGCGCCGAGGAGCAGAGGGGAGCGGCCGCGGGCAAGGGGGTGGCGGCCGAGGTCGGCGGCGGACGGCGGGGCGAGCCCGAGCGGGAGACGGGCGGCAGCCGAGGTTGGGGAGGCCGGAGAGGGACGCGGGCGGTGGCTGACGGGAGGAGGCAGGAGGAGGGGACCGGCGGTGGCGAGCTCGCTCTTGGGGGAGGCGGCGGCGGAAGGAGGGAGAAGGGGGCGGGGGTGCGGGATGATGAGGGAGATGGTGGAGGACGGCGGCTCGCCGGAGGGGCGGGTGCGCCTGTGCGGCGGAAGGCGAGCAGAGAGGAGGGAATGCGGGGGGAAGAGGAGCATCGGGGAAGAGAGGATGCGGGGTGAGAGAGGAGGGAGGTGGGACCAGGGGTGGTGGTAGGTGGCGGTGGGATCAGGAGAGAGGCAGGTGGGGGCGTGGCGTGTGTGGTGCGTGCTGCTGCGGGTGGGGCCAGGTGGGGCGTGGGACCGAGGTGGCAGGGAGAGAAGGAGAGGGGCAGGCGGGTGCGCTGTGTGGGAGAGAGAGAGAGAGGGGTGTAGGTGGGGGCTGTGGATTGGTGAGGTGGCTGAGCTGAGGATGAGGTGGAGGGAACGGTGAGGTGGCGTGCTGTGGTTGGTCGGGGTGAGGTGGAGGGGGCTGGGTAGACTAGGTTCGGGTAGGAAAAGAATTAGATAGGCCCGATTTTGTACTGGGGGTGGCCGACTGGGTCGGAGCGGCCCGGTACGGCTGCCCCCTAAAATAATTAAATATTTTATTTATTTAAAACAGGTTTTTGCAAACTGTTGGCCGACAAAACAAAATAATCCGGAGACCCGGGTTTTGGTGTTGAATTAAAGACGGGGCGTTTAGAAACAAAACCAGGCTTTTCAAAATAGTTTTATGCAAACAAATGCAAGATGATGACGATGCTCAAATGCGAGGTGGCATGATGACATGAGCATGCAGTCATGATGATGCAATGCACAAAAACAACGCGATTTTCTAGTAGTGGTTTTGCGGGATGCCACAATTCGACACCACTAACAATGGATCTCGCCCTCGAGATCCGCCTCGTGGTACCGGAAGGAAGGTCGGCGATCTGCGTCTTCTCGCTTCGGGTAGATCATCGCGACACCACTAACAAGAGGTCTTTGTTCGTGATCGTCGAGAGAACACTCCGGAAACAAAAGGTCGAAGGTAGAGGTATCAACAAATAAAGCCACCTCTAGCTTCCGTGGACGGAGTAAAATTGCTGGATCCACTGATTCGATGTACAAGAGCGAATGATAAGAGTAGTCGGATGGTGATCAGTCCATCGCGCACCCAAACCATTAATCTGCACACGAATAGGCGAATTGTGCAACCAACTCTCGGAATTAGACTGAATATCTCGACAATCGAGGTTCAGGAACAAAGGAGTGCTGCAGACTCTGCATCGGATCTGGCGTAGATGATGTCGTCGCGTCGGAAAACACCGGAAGGCACAAATAAGGAACAAAGAATGGTACCACAGTAGACGCATTCCTTAGACAGCATGAACACCGTATGGTAGAACACCGTTATCAAAGGAGGAAGCGAAACCCTGAAGGTACGATGGAACCCAACCACGAGAAATCCTGGACTCGAAGAGAGAGAAGAGAGCGTATTCAAAACACGCAGAGGTGAGAGGAGAGCAGGAGAGGGGTAAGGAGTAAAATCAGACCTAATCAGAACTATCCAACCGATTTTGCAAAAATAGTTTTGACACTCTATAACGTCCGTTAGCTAGGTTATCCTATAGGCTGGACCAGTGGGGTATCGTAACTGCTGAGCTCTGATACCACTCTGTAACACCCTCAGAATCGGCCCTATGCAAGTTTTAGCGAAAACCGCCAAACCCGCATAGAAACGATTCAAAGGTGCCCACCAGGCACTTGCGTGCGGGTGGAAAATGAAGTAATAACATTACACAACAGTCCTCGATGGGACCCACAGAACAGATATATATACAACACGACTCCATGAGTCAAGAATACAGATATACAGAGCAAAGATCCAAATCACCTGGAAAATGATAGAGCGTCCAGCTACGGACAAGATGCAAATGGGGCTAAGAGCCCTGAAGAATAACCAATGGCGTCCATAACCCTGCCCAGGCCAAGCCGGAAGGGTAACCCTGCTAACGACGTTGATCTCGAAACCTGCTTAAACAAAAGGGGTGCCGACAATGGGCAAAGGAAAAAGAGGAGCGTCAGTACTGAGGCCAGTACACGGCGAGGCTAGAATTCGGCGGTCCTCGCCTACATAGGTATGGTGGACTGAAGCGGCAGCAGCAGCATTCACTAACAACCTATAGAGACTCGATACAACTAGCGGCTATCAGAGAGGGGTAAGAAAGACCTATTCGGAACAACCTGATACTATCACCAAGCATACCCATCCTGGTATTTCCCCCTCGAGACCAAACGAGGAAGTCAACCGAGGAACTCACACAGTTGGCAGTTTTATTTATTCAGTTATCGTTGCAGCAATTACTAGTCAGGTATAGATGGTTATCCTGATAAAATAAGCAGTGGGCACTTTTAGTTAACCATTCCGTTGTAGTCGCAACACTTACTAGTCAGATACAATTAGCATGAGATAACCCAAAACCCAGCAGTTGTTGGTACTTTTATTTAGCCATTCCGTTATAGTTGCAATACTTACTAGTCAGGTACAATTAGCATGAGATATCCCAAAACCCAGCAGTTGTTGGCACTTTTATTTAGCCATTCCGTTATAATTGCAATACTTACTAGTCAGATACAATGGTCGCAAGCGACAACCCAAACAAGCAATTGTTGGCAACTTTATTTAGCCATTCCATTATAGTGAAGCTGATTACTAGTCATTATAACGTCAAATTTATAGCACTACTTTAGTTATAGTTGTCTATGATCGAGATACTGTGCTCCAAGTCGTCCATAACCGCGGACACGGCTTTCAGAAAATTTTACCCTGCAGGGGTGCACAAATAGCAACACACACTCGATTAACCTCGGAAAAACCAAATCAAAACCCAACGAGGCCTTCACGACAAAGCAATCACAGGATTCAGAAATATTTTCGGGGGCCACCCCGTTGAGTACACCCGCAACAAAGTTAGCTGACTCCGAGACGGACTCAAGGTTTGCGTCAATGGCTGTAAACGACTGGGAACCCAAAACTGGGCTTGTCGATACCGCGAAAACACTCCGATTACCTAAACAGTATAGGTGCTCCTCGCACAATCGTAAATAAAGCAGTAAAGGATGGCATAAGTACAGGATTGTAAATAAAACCTCAAACTAGTTTGTGGCCCCAAGAAATAAGAATGAATCAAGCTCTGGCTCAGGGGGGTCCCATAATCCTCCCGGATGTGGATAGCGCGAAGATTCAAGGAACAGGTATCAAGTACTCGGGGTCCTACGGGACACAAGTGGACGGTTAACAACCAAATAACATATATTGCCCACCTGTGCCTCTGCTTACTTACTTCAATTTTAGTTGTTAAACAGTAATTAAAGTCTTGATCACCTCCAAAATTAAACACATGGCAATACTCCAACAACTGTGGTACTTGACGACGCGCAACAACACTTGAGCAGCGACTACGACGCGCAGGTCCAACTATCTACCAAACAACAGGTAATAGGAGGTGTCCAAGGCAATATAAGGCTGCAAGGGATAACACGGGTACGAAAACTAGAGCATCGCAACACAGATAGCAATAGATCAACAAGATGGAATAAATACTATAAAAGTAAGATAGGTAGAAAGGGGGAGGTTCTCGCCTGAAAAACATTGCCGAAGGTTCATCCAAAGGTCGGGGCGAAGCTCACATCAACTCAACGGCCTTATCCGCGAAGAACAAAAACACTGGAATAAACACCGGATGCAATATTTAATACTACGGCAAAAGATCGGGCATGATGCATGTATGATGTATGGCATGGCAAAGATGCGATGCAATTAGGCAAAATTAAGCGGAACCAGGGTCCCGACAATTAAATATATGGTTATAGTTGTTTAGATACCCCGCATTTTAAATGTTGTTTTAACATGGCAAAAGATAGCACCGGTTCGCTACACAATTTAAATGAGACCAATATACGGCTAGATTTTCCCGCATATGGGCCCCATATTTAATTATTAGGTGAATCGGCATAAGGCCCCCAAACCACAGACAAGTATGCATGCATGAACAATTTAATATGCAACAATCTGATATTACATTTATAAAATAGGGCTCGAGAAAAGGTTCACACATTAGGGTTCGGCGATCTTGGTCCGGGGGTTCGGGGTTCGACAGGGTTCAGGGTTCGGTCTCAGGGTTCAGGGTTCGACGGGATCGGTCTCGGATAACTGAGGTAGATCTTATCGCACGAGCGTCAATGCTTCCGGGAAGGAGAACTTGTCGTTCAGGGTCTCAGTGTCCGGGGTGAAGTACTCGACGTCCTCTAGGGAGTACTTGTCGTATCCGTGAAGGAGATCATGTCGGTCCACGGGGTCGGGCTTCGAAGCCAGGAAGGAGTACTTGGCGTTGCCGAGCGGAAGTCTTGATGATCCTCGGGTCCGAGAAGATCTTGTCGCACGGTGTACGGTTAGGCGAACTTGTCGGTCCCGCGGTTTCGATTGTCGGTGCCGGACTCGGGTCTCGGTACTGGGAGATCTTGGTGTTCCGAGGGGGTCTTGTCGCATCCGAAAAATACTTGGAGTCCTACGCGGTCATCGGGTTCGGTCTTCGAATCCGTGTAGATGGTCATGGCGTTCGGGAGTCGATCTTGGTTCAGGGTCCGCGATCGGTCTTCGGAAAGGTCTTCGGACGCAAGGATCAGGGTCCTCGGGTCCGCGAAGGAGATCTTGTCGGGGCCTCATGTCGGTCTTGGGTTATCATGTACAATTGTCGGTCTTGGCCGCAGACGAACTTGACTTGACGGTTTGCACGGCCCAGATGTTAGACACCAAAACACGCACGCGGGGCAGGCAGGGAACATGGCAGGGTCACTCGAAACAGGGCGCACGCGCGTGGTCGCCCAGGGCGCAGTGACGGGCCCTGCGAGCCTGCAGCCGGGGATGCGGGCGGCAGAAGTGCTCGACGAGGAAGGCTGCGCTTGGTCGGGGGCGTGCAGCGGGACACCACTGCGGCGACGGCTTGGTGAGACAGGGCCGTGGGGTCGAGCGGAGGGGGTAGACGAGGATGGTCAGAGGCGGGGTCGGTGCGGGACCAGGCAAAACCGAGGGCGCCGTCGGACGGGCGAGCTGGAGCGGAGGGGCGACGGGGCGAGCAGGCACTCTGTGGCCGGAGGAGAGGAAGGCCCCGACCGGAAGAAATCGGGGGGGGGGGGCGGCAACAGGGCTCCAGGGACGAGGCAGGTGAACGGAGCAGAGGAACGAGCGGCGGCCGACGAGCTTGGCTGCGGGGAGGAGGCGGTCGACGAACGGAGGGAGGAGAGACGGTGGGCGCCGAGGAGCAGAGGGGAGTGGCCGCGGGCAAGGTGGTGGCGGCCGAGGTCGGCGGCGGACGGCGGGGCGAGCCCGAGCGGGAGACGGGCGGCAGCCGAGGTTGGGGAGGCCGGAGAGGGACGCGGGCGGTGGCTGACGGGAGGAGGCAGGAGGAGGGGACCGGCGGTGGCGAGCTCGTGCTTGGGGGAGGCGGCGGCGGAAGGAGGGAGAAGGGGGCGGGGGTGCGGGATGATGAGGGAGATGGTGGAGGACGGTGGCTCGCCGGAGGGGCGGGTGCGCCTGGGCGGCGGAAGGCGAGAAGAGAGGAGGGAATGCGGGGGGAAGAGGAGCATCGGGGAAGAGAGGACGCGGGGTGAGAGAGGAGGGAGGTGGGACCAGGGGTGGTGGTAGGCGGCGGTGGGATCAGGAGAGAGGCAGGTGGGGGCGTGGCGTGTGTGGTGCGTGCTGCTGCGGGTGGGGCCATGTGGGGCGTGGGACCGAGGTGGCAGGGAGAGAAGGAGAGGGGCAGGCGGGTGCGCTGTGTGGGAGAGAGAGAGAGAGGGGTGTAGGTGGGGGCTGTGGATTGGTGAGGTGGCTGAGCTGAGGATGAGGTGGAGGGAACGGTGAGGTGGCGTGCTGTGGTTGGTCGGGGTGAGGTGGAGGGGGCTAGGTAGACTAGGTTCGGGTAGGAAAAGAATTAGACAGGCCCGATTTTGTACTGGGGGTGGCCGACTGGGTCGGAGCGGCCCGGTACGGCTGCCCCCTAAAATAATTAAATATTTTATTTATTTAAAACAGGTTTTTTCAAACTGTTGACCGACAAAACAAAATAATCCGGAGACCCGGGTTTTGGTGTTGAATTAAAGACGGGGCATTTAGAAACAAAACCAGGCTTTTCAAAATAGTTTTATGCAAACAAATGCAAGATGATGACGATGCTCAAATGCGAGGTGGCATGATGACATGAGCATGTAGTCATGATGATGCAATGCACAAAAACAACGCGATTTTCTAGTAGTGGTTTTGCGGGATGCCACAGTGAGCCACTGACCACCCTAGACATGTCCTGTCCAGCGTTGCTTCCCGGTTGCGTCGTTCGTTTCGTCGAACGCCCACCGTGTGCCGCCGCTCGCTGTGTCTGCTCGGGCCCGCGCCGCGTAGTGCCTCAACTAGCCGCCAACCGCCCTCCTGTCACCTTCCGAACGCCAGCCGCGCTGGTTCCGCCCCTCAGCGCGCACGCCCGCGACCTAGGTTCGATCCCCGCCCCGCGCTGCGCACCGATCGGTCGCCAGCGACGCCGAGAAGATCCACAGTGCGGGCCTGTGGCCTTTTTACAGATAGCCCCTTTTTGTTTTTCTGCTCAACCCGCGGTACTCGTGGCCCACCAGTCAGCCACCCGGTCAATCTTGCAGAAAGCCCCCCCAGCTCTTCAGCCCTCAACCTGCAGCCCTCTGGATCCGCGACGTGTCGCCCGCTGGCTGGCTGCGCGTGCAGTGGACCCGCGAGATTGCCGGCCCCACCTGTCATCCACTGTGGCTAGGTGAGCCCGCGGTGACAAAAGGTTTTTTCCACGCGCTGTGTCGCCCAGTCAGCGCCAGGCCCACCCGTCAGTGACCGTGGCTAGATTTACCTGAGTAACAAAAGTTTCTACTGTTGTCTGTTTTAATTAAACCTTTTTCAAATTAATTTAAATTCAAATTCAAATCTGTTTTTAATTAACTTTTGAAATATAATTCCAAATTAAACATATGATATATGTTTTGAGATCAGAAAAATGTGAGGATTTCAAATATGCCATCCAAAATATATTTTAAACACTTTAAATTTCAAGTTGATTAAAATTACACTAAAATGCCCTTTTTCCTTAATTAATTAATAACTTTTGTTTTATAACTCCAAATTCGACAAATAAAATGTCTAAAATGATTAGCTCGACGAGACCTTTCTGTTTATGCATTCCATGTTCTGTTTTGCAGCATGCATCATATAAATATAAAGATTACATCAACTTAATTGAGTATAAAATATGATTAAGACTCAATAAAAGGCTTTATTCTTGTATTCCACACCTCACCCATGCCATGCTACTTTATTGCCATGCAAATTGTGCATCATTCATCATGGCATGATTGTTTGCTTGTCACATTTTATTCTTATGCTTGTGCACTTTATTTATGTTGGCCCTTGTTTGTTTGGTTCTTCTTCGAATAGACGCTGAGCAGGGGATATATCAAGAAACCCAGGAGCACTACCCGGATCCTTCTCTCGCTTCAACTGAGCTGCCAGGCAAGCACTACCACATGCTTGCATACATATAGTACCTATTGCCTCTATCTTATTCTTGCATCATTGAGTCGCGATCGCATTAAACTGAATCCCAAGTACTGCATAGCCTTTACTTTTAAACCCCACCGAAGCTTGTTCCTCCATCCCATGAGCCATTACTACAGGAGTTGTTTGAGCCATGCGGGTCATAGAACAGCATGTGTAGGGTATGTGAGTGTCTGATGGTTAACAAGGTACCTATACAACTTAACCTGAGTAGTAATGGGATAACTAATGAAAGTGGCACCGGTGAGCAATATCTGCTATTTGGTTTTTCATGCTCACTTGTGTCCCGTAGGACCCCGAGTACTTGATTCATGTTCCTTGAATATTCGCGCTATCCACATCCGGGAGGCTTATGGGACCCCCCTGAGCCAGAGCTTGATTCATTCTTATTTCTTGGGGCCACAAAGTAGTTTGGGGCTTTATTACTATCCTGTACTTATGCCATGCTTTACTGCTTTATTTACGATTGTGCGAGGAGCACCTGTACTGTTTAGGTCCGTGACACGTTTTCGCTGTATCGACAAGCCCATTCACACTTTTGGGTTCCCAGTCGTTTACATCCGTCCACACAAACCTTGAGTCTGTCTCGGAGCCGGCCAGTTTCGTTGCGGGTAGCTTAATGGGGTGGCCCCCTGAAATATTTCTGAATCCTGTGATCGCTTTTTCTTGAATGCCTCGTTGGGTTTTGATTTGGTTTTTCCGAGGTTGATCGAGTGTGTGTTGCTATTTGTGCACCCCTGCAGGGTAAAACTTTCTGAAAGCCGTGTCCGCGGTTATGGACGACTTAGAGCACAGTTTCTCGATCATAGACAAGTATAACTAAAGTACCGATTTTAATTTGACTAAGTAACTGACTAGTAAATAGTGCAACACTCATGGAATGGATAATAAAACTGCCAACGGATGGGGGTTGTTCGTCCGCTTCCTCGTTGGTAAGCGAGGAGGAGGATTGATCTGTTAATATTACTGTTATAACTGTTGTTATTAATTCATGGACATCCGTCTATCTTTGGTTAGGCGGATGGTTAGCGAGTATCTATAGAATTGTTAGGTATTATCTTTTACTGCAATTGCGTCACCAGGTTGTGTCCCCTTTAGAGGCATAAAGACTTGCTGAGTACCCCTAGGGTCTCACACGATAAATTATTTGATTCATATGAACAGGTACACTCACAAGATGGATACTGGGTGGAGGAGACGGACGATGTGGACAACGATCATTCGGTGTAGAGATTCCGGGAACGGGGATCCGTGAGATCTGTGGGCGGGATGTGTTTATTTATGGGGCATCTTATGCCGATTTGCTTCTTATCCGTACTCGGATCTTGTTTTCCGCTTCCGCCTGATACTCTGATGTTTGATGTATGAGGAGATATCCTAAACTATATATCTATCTAGGATATTTGGATCTTTCCGTATGGCGTTGCAATATTTCTATTTCTTTTAGATGGAATGGCTCTGAGGACTGTTGTATGGTGGCTTGCATACATACTCATTTGTGTATGTAGTTGATCCCTTCGCCTGCCGATTACGCCGCCCGTTCTTGTCCCGATGTTTGGAAATGGTTAGGACGGACAAAGGTCTACCTGTGAGTGGCATTTGGGCCCCACCGTACTATTTTAACCATTTCCGCTCATCCAGGCTTGTAACTAGGAGCGTAATTCACCGAGGTAGTTACAATTGGTATCAGAGCCATCCCGCCCTTCAGGGTCTCAGCCAAATGGTCGTTGTCAGTCTAGCAAATATTTTTGGTAGCTATGTATACTAGGGAAAAACAAAACGCGAGAGTAGGACTGCTTCCACTTTTCTTCTTACCCACCCACCCACCCTTTTCTGGTAAGGAAGTGTAACGTTTTCAATCCTCTTCTTTAAAGTTCAAACTAGGATTCACGTGTTCTAGGTTTCCATAGTACCATAGGTTGTGTGTGTGTGCGTGTGTGTGTGTAATTCCTTGTCTATCTGTTGCATCCAAGTTGTTATCACAATCGGCCTTTTGGTTATCAACTGTTGGTACATTCCATACCGACAGGCTTTTGCAAACCGACACGATCTATCTGATTCGTTGTATACCGCCGCGATCTGTCTTACTCTTTGTTATCTGACGTTATCTTGTTTGGGGTGTTCGTTTCCGTAGTTACTAATCTTTAGGTTCATCTTGAGAAGAAGGTGTTGGGATACGTGTTTTACTTATTCATGTGCGGAGTAATTATTTGAGTGCGGGATGGAGTCGCGACCATACCACTACTTTTATCATTCGCTCTTGTATATTGAATTGGTAGAGTCACTAATCTCGATTCGTTAAGTGATTTTGCGCATCTATTGGTATTTTAATGCCGAAATTTGCGGAATTTTTTTCTTTGATAGTTGTGTACCACACTCCTTTTCAGTCGTGTGCGATATGCTTAATATCTTCTAGGTGCTTTGAACTTTGCTGATATTTTAATATCATCTTAGTAAATTGTATCCTTTAATCTTGGTTAATCCCATCTTGGTACTATTTTGGATTATTATTATTCTCCATTATAGTACTGACTTGTGTTTTATATCAATCACAGGATGGCACCACCACGCCGTTCTGAGGAGGACATACAACCTGAACTGGGGGCCGCGTTGTCAAGCATCGCCAATGCCTTGGCAGCAATGCAGCAGAACCAGCAGCGTTTTGAAGAAAGTGTCAGGAGGAATGAGTTTGTTCCGCTACCTCCACCTCCCAAGCGAGGAGACATCAAAAGCTTCCTGAAGTTCAACCCACGCCAATTTGATGTGTCCGATCAACCACTTGATGCTGATGGTTGGTTGCGTGAGATGTCAAGGCTACTGGTGACTGCTGATGTTCCTGAGCAAGAATGGGTAAAGCTTGCCACTCACCTACTGAAGGGAGATGCAGCTCTCTGGTGGGAGAATTACCTGAAGGCAAACTGCATTGGTTTTCAGCCTACTTGGGGACAATTCACTGGAGCCTTCAAAGAGCAGTACCTGTCAGAAATTGTCATGGAGAGGATGAAGGAAGTGTTTCTTAACCTCAAGCAGGGCAATGATAATGTCAATACCTACATCAGGAACTTCATGAACCTTTCTCGTTATGGTGGCGATGAGATCTCTGATGACAAGAAGAAGCAAAAGAGGTTCCGGCAAGGGCTCAATGCATCGATTAAATATGCAATCACACATGCAAGGCCGGCGTCTTTTCTGGAACTTCAGCATACAGCTCTGCAGGAAGAAGCAAGTAGGCAAGTGTTTGAGGAGTCAAAGAAACACAACCGCGATGCAACAAGCTCTTCAGCTATGTCAACTCCTTCTAAGCGTCGTGTCTGGGTTCCTAACACCCCATCGTCGCTCCCGGCTCCACCAAGACCTTCAAGCTACGCGGCAAGGCCACCAAACTTCCTCACTGCTGCTCCCAGGGGCTACAACCACCACTACCCTGGAGCGCCTGGCGGAGTCCCTGGCTACGTTGCTCCACGTCCACCTGGTGCTTGTTACACTTGTGGAGACACTGGGCATCAAAACTGGAACTGTCCGATGAAAAACAAAGCTCTCCCTCCACCACCTCCAAGATCTGCGGCAAGCTCTCCTATGGTTCGTGCACCACCACCTCGGGCTCTCAACATCAACACCAAGCTCGGGTCTACTGTAGCTCGTGCCAACTGTGTCAACGCCGCTCAAGCTGAGCATGCACCTGGAGTTGTGATGGGTATGCTTCCCGTTAACTCAGTCCCTGCACGAGTTTTGTTTGATTCTGGTGCTTCGCATTCTTTTGTTTCGCATAAGTTTGCGCATGAGCATGATCTGGATATGGTTCCCTTATCACATCGTATGGTGGTACAATCTCCTGGTTCAAACATGAGGGCTGTTCATATCAGCCATGGCAATCAAATTGAGATTGGTGGCTCTTCGTTCTCGGTGTCCTTAATTGTTCTGGGCAATTCTGACATTGATGTCATCTTGGGCATGGATTGGTTGACAGCAAATGCAGCTGTGATTGATTGTGCTGAACGCTCGGTTTCTCTGAAGATTCCTGAAGGCCATATAGTATATTCTCCAAGTCTGACTCCTGCTATCCAGCTTTTCTCTTTGGCGGCTCTGAATGATGATGCTATGGAAGCTATTCAGAGTGTTCCGGTGGTCTGTGAGTTCCCAGATGTCTTTCCTGAAGAGTTGCCAGGTATGCCTCCGGATCGTGAGGTTGAGTTTGTAATTGAGCTTGAACCTGGAACGACTCCGATCTCCAAGCGGACTTATAAAATGGGTCCTGCTGAGTTGGCTGAACTCAAACGACAGCTTGATGAACAAGAGAAGTTGGGGTTCATTCAACACAGTACTTCTTCGTGGGGTAGCCCAACCCTCTTTGTGAAGAAGCGAGACATGACTGATAGACTTTGTGTTGACTATCGGGCTCTCAATGCTAAAACCATCAAGAATAAATATCCCCTTCCGCGGATTAATGATCTCTTCGATCAGCTAGCTGGAGCTGTGGTTTTCTCTAAGCTTGATTTGAGAAGTGGTTATCATCAAATCAAGATTCGCAAGGAAGATGTTCCTAAAACAGCTTTCACCACCCGCTATGGCCTGTATGAGTACATGGTCATGTCCTTCGGTCTCACCAACGCACCTGCCACCTTCTCGAGGCTTATGAACTCGATTTTCATGGAGTATCTTGATAAGTTCGTTGTGGTCTATCTGGATGACATCCTAGTCTATTCTAAGTCAAAGGAAGAACATGAAGAACACCTTCGGTGTGTCCTAAACAAGCTTCGTGAGAACCGCCTGTATGCAAAGTTCTCCAAGTGTGAGTTTTGGCTGCCTCAAGTAACCTATCTTGGTCACGTCATCTCTGCCAAGGGCATTGCAGTCAACCCGGAAACTGTAAAGACAATTGTTGAATGGCTTCCTCCTGTTAATGTCAAAGAAGTGCGGAGTTTCCTTGGTTTGGCTAGTTATTGCCGTCGCTTCGTTCAGAACTTTTCGAAGATAGCGAAGCCTCTTACCGATCTCCTCAAGAAAGGCAAGAAATACCTTTGGACTCCTGCATGTCAAGCAAGCATTGAGACACTCAAAGAGAAGCTCACTTCCACACCAGTCTTGGTTCCTCCGGATACATCTAAGCCTTTCCAGATATTCTCAAGGATTCGGTCCTTATGCAAGAAAAACAAGTTGTTGCTTATGCCTCTCGACAGTTGAAGACGCATGAGATCAACTATCCTACACATGACCTCGAACTCGCAGCAGTTGTTTTTGCTTTGAAACTATGGAGGCATTACTTGCTGGGCAACCGTTGTGAAATCTTTTCTGATCACAAGAGTCTGAAGTATATCTTCACTCAGCCTGATCTCAACCTTCGGCAGAGGAGGTGGATTGAAGCAATCAATGACTTCGATTTGACCATCAACTACAGTCCGGGCAAAGCTAATGTCATGGCCGATGCTCTCAGCCGCAAAGCTTATGTCAACAACCTCATGATGGAAGAACAACAACCTCTCTTGTGCGAGGAATTCCGCCAGCTCAACCTTGAAATTGTGGAACAAGGGTATCTCCTAAACCTTCTGGCTACTCCTCTCTTGGAAGAGAAGGTTCGCTCCTTTCAGCTTGGTGATCCGCACACCAAAAAGATCATCTCCAGACTTCAGCTTCCGAAGTATGAGTCCTTCCGCGTCGATGATCAAGGCACGCTTTTCTTTGAACACCGGATGTTTGTTCCGAACTACCCGGGTTTGAGAGAGCAAGTTCTCAAGGAGGCGCATGATTCTGTTCTTTCTATCCACCCTGGCAGCACAAAGATGTACATGGACTTGAAAACACAATATTGGTGGCCGGTTTTGAAACGATATTGTGCCAAGTATGTCTCGGAGTGTGATGTCTGCCGCAGATTTAAAGCTGTCCATCAGAAACCTTCCGGTCTTCTACAGCCATTGAAACCCCCGGAATGGAAATGGGAGAAAGTAGAGATGGAATTCATCACTGGTTTTCCGAGGTCGCAGAAGGGCAACAATGCAATATTTGTTGTCATTGACAGGCTTTCTAAAGTGGCTCACTTCTTCCCCGTCAAGGAAACAATTTCTGTAATTCAGTTGGCTGAGCTCTATATCAACAGAATTGTCTCTCTGTATGGGGTTCCGCTTGAAATCAGTTCAGACCGTGGAAGCATCTTCACTTCCATGTTCTGGGAAAGTTTCCAAAATGCTTTGGGAACAAAGTTGAACTTCAGCACAGCTTACCACCCTCAGTCGCAAGGACAAGTTGAAAGGATCAATCAGATTCTGGAGGATATGCTCCGTGCTTGCGTCATCTCTTTTGGCATGAAGTGGGAAGAATGTCTTCCTTATGCTGAATTCTCTTACAACAATAGCTTCCAGAAAAGTCTAAAGATGGCACCATTTGAGGCTCTCTATGGTTGCAAGTGCAGAACTCCGATTGGTTGGTCGGGTGCAGGTGAAAGAATATTGTTTGGCCCTGACATTGTAACTCAAGCGGAGGAGAAAGTTCATATCATTCTTGAAAATCTGAAGATTTCTCAAAGTCGCCAGAAGAGCAATTATGACAGAAAGCACACGGACATGCAGTATGTCCCTGGTGATCTCGTTTACCTTCGTGTCACTCCCATGAGAGGCACGCACCGTTTTGGTATCAAAGGAAAGTTGGCTCCTAGATACATCGGTCCATTCAAAATTCGTGGAAGAAGAGGAGAAGTTGCTTATGCTCTTGAGCTCCCGGAAAAACTCAAGGTCCATGATGTTTTCCACATATCTCAACTCAAGAAGTGCTTCAAGGATCCCGGCAGGACCGTGGACCATGAGCTTATCAATCTTCAAGAAGACCTGTCTTATCAAGAACACCCCACAAAAATCCTTGAAGTCGCAGAAAGAAGGACTCGCAACAAGTCCATCAAGTTCTGCAAGGTGCAGTGGTCGCACCATTCTGTTGATGAAGCCACTTGGGAACGCGAAGATGAGCTCCGTGCCAAGTATCCTACCCTCCTTGAGTCTTCTTCTTCATCCTAGAATCTCGGGGCGAGATTCCTGTTTAGTGGGGGAGAGTTGTAGCATCCCAATTGTCTAACAATTGTAATGCTACTTGGTCTAGTAATATAATGGCTACTTCCTATATATAATTGTTGCATCATAATTATATCATGCTCATGTCATCATGCCGCCTTGCATTTGAGCATCATATAAAACCCTTTGGTTTTGGTTCTTCTCTCATATGCATTGCAAATTGTATTTGCCTCTTGATATTGTATTCGGTTATTGATATATTGTTTAAATGCCCAAGTTGAGTTGGGGGCATATCTTTTATTCCACTCCACCACCCTTTCTTTCACCACCTTATAATTCCACCATCCCTTTATCCATGAGCTTTTATTTTATTTTCTTTTGGTATTTAATCTAGCTCATGGGAGATAGGATGGATCTACTTCCACAAATTCTTTTGCTTGGCTTTATTCCACTTTTGGGAATGCATAGGAATAATGCCATGTTAATATTATTTTTTTTCACAAGAATAAACATGGCATTAATTATTTTGCATGGGCCATGCAAGAACCACCACATTTAAGTCTTTTGGATTTTATTTGAATTCTTGAGTGGATCATCTCCCATCTCATCTCTCTCCCTCTCTTTTGGCTTGATCTAGTTTGGTCTTGCTAAAATCCACCACCATACTTCTATCTCTCTCTCCCACTCCTTTTGTTGATCTTGTTTGAGTTTGCTAAACCCTACACCTATTCCACATATTCTTGTTTGATCTACTTTGGTGCATGCAAGCATCTAAAATTCTAAACTCTAATCCTAGGCCTCATCTCTCTCTCATATCACCCTCTCCCTTTACCCTCTCTAGCTAACCCTAGTTCCTCTCAAACCTAACCCGAGCTCCCCCTCTCTAAGCCACACCCCCACCCTATCCACTCATGCCAAGGCTACCCCACCTAGCCACCCTCCCCCTGGTCGAGCTACCCTTCCCAACCCTAGCACAAACCCTAACCCGAGCCCCCTCTAGCTCCAACCCTAGCTACACCCGAGCCTACCCCCCTCTCTCTCTCTAGCCCTCTATCTGCCTTGCATGCCCCACCACCGAGCAGACCCCTCCTTGGCCTCACCCTGACCCCACCTGGAAGCCCCTACCCTGCCCAACCGGCCAGCACAAGCACGTGCTCGAGGAGAGGCAGAAAAGGTGGCCGAAGCCACCTTTATCTCCAACCTGCTCCCACACGGCACCCACGCCTCTCCCTCGCTTCACCCTCCGCCCCACAAACCTCTCTGTCTCTCCAGATCCGCCCCAGATCCTGCCCTCTCCTTCCCCTTCCTCTTCACCGTCGACAGCACCTGCCGCCGGTCGCGCCGTCTACCTCTGCTCCTCGTCGCTCCGGCCGGCGAGCGCGTCAAGGAGGTGGTCTGGAAGACCGAGGAGTACCCTCTGCTTCGCCCCGAACCTAGCAGCGAGGAGGAGGAGGCCTGCACCCTCTGCTCGCTGACGCGTCCCGACGAAACCCTAACCCTGCAGTCCGTCTACATCGCCGGCGATCCACCGCGTCCCAGCCCCATCCGTATCCACCAACAACCCCACAGTGAGCCACTGACCACCCTAGACATGTCCCTGTCCAGCGTTTCTTCCTGGTTGCGTCGTTCGTTTCGTCGAACGCCAACCGTGTGCTGCCGCTCGCTGTGTCTGCTCGGGCCCGCGCCGCGTAGTGCCTCAACTAGCCGCCAGCCGCCCTCCTGTCACCTTCCGAACGCCAGCCGCGCTGGTTCCGCCCCTCAGCACGCACGCCCGCGACCTAGGTTCGATCCCCGCCCCGCGCCGCGCACCGATCGGTCGCCAGCGACGCCGAGAAGATCCATAGTGCGGGCCTGTGGCCTTTTTACAGATAGCCCCTTTTTGTTTTTCTGCTCAACCCGCGGTACTCGTGGCCCACCAGTCAGCCACCCGGTCAATCTTGCAGAAAGCCCCCCCCCAGCTCTTCAGCCCTCAACCCGCAGCCCTCTGGATCCGCGACGTGTCGCCCGCTGGCTGGCTGCGCGCGCAGTGGACCCGTGAGATCGCCGGCCCCACCTGTCATCCACTGTGGCTAGGTGAGCCCGCGGTGACAAAAGGTTTTTTCCACGCGCTGTGTCGCCCAGTCAGCGCCAGGCCCACCCGTCAGTGACCGTGGCTAGATTTACCTAAGTAACAAAAGTTTCTCCAGTTGTCTGTTTTAATTAAACCTTTTTCAAATTAATTTAAATTCAAATTCAAATCTGTTTTTAATTAACTTTTGAAATATAATTCCAAATTAAACATATGATATATGTTTTGAGATCAGAAAAATGTGAGGATTTCAAATATGCCATCCAAAATATATTTTAAACACTTTAAATTTCAAGTTGATTAAAATTACACTAAAATGCCCTTTTTCCTTAATTAATTAATAACTTTTGTTTTATAACTCCAAATTCGACAAATAATATGTCTAAAATATTAGCTCGACGAGACCTTTCTGTTTATGCATTCCATGTTTTGTTTTGCAGCATGCATCATATAAATATAAAGATTACATCAACTTAATTGAGTATAAAATATGATTAAGACTCAATAAATGGCTTTATTCTTGTATTCCACACCTCACCCATGCCATGCTACTTTATTGCCATGCAAATTGTGCATCATTCATCATGGAGTGGCCATACTGTTCCCCAGTCATATGTTCTCAAAATGACTTGTGAAATGAATTGAGACTTTGAATTGACCACAACAGATTTGTGGTATGAGATTCAAGTTCCCACTTAGGTGTTAAAAAACTGTAACTAGTTTTCTCTGCTTCTGAGCTTAGTAGAGGTAAATCTGGCTTTGTGCAAAACAACCCTAGAGCTTAGTGTCGTACTACAAAAACTCCCTTAACTTGTTAGTATTAGTTTGCGAGTACTTAAAGAGTACTCATGGCTTTGTCTCTGGCTATTCCCGTGGCCAAACTATGAAGAGGAGTACCAGGATGATGGACCCCAGGAAGGTTATGACAACTAGGATCATCTCCCATCGTTAGCATTGCCTGTGACCCCGAAGATGGAGCTTCGCCTACGCTAGCTTTATTATTACGTATTTCTGCTACTTGAATTGTATTAAGAACGGGATCATGAGATCCTTATTTGTGTAAGATCTTATGTATGGTTTGTAATGGATGATGTACTGTGGTATCCAAATCTGTTATGTCTCGCAAAAATGGTAATCCTGGGATTGCGATGTATGGCATAACAGGCATCTGGGATTAAATATCTGTGTGTTGACACTTTGAAGGATGGAGAAAACAACTTGAACATTGCCAAGTATGGTGAGAATTCAAGGAAAGGATCTAGATATGGAATATTACAATTATTCCCATTGAGGTTACCATGGAGTTGATATATATCGTAATCTATGTAAGACAATTCCTTACTCCGAAACATGAGAGTATACGAACTTCGAGGACGAAGTTTATTTTAAGGGGGAGAGTCTGTAACGTCCCAACATTATATCTGAGAAATAAGCTAAACACAGATGTGTGCATTGCATTCATGCATAGAATATCCGAATAATTTTCGCGCTTTTGAACAAAACTTGTCAAAGTGATTGAAGCTTCTCTCAACTTGATGGAATTGAAGTAGATCATCAAGTTGACTACGATAAGTTTCAATATGAACTCTGCTAAAAACCTTATTTTGGTTAATGATGATTTGATCTAAGGGTAGATCAAATGTAATAAAAATTAAACCCTAAAACATTGCTTAATGGTGTATATTTGATCCTTAAGTAATCATATCCTAGTATTCATTACACAACTCATGAATACCTAGTTATAAACATAACTTAAGTAGTAGGAATGTAACAACTAAATCTTGATCTATTTTAATCTCATCTACTTATACCATGAGTATCATGGTAATACCTAACCTTAACTCTTTAGTGTGATTGAGTAGGAAAGAAACCAAGTCAAGATCATGCACCATATATCTTTCTTTCCATATCAATCCTTATGTAATCCTATCTCAATATCTGTTGTTCATCAATGTTGAGTAATCAACTATTGATTCACCAATTCTTAATATATCAACTCTTGACCATATCATTGCATTCACTTAAGTGCCTATAAAGAAACAAATAAGAAGAGGTAAATAGTAATGCTAGTTTTAGATATCATCTATAGGATGGGAGTGATTTAAGAGAATCAAATCAATATGATAATTGATGGAGTTAACTCACTCTTGAAATAATAGAAGAGTTATAAGAATATATAATTATATGGTAGTAAAGAAGATTACAATGATGAATCCTAAAGATATTTACCAGTAGTAATCCTATTGGATCAAGTAGGCATAGTCCATGAATAACAACCCTTAATCCAATAAGAGATACTAAGAAGATAATTTCAATACAATTGTAAAGTTGTATTGATGAAGCCTTGATTATCCAACTGGAAACCTAAGCCATAAATGATTAAAGGATTATAATGACAATGCCTTACTCACCAATATTGAATGCTTATATCATGTATAAGTGACATTGGTGGATAAAATATGATTGAAACCTAGTATAGATATGTTATCCTAGGTTAGCCATGGCAAGTCATATTAATATAATGTGAGGTTGGAGTATTAGATACTGGAGTCAAGTAGAGACAAGATAGTATGATTAAGATGATGTTAGAGCAACATTGGATTAAAGAAGTAGTATTTTCCTCTTTGGAAATACTAAGCACTTGAGGTGAAGTAGGATTTGATGTATACATCTATTGAAGTGATATTAGTGAAGTATGATTAAGGAAGAGTATGAATGGAATTAAAAGTAACTACTTGTTAGATTGGAGGTTATCAGCAGTAGAGTAGTTGATATAACCAAGTATAGATATAAAAAGATTATGAAAGCTTTAGTGTCAAGCTCATTGGATTTATAAATGTATTTAGAAGAATAATAGGTGGATACGAATATTCTTGTGAAGTAAATCTCATCATGTTAATACATGATGATGGATAAAGAGAAGTAGTATATCTAGGAAAGGAATTCCTTAATTAGAAGTCCAGGATTGTGAATTATGGAAGATAGGAATTCCTGGTAAACACTAAACCCTAAATCTATAATCAAGGTTAACATCCATCTCATCAGTTGGATAAATCATTTTATTTCCACAATGGCTTGTGGGAATACTTCTCTAGCAAATCACTTAAGAAAATCTTTGTCACTTTCAAACATTAAAATCATACGTGCCTAGAAACTATAGTTATCAATTATTTGTCATAATTCATTCTAAAAGGATAACCCCACTATTTTAAAAAGGAGATATCATTCCTGATCATAAACATATGGGCAATATGTCTTCATTCATAGTGTTCATCCACATTCATAAAATGATACAAGTATTTTGAATCTCTTAAGAATCATGGTAAACATTTATAATTCAAAACACTAACTCCTATTTTAATCTTAAATATCACTATATATTTAATGTCATATCAAAAAGTATTAAAACATTATTCCCCTATTAGTGGAACTAGAATAATAGCAATTATCATTTTAAGAACTTTAATAATCAAATCATCTTATCTAATGAATGCTATATAAGAATAAATATGGATATATTTTATGCATATCCTTAGACATCTTAAACCATTACCATTACATTTATCATGTGGAAATCAAAATCATTCTATAAGATCTTATTATATATAAAAAAATAAATCTCTAAAAACCTAACTGATAAATTGTTACAATCAATAAAGATGCTTTCCAAATAGTTTAATCTTTGAAAATAATAAATGACTATTGGAACAATTAGTTTCATGAGTTCCTGCAGTAATTTTGTTATTTTATAAAGTTTTTGAATATTTGAATCATTATAGAAATTCAAAATGAAAAAGAAAAGAGGAAACAGAATTAGAAAAGAAAAACTAAAAGGAATAACCCGACCTATTTTTGGCTGAGGCCCATTTCTCCTCATTGCTATCTGACACTCGCGTGCAACAACAGCCGTTCACTTCTCACTTCACCATGGCCCAATAGAAGCCCGACCCAGGTACCATTTTGTCAAACAATCCGTCCTCTTCCTCCTCTCGTCAAGCAGCTCGCTTGAGGGGCCGACCTTCCCTGGCCACACAGACCTCCTCTACGCGTTCTTGGTGAGCTACTGAACGCGCCGCTGCCCTCCTTTACTGTCACATCCCAAAATTTTCCAAATTTTGAAATGTGAAAAATAAATAAACAAAATAAATAATTATTGAAATTTAGGGTGAAAAGAAACTTTTTGTTTTAAAGAGGAAACATCAAAACCCATCTTGAACAAACTTTGAATAATATATGATAGGGAATGATAAATAAAAATAATATAAAACCATAGAAATTGATTTCATTCAATTTGGAACCATGGATTAAACTTATGAATATAATAAGATAAAAGGAAAGAATTTTCAAAGCTAATAAAGCCCCTATCTAAAATCCATACCAAATTGTGAGAATTAATCCTAAAGGGAATTAAAAGGAAAACCAAATATCAAATAAAATTATACAAATTGGAATCACCAAGTTTGGATCTTTAAATAAAAAGATATGGATTTTTTTAGATAAAATATGAAAGAAATAAATAAGGAATATTTAAAAGACAAATTAAATCTTGGCCAAATCCATAAGCAAATGAAATAAAGATAATCCAAATGCAATAAAGGGATAAAGAATAATTAAATAAAATAATATGGCCTTAACCAAATTATATTCCCTTTGAATAAAGACAAAATCCCTAATAGAAATGATTAATTAAATCATGGGAAAATAATAAATGGAATTTACCCAAAGAGGATTAAAAGTTATTTAATAAACTTAAATGGAATCAAAGAAATCATCTAAATACAAATTACGAAATTAAAACCATATATGATTTCATTGGAATAAAGACATTTGCCCAAATTAAATGATTAATAATCATATTAAAATACTTTAAATAATTCAAAGTGAATTATTTAACACCTTATTAAGTAAATAAAACCTACTGAAAAGGTTTAGTGAAATTAGAATTAAAATAAAGAGTTTGAGAATATAAATAAATTTTGTTTGAATAAAAACAATTGTGTATTTAAGTAAATAACAAACCATGTGTAAATGAAATATTTATTCTGAAAATGGACATTAAATACAGTCTAAAACAGTGTAGAAATTTACAGAAAGTTTGGCAAGGATTTGAATTCAAATGTTTTTTTGAACAAAATCAAAACAAAAAATCTAAATAGAAAAAGAAAAATGAAACAGAACAAAAAAGGGAATAAGCCAGCCCAGCCCAGCTAAGCCCAGCAGGCCCAGCAACCAGCCACTCCCTCTCTCCCCGCGAGTAAACGTTTCGCACTCGCTAACGAACCCGCAAAGTCGCTGACCACTGGACCCCACCCTTTCTCTCTCTCTTACGCTGATGAAGCAACCCCACCTGTTAGTCATCTCTTCAACCCGCCACGACCAGTTCTTTCTTCCTCCTCTCCCCCGTTTCAGCTTTGATTCCACGACTTAAATTCGTCTTAATTCTGCGAGTAATTCGCTGCTACAATCACGCTCCATAAATCACCCGCGTCTCCTCTACCTTTGCCCCCAGACGCTGTCTCCTCTCTGCCCCCAGGATGCACAGAATTTGCTCGAGACCTCCCTTTGCTCCGGCGAAGCTTCTTCTCAAATTCCGGCCAGACACCGTCGCGCCTTTGCCCCTCAACCACACGAGCTTGTTCACAAGGACCGTCGGCACCTTCCAGTACCTCGCACTTGCCCGCGCGCGCTTCCCTTCATCGGCAACCTCAACGACAACACGCGCCACCGTCTGCCTCCACTCCGGCGACACCCCCAGGTAGCATCTGACCGCCCCTCTTCCCCTCTTTCACACGCGTGCACTCGCCACAACCTTGTGCATCTAACAGCGTTTCTATCTGGCTCCGGCATGCACCGCAGCTTTGCCTCCGTCTTTGACAAAGGGTGCCCGAGCCAGTGAGCTTCTCCGGCGAGCAATCCCTAACGACTCCGCGCGCCCCTTCGACAACTGCAGCATCGTTGAGCATCAGCATGCCACGGCGAACTCGGTGAGCATCCTCCTTTGCTCCATCGCTTCCTGTATCGCCGGCACTGCCCACGTCTGATCGCGCCGCCGCCAGCCACCGCCGCTAGCGTCGCCCGTTTTAGGTTATTCGATTTATGCCATAGGATTTTGATCGGATGCACACGATAGATTCATTAACCGAAGAGGTATCGTGTGCTGCGAGCCGTGCGATGCACATTAGATCCGACTCTCCATGCTAGCTGATCCAGTCTTCGATTTAAAAACCAGATTTTGTTCTATGAAATGTTCAAACTTGCAAAAATCATAACTTTTGATCCACACGTCCAAATTTTGCAAATTTTATATAGATGGAATCAACAAAACAGATACTTTCCAACCATGTACTTTGTTTACTAAATTGCTTCTATAAAGTTGGTTGTATTTGCAGAAACTTGTGTAGGCATATTTTGAATATAAAAATTATTCTAGAAATGGTTTTAGGGTAAAATCTTTTGTAAATGGTTTGTTTTGAACCTACTGACCATAGAAACCAACTTATGGATCTAAAAGTGTATTTTGTGAAGATAAAGAATAAATCTTTGAATAAAAGCATTTCTAGTTAAATAAAAATATTGATTATGTTTTAAAAATGCTTTTGGAGTAAAACCTTTGGGAAATTATTTGAATTAAACTCTCTGACCCTAAACACCAAGTTTTAACATCTAAAAATATATTTGATGAACCCTACAAATTATTACCTTGCTAAAAGGCATTTCCAACAACATAAAATATTGCTTTGGTATAAAAATGGTTTATAAGTAAATTTTTTTGCAAATGATTTTAATATTAAACACTTGACCTTAAAACACTAAAACTTGTGTTTAAATATATATTTGTCAAACACTAGAAATTATTACTTTGATTAAAACATTTCTAGCAAAATAAGAAATATTCAAGTGGCCATTTTCACAAACTTAATATCAAATGGTTTTGCCACTTTTGTAAATGTCCAATATATGTTTTAGAATGTGTATAGCCTAATAGAAACCATTTTTCCAAATAAAACGATCTTTGGCATGCTTGCATGCATTGCTTTGTTTTTATTATTCTATGTGATGATTGCTTTAATGGTAGATTGAATATTTGCTTGCTTGATTGAATTGTAGTGGAATTTGAAGAGTGTGACTATTGCAAGATCAAGGAGTGAACTTATATTCTCTACCAAAAAGTCAATTGGTGCTTCATATTTTTGTCCTATTATTTTCACTATGCATTAGTGATATTTCTAAGTAGGACTTGCATAGAATCTTTGCTAAGTATAAACTATGCATGGGAAATCCTAGTAGATGAAACCTTAGTAAATTTTTCCTAAGTTAAGATTTCTACTACTATCATGCTTAGCTTAGCTAGTAGAAAACAAGGGTGGATTATATTCATGCTATGGAATGTTTATAAGTCAAGGACTTGTGTTTTGTTTAATAAAACAACTAAGTGAATGAATCACCTGGGTGGAATGGTGGATTGGTTTGTGTTGAGTGGTTACACAAGGCCCATTTCTATGGTTTACCTTGTGTATCTCACTTGTTGAATGCCACCCAGGAACAAAGAGATTTGAGATGTCAAATGTTGAGAAGCTTCAAGTGCAGCCACTTGGCATTATGGGCTTTGCCTGGATCATATAGGTTGCAATAACTTAGCCAAATGCACAGTTGGTGGTAGGGGATGATAGGTTGGAGCGCGTCCATTTTGGTCTAAGGGAAGGCGTCTGAAAGATCTTGTCTCGGTGCATGTCGATTCTTGTGGGGAAAGTGCACAACCTCTGCAGAGTGAAAAATCTAAGTACTTAGCCGTGTCCCCGACAATGGACAATTTGAGCATCAAGACATGGAAGCTATCAAGAATCTCCTCATCCCAATTTCTAAGTTAAAAACTTGTGGTTGAACAAGGGTAAAGGATCACCAATTTCTATTGGTAGATGCCTTGGGTGATTTTGACAAACAAAAACTTAGTATTTTCAAATGACAAGGAAAATCTATTTTGAGCAAAGCAAGCCTAAGCTCCACTTATCCAAATGCATATAGATGTTAGTCTCCACCATACTACCATAGTATCACTTTCCAATAAAATTCAAATGTATTGACCCTTGTGGCTGTAACTTATTATGTTGCAGGTTTGTTTGATGTTAGTGAAGTGTGTTGATTAGGATTACAAGCCTACAACCAATATGATTGCTTGTGGCACTTTAAATATGAAGGACTCCATGCTATAGTTATTTCTACTACATTGTAATAAGATAGCCAAATGAGCTATGTAAGATGTAATGAATTATTTTATTCCTGGTTATAAAGTTGTAATATTACCTTTGTTTCATGATAATACATCTTAACTGTTGATGCTAGCTATTGATCCAGGGACTAGCATTGTAAACATAGGGATCTCTGCCTTATTAAAGGTTGGGACCTCTTACATTTACTTTGTTCGCTTCCTGTATCGAGCCACCGTCGTGCGTCACCGTGCACAGCTGCCAGTAGCCGCCGTGCACCACTCTCCAGTGACAAAAACCTAGTGGCGCCACCACTCATTTGTTCGCCTCGCTGTTCTGCATTGAAACCCCCTAGCACACGCTCACTCCCGTACCCTCTGTCGCCGTTCCAAAAGCAATTCTGGTGAGGCTCCGGCGAGCACATGTGGAAGCCCATGTGGCCACGGTCCCACCTATTCGTGTCTCTGGCTAGATTAACTAAGAGTGTAAAAAGGATTTTGGGTCCGTGTTGTGGTCATCGTGATGTCACGCCCGTGTCATCCTTAACCAGGTCCACTGTTGAATAATCCTTGCCCGTGTGGCATCTAACATGGCATTGGTCCTATCTGTCATTGACCGTGGGTAGAAATAGGGCCGGTAACAAGTGTATTCACTAACCTGAGGGATGATGTGGCCACTAGCCCACTAGTCAGTGACTAGGGTAGGTGTAGCTTTGGTATAAAAAGTATTTCTGTTTAGGAAATAGATAAAACATTATAAGATCAAATATAAATATTTCCTAAAATGTAATAAAATGATTAAATCTTGTAAATTCAATAACTTTTGTTTTATAATTCAGAAAAATATGATTAATATATGAAAAATAAAATCTATAACATTAAACCATTATCAAACATTATTATGACCACAATTTAAATGATTATTATTTAATAAAGATTTTATAAGTAATAACACTTTGATAATTCATATTTTAATATTGGTAAATGATAAAAATATAAATAAAATACCAAAAATCTTAGAAAAATAAGAACTATAATTTAAAACTATAAGCATGCATTGGTATTTCGCTTAATTAAATATTTGTTATTTATTAGGTATTTATAATTAATAAATCTTATAAAAATCATATCTTATTATTTATAAATCACAAAAATAAATATAATATACCAAAATGATCACAAAAATAATACCTACATGCTAAAAAATATAATATTCTTCTTTTGAGTTAAATAAAAAATTAAATACTTTAATAACTTGAATTTAAACATATTTCCTTAGTTAATAATTTATATAAGGGTAAATAAAAATTGCTAATATTTCTACAATTAGCCAATTGAATCTAATAAATAGTATTAGTCTTAAATATTGATAATAGGAAGTCAAAATGGTTCAACACATTTTAAATGCAATTTTATTGAATTATCATTCATCCATAAGTGTAGATTATTTTCAAAAAAGATCCTTATCAAATAAAAAATCGTCAAAAATAATTTGTGACTAAATAAAACATTTTCCCTTACTCCAACCCCAAGTTATAAACATACCAAAACACTATATTGAATCCATAAGTAATTAAGTAGTATTATTTCCATGTCCACAAACTATAACCACTCAGTTATAAAAAGATAAATGGTTCTATTCCATTATAAAATTAAGAAACCACTACTCAAATAGATGTAATGCCATTCTTAAGTAACCTTAAGGAAACATTATAAAGTGAACAAGGTACAAATAACATAAGCAATATACCTTAAGTCCATCTATGTCTTTAAAGTTAACTTTAGTCTACAATACTTTTAAATACCGTGCTAAAGACTTTGTTATAGGTTTTATAGTTAACTTTGGTCTGTTATAATTAAGTTATAAAGCATCTCAAGTCCAGACTATTAAAGCAAACTTAAACAACATTAATCACATTCTATCAACTATATTCTAAAAACTATCAGAATTGTTTAAACCTTAATAAAGAAATCTTTTCTTCAAGAGTTATTCGTTTTGCCACTTCCGTCAACATATGACAATTAATCATAATCACATCACTTTACTCTTTACTTATATACTTAGGATTGTTAACACTTAAGTTCTTTATAAGTGACATTACTTGTTTTATGATATTATAATTACATGTTGTTTTATACACACTCACAAACCTTAGATCAACGTTATCCCCGGGATTCGCGTTTATAAAGTGCATTACATTACTTATGCATAAAAGCATCATGCTTCTTTAAAAATTAGTCCTTACCGGACCAATGATGCTGATTTCAGATATTGGATCTTATATTGTCTTGAAGACCGTAAGTGCATAATCTTGCAAACACAAAAGGCAAGTTCACACTTGCTCATGTCCTTTGATTATTTTCTGTAAAGTATTTCACAAATCCAGTGTTGTCATCACCTGCATTTGAAAAAGATCAGAAAACACTATTTTCATAATAATATGATTATAGGTTATTTACCATGAGGTAATAACCGATTATGAAAGTTCCGGTGGTAAAGGAAAATATTATCTAGGACTTAACAACCAATGTTGCCAGTGATTCTTGCGCCGTATATAACGCGTTAACCATGAGATTTGGAATGGGACGGAGAAGTCAGCTGTATCCTTTTCCTCTCGTATGGAGGCAAGACGACCTTAACGTGACGTTGTGATTCCTTGTGTGGATCCAACATATGGGTGGGCACCCTTACGCCCCACACTTTTGGTGTCTAGATTATCTATGAATGGTGTTTAGGTATAGATTCCATTTAAATGGTACTCGTCCGGGCATCACCAGGTCATAGAGTCTTCGGGAACTCATCAGGATTTTAGCCTCCCAAAAGGAGGCTTAACGGAGGTGAGCCGGCCCAGAAGGATCGTGCAGACATATGAGGTCGCGGAGAGGGCAGTGATTGGCTTGGATCTTAGTCTGGGCCTCACACCAAGGAAGTGTGAATGAACCTGCAATTGGGATGTGCAACAAAGCTAAGATCTCTCATGGGAAAAGTAATGCACCTCTGCAGAGTGTAAGAACTGTAACTTGTTACTCCCTGTTCCAGGAAGGAGCTGCGAACGCTACGGGAAAGGAACTCCATGAAAGTTCTGGTAAACCCGTGAAGGCTGACGAACATAGCTTTTCAGAATAAAAGCAACCTTTGAAGAAATATTTATGAAAACTTGCATTGCCTACGACCTATGGTCTGTGGCTGTAGATATAGTGCATCAAATACTCCTTTTCTAGTGAACTTGTTGAGTACGCTCGTACTCAACGTATCTTATTAACCCTTGCTAGATTCTGAAGCCAGTATAGATGACGTATACATCACGATATGCTCCAGGAATCATCACCAGAAGTTAAAGCTCTTCAATGAAGTCAAGAAAGTCAACATATATACCAACTCAAGTGAAGACGAAGTTACTGATTAGATAGGAATATAATCTCTAGCCATAGAACCCATTTCTGTAATGTATTGCGATAGCAGCAATGCCATACCATTAGTTAAAATACTAGTCTTATTAGTATGATAGTTTTTGAGTTATTTATTTCTGATTCTTCTTTGTAAGAAGTTTCTTTCTCTCTCTTTAACCTAGAGTGTTCTCTGGATCTTGTGTAAAGAGTTGAGTTGTAACCTGTAGTCATGTCTTGGACCTGCTGTGTTTCTGTTGTACCACTCTAAGGGATGTAATACTAGTGGGTGGTGTTTCATTGGTGTTATGTCAACGACTATAATGTACTACATCATGCAGTGGTATGCTGGGTCACCGCATGCATCGTCCAAGATTGCGACATGTTTGGAGTATCCGGCAGCTGGAGCTCCATCCAATGGACGAGGAAATCAGGGAGGACCTGGGATTTGATGGTGGTGCAACGCTTGTAGATTATGTCTCGAGGAGACAACCCGATGCCCCACAAGGCTACGTGCCCCATGGCTTCGAGGTTGTTCAGGATGTTTGACAGAGGGGCGTCGTTGACGACCATGATCTGGTGCTGCTGGAAGTAGTGGCTAAGCCGATGCGCCGTCATGAATATGTCGTAAGCCAGCTTCTGGTAATGTGGGTACCTCTGTTTTGTTGGGGTCAGTACCTCGCTGAGGTGTAGATTGGGCATTGGACCCCATGGGTATTGCCATCTTCGGGTCGTTCGACCACGAGTACGGTGCTCACCAGTTGATGTGTGACTGCGATGTATAGCAGCAAAGGCTCCTGCTCCTTCGGCGTGACCAGGACAGGCGGGGTGGAGATTAGCCTCTTGAGGTCCACGAACGCATCACCTGCTTCGGGCGTCCACTCGAATTTGTCCGTCTTGCACATCAGCTGATAAAAGGGGAGGGCCTTCTCGCCCATTCGGCTGATGAACCTGCCAAGCGCCATGATTCGTCCGGCGAGCTGCTGGACTCCCTTGAGGTTCTTTGGCTTCTCCATGGCCAGTATGGCCCTGATTTTCTTCGGGTTTGCCTCGATTCCCCACTGGGAGATGAAGTAACCGAGTAGCTGACCAAACGGGACGCCGAAGGATCACTTGTCTGGGTTCAGCTTGATCTTGTAGCGATCAAGGTTATCAAACGTCTCGCGAAGATCGTCGATTAGCATCCTGGCCTCCTTGGTCTTGATTACTATGTTGTCGACATAGACCTGGATGTTGCGACCGATCTGGTTCTTCAGACATGCATGCATGCACCTCTGGTAGGTGGCGCCTGCATTCTTCAGCCTGAAGGGCATTTTGTTGTAGCAGAACACCCCGAACGACGTGATGAACGCCATTTTTCCTGATCTTCGACCTTCAGTCGAATTTGGTTGTAGCCTGAGTAGGCGTCGAGGAAGGAGAGATTCTCGCATCCTGTAGTGGAGTCGATGATCTGATCGATCCTTGGTAGAGGGAAGTGGTCCTTGGGACAGTGCTTGTTGAGCGATGTGAAGTCCACGCACATCCGTAGGATGTCCATGTACGTTTTGGGGACCAACATGGTGTTGGCCAGCCAATCGCTTTCTTTGATTTCCCTGATGAAGCTGGCATCGAGGAGTCCGTTGACTTTGATTCCAATGACCTCGGCTCGTGGCTTGGACAGCCGACGCATCGACTGCTTGACTGGCTTCGCATCTGGAAACACGTTGAGTGCGTGCTTGGAGAATTCCCCGGGAACTCCTAGCATGTCCTCAGGACACCAGGCGAAAATTTCCCAGCGCTCATGGAGGAATTCGATGAGTGCGCTTTTCTATGCGGGACTCAGGTCGTTGAAGATCAACGCCGTCTTGTAGGCGTCCATTGGGTGAACCCGCACCTTCTTTGTGTTGACTGTGGAGTCGAATGACATGTCGGGTGCGTTTTTCCTGGTGACTTGGGGTGCCACGTTGTCCGTCACTTCCCTGAGTCTCGTGAGCTCCTCCTGCATGCCGATCGACTAAGAGATTTTTTTGAAGTCTCTGTCGCCGCTGTCGGACCTGGTGAAGCTTCCTAGGACGGTGATGACACCCCTAGGTCCTGGCATCTTCAGTAGCAGATACGCATAGTGCGGTACTGCCAGGAATCTTGCGAATGCCACGCGCCCGAGGATGGCGTGGTGCTGTGATGGCCAGTCCACCACTTCGAACTCTAGCCGCTCGCGCCTGAAGTTTTTGGTCTTGCCGAAGATGACGTCGAGCCATATCTTGCCTAGGGAGTATATGCCCTTCCTTGGGACTATGCCATGGAACGTGGTGTCTGGTTGGTCCAGGCTGCACAGCGGGATCCGCATCGCTGCGAGTGTGCTGGCGAACATCAAGTTGATGCCACTGCCACCGTCCATGAAGACGTGGCTCATCTCGAATCCCCCAATCTGGGCCTCGAGCACCAGGGCAGAGTGACCTGGGCGAGGGATTTGGAGTGGGTGATCCAAACAGTCGAACGTGATGCAAGACTCCGAGCCGCTGAGGTACTTAGGTATGGCTGGTGGGGAGGTCACGGCCAGGCTGACTTGGCAGGTGATCTTCTTCTGCACCCTGTCCGTTGGGCGCCTCTTCTGGATCATCAGGGCTCCTTTCGATTGGGGGTATCCATCTGCACCGTTGTTTGGTGCTGGTGCGACCGGCGGCTGCGATGGCCCACCAGGTGGTGGTGGAGGAGCTCTGTGGGCGATGGTACCTGGAGCGGGTGCGAATCCAGGCTTCACCGTCTAGCACCGCATTTGGGTGAGGCCCTCGCTGAGCTTCTGGAACTCCCGACAGTCCTTGAGCATGTGGCTGGCCTTCTTACCATCTTGTTTGTCGATGTAGAAGTGGATAATGCAGGGACCAGACAGCTTGTCATATGCAAAAGGCTCGTCGTCGCGGTTGCGGCGTTGCCACATTTGTGTGGGTCGTTCATCGTCGCAGTAGTTATTGCTGTGATATCCGCTGTTGCGGTTTCTAGCGTCGCAGTGATCGTCATATCCAACCGAAACCATGTTGACTCTATCACGATCATCATAGACACATGATCTTCTTTGTTTCGGCGCTCGCGCCTGCGTCCGAAGTCGTCTTCGTCATACGAATGTGTTCGGTTGACGAAATCGTCGTCGTCGGCCCAACGGTTGGCGATGTCCATGAGGTGATCAAGGTTTTTGGGCTTGACGCGCCCGAGCTCCTCCTTGAAATCTGGACGCCTTGCACCGTCCTTGAAGGCGCCGATTGCTCTTTCTTCGGAGATTATTGCGGCGGAGTTCTTGATGTGAGACCAGCGTAGTATGTACGAGCGGATGGACTCGTTGGTCCGCTGGGTGCAGGCCCGCAGCTCTTCGATTGAGGCTGGCCTCTTACTGGTGCCCTTGAAGTTGCGAATCAAGATGTATGCCAGCTCTTCCCAGCTTCAGATGTAGCTGGAGGGTAGGCTACTAAGCTAGACCCTGGTTGCTCCTGTCAGCTTCCGCTGAAGGCATTGTAAGGCGGTGTTCTTGTTCCCGTCGTGGAGCTTGACAGATGACAGATGGTCATCAAACGAAGATTTCGGCTCCTGCATGCCGTCGAACTTCGGATTGTCCAAAGGGATCTTGAAGTTTCTCGGCATCTGCGATTACCAAACAGATCAGCTGAAGCATTTGGCTCCGCACAGTTCTCCGTCGTCCTCCTCCTCGGACTTAGTCGAGCACGCACGCTGAGCACATGATTTATCGATCTTGCGCTGGGTGAGCTCATTACGAGCATCGGAGTTGCTGCTACGGCGCTGTGGGCTCCGACGGTGTTGGGGTAGGTAATGCTCCTCGTCGTCAGATGAGGGTGTGAGCCTTCGAGTGAACTTGACCGCGGCCTTTTTCTTCGGCTCCGCAGGAGTTTCATCGTGGATTGCAGCTCCGATGAGTCTGAGGCCTGCTAGCGCAGTCTTGTGCATTGCGTTCTTCGGGTCACCCGTCGGAGGCGGATTGGATGCGAGATAGGTGGTGGCTGCCATGATTGCAGCCTGTGGCGTTTTTGGCATGACGTTGCCTTGTGAGTCCATTGTCATGAAGGATGTGTTGAGAGCCCTGGTGACCTCGCGCCGCGCGACAGGGTCCATGCGCTCCATGCAGGAGCGTTGTTTCCATGTGAAGTGGAGCCACCAGCGGCAGAGAACGCAGCTCGCCGCGCGCTTGACTCTGTGCTACCTGCTTACGCTTTTCGATCTACTCCTGCAGCTTCACCTGCCGATTGTGCTATCGATCAGGAGCCAGTGGTCGGACATCAATAGGTCACAGGAGGTATCAACGGGAAGGATTTTATTGCCTTGCATGACTTCGCGTGCTTGGCGCTAGCCTTCCTCGTTGAGGTTGACTGGTCATAGGCGCGATTGCTGCCCTCAGTGGCTCTGTTAGCCGGGTTTCCCCGGTTTCCCTCATTCTCAACCTGAGGGTTGGGAGGTGGTATGGCACCCGAACCTAGCGGTGGATCCGCTTCGTTGCTTATGTTGCCATCATGGATGATGGTGCACATGTAGCGCTCACGCAGTGGGTCGCTGCTGCCGCAACTCTCAGATCCGGAACCGTAGGTTTCTTCATCCGAAGGGGGCCGCACAGATTGGAGTTGCAGCTACTGATGTCATCCGAATCGCCTGTCAGCTTCGACATACGCAGGGCATCGATGGGTGGGACCCACGAAGCGTGTTTGATGGATGGTAGTGGCACCCGCTCTGGGAGGCGGAGGGTGCCGGTCTGCCCTACCTGGAAGCAGAAGCTCCCGGACAGCATCTCGAGCTCGTCGCCTACGGAATCGAAATCTTTTAGGGTGCTGGCGAGTGGGCGATGAAGTCGAAAGCGCCAAAGAGGAGGTGAATCTCCATCGCCGAGGAATCGTAGATCGCTTTGGATGGAACCGTCACGACCGCACGATCAGCGTCCCTGTTCCCACAGACGGCGCCAATTGATGAGGGTTCAACTCATCAATGCCCATTGTTATGGACTTGGGTTTTGAGAAGATGGGGATGCTGGAAGTCGCGGAACTGTTAACAGGCAAGCAACACGGGGACACGAGGTTTACCCAAGTTCAGGCCCCCAGAAGGAAAACCCTACTCCTGCTTGTCTATTCTTGATTACGGCGAAACCGAAGGTTACAGGGGAGCGCAGATGCAATCTGGCATGGATGTGTGTATGAGGTGAGTTGATCCCTTCTCGTCGTACCCTCCTGGCCTTTATATAGATAGGCCAGGTCCCGGGAGAGATCGAGTCAGTTACAGATTAGGGTTGATACCCTTTTGAAATTCTATCTAATCTAAACTTGTCCTCCAAGGAGTCGAATTCGCCACGGGCTTAGGCCACCCGAAATCTTCCTGGGCTGCAAATCCTCATATGGGCCTTCCTTGGACTGGACCGGGTATACCAATTTTGTTCACCCATAGGGTATATCCATGTCACATAGAAAGTTTCAAATCATGCCAAGTAGTAGGTATATAATCAGGATACAACCGATAATATTCATTCCACCAAATATAAGAAAATCTGGTGAATGTACTGATTACATCTTTTACTTTTTTGTTTTTAGAAACATTATGGGAAACAAATATATTTGTTCATCTAGAATTCCCATTCAATATATAAATCATGTTTATAACGACCAATAAATGATGGCATAGAAATGGGAACCTGATCATGAGTATTCTTCCGTGTGTAGACCTCTCGGGTTGGTCGTTGTATTTTGGTAACCGGTGGCACATATCCCGCAATTGTTGCAGCCCAAGAGCTTCTAACTCCAGAACCTGTCATGATTAGTAGAAAATAAGAAAAAATCACAAGTATGTGCTCCTATTGACTACTAGGATATGGTGACAAATCGGTCACATAAGTGCATATATCACATTCTTACAAGTTCTTAGCATGCAGCAGGGGCGATCGACAACCAGCAGTACCAAATAACTCCTAAGCTTAGCAAAGCGATTGCTTGCATATGTCACACGACATAGGGTAGAAATATGTGGAGCTGTAGGAGGCTTACAAAATGATGGGCAATGATCAAAACAGTGATGCAAGATGAATAAACGCTCATCGACGGTACTCTGCTGGTCCTAGGCTAGACTGTACTAGAGATGCGAGCCTAAACACCAACATAGTCAATATGCCTGGCAAGGGAAACAATATGCAGCAGCAAGGTATATGGTGGAGCTTGGTTGGGATACCCTAACACCAATTCACAAATCCTAGTGCTGATCGTATGTTAACAGACCCCCCCCCCCCCCAAAACACATGCGGTGGAGATATGGGGAAATGCAACTCTGAAAGAATATCAAAATATGATATATGTCAGAGTAAAGCTCGTGTTTCAATGCACAAAGAAAGACGCTAGCAATGGCTCAACAAAACAGACACAAGATTGCTAACCGAGCAGCCCAAAAAGCACTAAGCAAGCTAGTCTCGTAGAATAGTTCTAGACACTAAGAGAAAGATAGATACGCCATATGGAGTCAGTAAAAATAAACAAACAAAAAAATTGACAGGAAAATTGTTCTCTGCCGGGCGACAGAAAATAGGGCTAAAATCCTGCCGTGGCAGTAGCTCGACAGGAAAAAAATTCCTCGTTGGGGGATAGACAAGTCTGTGGTCTTGCCGATCTGTTTTTTTTATTTCCTCACGAACTGAAGTTGTGATATTTTTTTCCTTTGCCTTGCTCAGGTACGAGCAGAGACCCGGCTGTGGTCAAAGGAGCGATAGCATTTTTTTCTTTCCTCACTTACGATGAGTTAGGATCGGCATGTTCTTTTTCATTTAGCAGAATCGGTTCTACAAACTCCAACTTAATAAATTAAAACGGATCTAGTAGATCTATATCTCAAGAACACGGACGGTCTCAAAGCACGAAGAACAGTCTAAAGACTCTAGCAACAGGACATTAGACAAAAAAGGCTAAACAAAAGGACTACGATCAACAACCAGAACTCATGTACAGTGTTATCTGTAGGGTTCGTTGCATGGAAAATAAAAAAAATTCTATCGCGTGAACACACAAAACCAAGATCTAATCTATGGCAAAGCCAAAATCTAATCTACGAGATTGGTGCAACGAGATTGTAGAGAACTAACCCTCGTAGATCCAAATCGTTTAATGAGATCGGATTCTTGTGGTTGATGTAGTCGATCACTTGTCGATCTCAAGATCGTGTAGACGATCCTTCTGGCGCGGCGTTCCGGCAGCGCTTCCGCAGTCGGTCAAACGTACGATAGTCGATGAATACCTTAATCTCCCTTGTTCCAGCAAGGCAGCGAAGGTTGTAGATCTCCTCGGAATCCCAATAGCACGACGGTGTGGTGGTGGTGGTGGAGGAGAGATTTCTGCTGGGCGTCGCCTAAGCCGGAGCAGGACGGCGGACGAGAGAGAAGAGAGGAGGGTGGCTAAGGTTAGGCGCCAATATACAAGGCATGTTGGGGGGTGCGCCCCTACCCCTCATTATATAGGTGGGGGGCAAGGGTTCCCAACCCAGGCCGTGTCCGCCCAACTTGGCCACCAAGGGAAGATATTGAAACCTTTTCCACCGAGTGTTCCTTCTTACGAAAAACTAGAGTTTGACTTTTCAAACTAGGATTTGACTATTCAAACTAGGGTTTGATCCTTTTACTAGTCTTGGCCGAATTGATCCTTTAGGGTTTGGTGCGGCTGGCCCCTAGGGCATTACACTGTCCCAGTGACCCCCTCATGGGGTACTGGAACCACTGGTGGTCCCTCTAGAACATTCTAGAAGTATCCGGTCAAAACACCGAAACTTTTTCCGAACCCCGCAAAACCAATTTCCTTATATGAATCTTATTCTCCGAACCATTCCGGATCTCCTCATGATATCCTGGATCCAATCCGAGACTCCGAACATCATTCGATATCCAACTCATATACCATATCTACTTAAATAACATCGACTCCTTAAGTGTGTCTCCCTACGGTTCCTGAACTATGCAGACATGATCGAGACACCTCTCCGATGAATAACCAATAGAGGGATCTAGAAATCCATATGGCTCCCACATATTTCTATGATGACTTCGTGATCGAATGAACCATTTACATACGATATCGATTCCCTTTGTCATGCAATACTTTACTTTTCCGAGGTTTGATCGTCGGTATCTCTATACCTAGTTCAACCTCGTTACCGATAAGTACTCTTTACTCGTTCCATGATATGACATCCCTTGTGACCTAGTCACATGCTTGCAAGCCAATTGGATGACATTCCAATGAGAGGTCCCAGAGTATATCTATCCGTCATATGGATGGACAAATCCCACTCTTGATCCATGCGCTTCAACACATACTTTCAGAATACCCAATGCCACTTTTATAACCACCTAGTTATGGAAGTGGTGTTTGATGTCATCAAAGTACTCATCCAGTGATGGTGATTAACATGATATCATGGTCGAAGGATTAGGTTACTATGTATCTGGCTATGCTTACTATGGGTGTGTGCATCACATCATTCTGCTAATGATATGACCTTGTTATTAATAACATCCAATGTCTATGATCAGGAAACCATGTGTGAGACCATGGAAAATGGCTCAATAGGATTGATAGGAAACCCATACCAACAAGTTGCAACTTATTTTCCGGAAGCTCATTCAAAAAGAACTCTAAGGTTAAGCGTTCTTGGCCTAGAGCAATTCTAGGATGGGTGACTGACTGGGAAGTGGGTAACGGGTGCGCATGAGTGAGGACAAAGTGCGCAGAAAAGACTAGTGTTAGTCTATGGGGTTAGTCTAGAGATCCTATTGAGCTGCCAGAAGTGACAGCCTTCCGTCCGGAGTGACCGGGGGTGTTACAAAGTGGTATCAAAGCCGACCCTTACGGTTACACGGGCGTGTGCGGGTCAGTGGCGGACATGTGTAGCATGGTGTGTGTGGCCCGGAGTGGACACGGCATGGCAATGTGCCGGCACTGGACGCACAGACGTGTGCCAAGAGGAGACGTTCCTGGCTTGTGGTTGATCGACGAGGACGTCGATCTTCTAAGGGTGGTGTATGTGAGACCCTGGCACATGGCTCAATAGGATTGATAGGAAACCCATACAAATAAGTTGCAACTTTTTTTCTGGAAGCTCATTCAAAAAGAACTCTAAGGTAAGCGTGCTTGGCCTAGGGCAATTCAGGATGGGTGACCTACCGGGAAGTGGGTACCGGGTGCGCATGAGTGAGGACAAAGTGCACAGAAAAGACTAGTGTTGGTCTATGGGGTTAGTCTAGAGATCCTATTGAGCTGCCAGAAGTGACATGTAACATCCCAAAAATATAAAACATTGATCATCAAACTCTAATCACTAAAATTAGGGTTAACAAAAACTTTGATTAATTAAAATCATATGAATGCATGTTTGAATGAGATGATTTGATAAATGCATGCATGAACTTGTGTGATTAACCTAAATAGCAAGAAATGGTTGAAAGAGGAAAATAACATCATATAAAACATTTCCATGCAGAAATAAATCAAGAGAAAATAAAAAACAAATCAAATAAAGCAAACAGTCATTTTTGCCAATCTTGCTCACCGGGTCACTTTGAGTGTTTCTAGTCCAAGATTTCAAACAGAAACTTTCCCAATTCTTTTCACCCCTTGCTAGAACAAATAAAAGTGAATCAAAGCCCACCTTTCAAACTTACAGAAACATTTGGCAACCTCATTCAAATCACAATTCAAAATTTGATCTTTATCATATGTGAAGATCACCCATTTTCAAAACCCAACCAAACCCGTGCCCCTTGACTAACCCAACAAACCAGACACTCCCTAGTATGTGCCTAGAAACCCACCAAGTTTGAATCCAAATTTCTGATTCAAAGTTCTTGCGTCCATTTTATCAAACACCTTGTAGATACAAATCAAACAAACATCTAACATTATTTGTAGTAGTAAATTTGGCCAACCTTGTTCCCTCTCTGGTTGCAACAAGCCTTTAGTAGATCATCTAGCTTAGTTATTAACCTCTAGCACCACTGTGATCTTGCCATTGCCATCAATGGTGAGCAGGCCGAGCCTCACCTTGCCACCCCAATGTGGACAGCAAGCTAGAAGAAGAACTAACTGCGCCAACCTTGTCTGGCTTGCTGCACATGCCTCACCGCCCCCTCTTGACTAGCCCTAGCTCTAAGACAGAGACAGGAACCACCATGCCCGCGCTGCTGTCGACCATGCCGATGCGCACCACGGTGCACGCGCCGTTCCCACTCAACCCGAACACCTCGAGGCCTTGCCGCCTGCCAGCATGAACCCCACCATCCCAAGAGACCACTAGTCATGCTCGTTTCCTCGACCATACCCCGTAGCCGCGGCACGCCGCAAAGTTCGCCGTCGGTGCGTGCAGAGCACTGCACGTTCTAGACCAAATCCCACCGCCCTATGCCTCGCCTTTAATCTAGCAACGATCGCCAGGATACCGCGCACCGTCCCCTAGCCTCATCCACATTAATAGCCGCATGTACCGTCGCCTCCGACGACCTCATACCACGCCATGCTGCCCCTCCTGCTCACCTATAAAAGGAGCCGCCAGCGTGATTCCTCCACACCATCTCACTCCTCACCTCGCACTGATCCTTCCCACTTCTTCCTGGATCAAGGCGAGCAACGCATCGTCGGAATTTGGCCGGAGCCCGCCGCTGCTGGAGAAGAAGGGAGCCATCGATTAGATCCACCCCAGGAGAAACTATCGGTACCAGGAGAACCACCGTCGTCGACTTCGTCGTTCGTCCTCGTCGCCGACCCTCTCCTGAGCCCCGGTGAGCCTCCCACGATGTGGTGACCCAGCATACCACTACATGTGTAGTACACTATAGTCGTTGACATGACATCCACAGAAAACCATTTCGTGAATATCACATCACTCAGAGTGGTACAACAGAAACATTGCGGGTCCATATTACAAACATACACACGTTATTATTATTACAATACCGGAATTTCAAGACTTCCAAAATATTCAACTTACAAACCAAAATATAAGTGTTTCAGCGGAAGTTTCAAATTAAAAACTTAAACTCCAAATTGAGCTCAGCAACTTATTGCTATATATTGTTCATGATGCTCGGCTCAAGTGGTTACTAGAACTATAGTAATTATTCGGACTCCTAGAACTCTCCTCCGTAGACGATGTCGTAGTCCTCCCCTTCTACGGCTCCATACAAGCTGGGCTCTTCATAGAAGACCTCCTCTTGACTCTCGGATGCATACATTAGAGTATCTTCGGGATTCTCAGAGTCTAAGCAAGGATTCAAAGGAAAGGATGACTAACAGTGTTACTCAGCAAATTCGTTATATGCAAGGTAGGAAGTTTGATGCTCTATCTACCACCTCGGACTATCAGTCGTTGGTATTATGCAATTTTGTAAATCTTTCTTCAAAGGCTGATTTTATTATGAAATCTATGACCACCAGCCTTCACAGGTTGACCAGAACTTTCATGGATTTCCTTTCCTGCCGCGTTCGTAGCTCCTTCCCGGAACAGGGAGTAACAAGTTACAATTCTTACACCCTGCATAGGTGCGTTACTTTTCCCATGAGAGTTCAACTCCTTGTTGCACAACCGGGCGTACTTTCCCGTCCACAATTCCATGATGTGGGGCCCAGTAGTTGGTCCAAGCCAATCACTGCCCTCTTCACGACCTCATATGTCTACACGATCCTTCGGGGTGGTTCACCTTCGTTAAGCCCCCTTTCGGGCAGGCTAAAACCTTGATGAGTTCCCGAAGACTCTATGACCTAGTGATGCCCGGATTAGTACCATTTACATGGACTATCTCCCTAAACACCATTCATAGATAATCTAGACACCAAAAGTGTGGGGCGTAAGGGTGCCCACCCATATGTTGGATCCACACAAGGAATCACAATGTCACGTTAAGGTCGTCTTGCCTCCATACAAGAGGAAAAGGATATAGCTGACTTCTCCGTCCCATTCCAAATCTCATGGTTAATGCATAATATACGACGCTAGAATCACTGATGTCATGGGTTATTAATTCCTAATTGTTCATCATTAGTGCAAGTAGAACTCTAATTTCTATTTCTCCATCACATGATCACTTAGGATGATATCTAAGAGTTTGTATCTTGAGAAAATAATGTTATCTTTTTCTATAGTATAGATGATAACACACAATTTGCAAATACTTTGATAAAGACTCTTCAAAGGACATGATGTTGGGGGGTGACCCCAGATAGGGTCAAGACAGGGGAAAGACGAAAGGAATCTCCCTTGTCGTGAGCCGAATTACTGATTGTGTCGGCCGAATTATGTGAGAGTCGACCGAGATAAGGAGGGCCATGGCGAATGTACAATGAGTAACGCCTTATCCGGCCGACATATGAGTTAAGTCGGCTGAATGACTTTGACTAATACAAATACAGGTGAAGGCCAAGCCGAGTTATGCGATACAAGTCTGAATAACTTGATGCTTGCAGGAGAAGGAGGTGCCTATAGTCAAACCCTAGTCTCTGGCTAGGAGGAATCTAGACAGAGCCAAGCGAAAAGGACAAGGAGCAGAACAGCAGAAGGGCAGACGAACGTCACGGAGGTGACAATGAGGGAGCCCGAGGCGCGCATGTGAAGGTTTCTGGAACATTGCCGCCGATAGAAGGGGACACGGAAAGGAGGCCGCCGAGTTACCATACTAGGACAAGCATATTCCAAGAATATGCTTGCCATGTCAGCCCTAGAAGGAACCAAGGCACCCCTTTATAAGGGGAGACGCGGGCTCCTGAGAGATCGACTGATTCTAGGCCGTAAGGCTCGTGTATTAGGGTTCTTCCTCTCTATGAGACAGCTCTGGGAGCACTTGTATTCACTGAGAAGAGGAATAGAGATTCATTTGTAGAACTGCTGAGTGTAGAAATCATTGCATCTTTCCTCCCCGAATCCCTCTAGCATCCATTGGCCCCATACTTTAGCCTACCCATGGCATCTGCCGTGCCACCACCACGACACATGAGCAAGTGATGAACTTGACTTGTGATTGCAAGGTAGTGAAGTCTTATGCTTGCACTGGACCTTGAGCTTGTATGTCTACAAAAACATCATTATTGCCCAGTAAGGACAATATTTAAAGAAGCAAAATGATTATGCAAAGTAATGTAATACATCATTTAACTTGATATGCTTTCTCCCCATAATTAATAAAATTATTTTTAATAATAAAGGATCTATAAATATTAATTTTTAATATTTATAATAGAATATTGTATTCTTTTATTTTATTTTCCTTTCCGTTGACTTTTATTGATTTAATAATTCTTTTAGGAATTATCACTTAAATATCAAAAATTGTTATTAAATATTTGTTTAGTATTTTTCTAAAATACTAAAATATTAATATATAATGAAATTGATTTTTATTTATTTTTATCATCTTTCAATAATTTTGTAAAATTCCATAAGGAATATATAAATTATAAAATTATTAATAAAATTTATATGTCTAAAATTTTATATCTTAATTTATTTGGATAGTTTGGATTATTGTGGATCCAAAAATATTTTATTTATAATTTTTGGACTTTTATTTTATTTTCTAGAATTTAATTAAGTTCAGGGGCATTTTGGTATTTTCCTATTTATTAAAAAAGATTCTAAATGAATTGGGCTGGCCTTTTGGGTTTATTGGGCCCTGATGGCTTAGTAGGGCATGGTCAAAACAACCACCCCGAAGGGTTTTCGGCCCACCCAGCCCACTCACTCGTTGTCTCCTCTCTTGAGATCAACCCTCTCCTTCTCCTTCCCCGACCCCGTGGTCAATAGTGTCGCCGCCGGCAATTCCCGCCGTCGTGGACCGCCCTGGCCGCCGCCGTGGTTCAAGAAGAGGTTGTAGACTCCACTCTTCCCTCCTGTCCAACTGGATTTGGACAGGGGATCTCTCCTACGATAGATCGATGTCGTCCCGAACCCTAGGGTTTGGGGTTGGTGTGGATCCTGGCGCCGCCGCTGCTGTCGTGCGCCGTGGTGACGCTCCTCGCCTCCAAACGTGGCTATGGTCGTCGCCGTGGCGCTGTATGGGTCGCAACATCCCCTGGTGGTGCTCCCCGTGCCGCCATGGTCGTCAGCCACCTCTGCTTCCTCTTCTAGTCTCCAGCGAGGACCTTTGGTGAGTCCTACCTCTCCTCTTGAGCTCACTGTGCTAGGTCATCCTATGCTAGCTGTTGGTAGTGACCTTTCTGGTTACTTTCTTGTCCTGATTAAGATGATTTGTTCCATTTAGGGTTCATATCCTGTTGTGGATTAGATACTGATGAATGTGATCATGTGTTGATGGTCCCTAAGCATGCTAAATGATTGTTAGTTGTGGTTTGCTAGTGGCTTATCAGATGATTCTATGGATTAATTTTGATGTGGTCACATGATCAAGTTGCTTTAGAAGCAATACTTGGGAATCTTGTGGTTTATTGTTTCACCACTGTCATTACTTGGTTAATGACAGTGAGTGTTGTGTGATGAAGTCACTGTATTAACACTTTTTGGCTTAAGATTTCAGATGTAGTTTGACATCAAATGGTTTCAAATAGTGAAGATATACATAGGGCTTTTCTTAATTATGATTCCTGTGATGACAGGAAAATGATTTGTAGTTGGTTGGTTGAATCCGTGAAGATTCAATGCTTAACCTGATTAGTGTAGAACTGTTCTTGTGACACCATCTTTGTATGGCACACAAGATTAGATTCTATTTCTTGATTTGGTTTTGTGCAAGCTTAAGATGAGTTTGGCATTAAAGATAAATAGAAATGTTCATTTCTTAAATCCTAAGACCAATGATGTTGGTCTGAGGTTTAGGGATTAAGCTTTATCTAGTTGATTCATATGGATGGTTCTAGTAGTGGTACCAGCTACTGTTTCTTGAATCAAAGCTAAAAACATGATGATAGGCTTGATCATTTGTATAGATCCAACAGATTAAATTCTAAGGTGCTACTCTTATCTTAGAGATGTGCTTAGAAGTTAAACCTTAGCTATATTCATTCTTGGATTGAAATATAGCCTGATAGCTAAATCAATGATGTTGTTCTGAGATTTAGTTGGATCCTTGTACTTTGCTGTTTGCTTTTAAAGTTTTTTTAAAACCTCAATGATGGATTCACCCCACTTGGGTGCTTTCTGAGAGTTTAAATAAGTGTCAGATCATGTATGTTTGCCTAATCTTAGACAGATAGATCATTTGATGGTCTATTTACTCACCACTGTCACTTGATGTTGTGGTTGCTAGTGGTTGATCTTGTGGTAGCTTGATCTGGTGCTCCCCTGGTATTTCCAGCTCCTGGCTTGTCCTTGATCTATCCCATCATCTCTTGATCCTAATGGCTTGACCTTGGTCTAGCTATCCACCTGATCTCCCCCTCCTTATGCCACCCTCCTGGTGATGTGATCCTGGGCTTTGGTTGGTTTGATCTAGCTTGACTTGGTTTAGCTGCTGGCTGATATGCTTGGTTTAGCGGTTGGCTGCTGTGCTTGGTGTGTAAGAGCAAAGGAATGATGTGGGGATTGGTTTCCCACGGCTGTGTTGACAGTTTTTTTGGTTGTGCTGCTGTTGTGGTGTTGACAGCGCACACCATGCAGTTTGGTGTGTGTGCTGCTTGTGTGCCTGCTGCACAGATGTGGATATGTTCAGAATTTTGAAAGTTACTTTCATCTGGTTTCTTCTACTTGGCTAGTGAAACTTGCCCCTCCTTGCTGTTATTTGACTTATGGCTTAAAATTATGAAAGATATATTCTTTCATATTGGTGAAACTTGCCCCTTTTTATAAGATTACTCAATGATGAACCTTGATCAGTGCACTTCACTGACAAGTCTGAGAGTAATATAATTTTAACCTTAACTTTCTTTATTTTTGTTTGTGTTTGTTTTGTAGGTACCAGACTTGGGAATTCAAGATTTTAGTTTAGGTTTTCTTCTTTATTTGTAGAATATTCATATGTAATATTCTTTATTATTTTGTAATTTTAGTTCTACACTTTGTAATCTTTATTTTATTATTTTGTAATAAAGATTGTACTATTATCAATAAAGACATATTATTCTTTATTTATTATTGTAAGAATTGTGGATGATTTGCATAAGTTACATTTTTGTAAATTATTTATTGAATAAAAATATAAAATGGAGATTCTTATTTTTAATTACTTTCTTTATATAAAGTTTGAGTTATTATTGGTTAACTCTTAATTGAATCAAATACTCAAACATCATTCAAAAATCCTTTTGAATTATAATTCAAACACTCAAGTTTTTAAATTAAAATTTCATTTCCCAAAACACATAAGTCCACAAAGATCATATCAAAGTCTATAACAATCATCCTTCAAGACTATACCAAATCTCAAAGTATGAAAGAAACTTTGATCACTTTAGATTTTTTTATTTGGCAAAAAATTTACCCACATTTTCACAGATGAATGCATGCAACATCTTAAATTCCTAAATATACCCTTCGTTAGTTCATAAATGTTGGGATGTTACAGACTTCCCCCCTTAAATTAAACTTCGTCCCGAAGTTTGTTGAGATGTACCTGAATAGTTTTGGATAGGTTTTTCTTAAATCCTCTTCTTTCTCCCAAGTGGCTTCCCTTTCAGGGTGATGTTCCCACTATACCTTGCAATATTTGATTGCTCTATTCCTTAACCTTTTCCAGTTTTCTTCCAATATTTTACAGGGCTTTTCAACATAGGTCAAGTCTTCTTGTAGTTCTATCTCTTGATGTGTGATTGCATCATCAGGAACTTTCAAACATTTGCGAAGTTGTGACACATGGAAAACATTATGCACTTGAGCCAATCTTGATGGTAAGTCTAAAGCATAAGCTATAGTTATGTTCTGACTCAATATCTTGAATGGTTCGATGTATCTTGGACTCAATTTTCCTTTAACTCCGAACCTTTTCACCCCTTTCATTGGACTTACTTTCAAGTATACCATGTCTCCCACTTCTGGATGCCATGATCTTCGACTTTGATCATCATAACTTTTCTGCCTACTCTGGGCTATTTTAGTCTATCCCTGATCTTATCAACGATATCTTGTCTTTCCTTCATATAGTCTGGCGCAAATTCCTTGTTGCTTCCAGGCTCATACCAACATATTGGTGATCTACACTTCCTTCCATACAGAACTTGGTATGGTGCTGCCTTCAGACTACTCTGATAGCTATTATTGTAGGAAAATTCTGCCAATGGTAGATGATCTTCCCATGTACCTCCAAAATCTAATGCACAAGCTCTTAACATGTCTTCTAGTATCTGATTTGTTCTCTCTGTTTGACCTCCTGTCTCAGGATGATAGGTTGTGCTGAAATCTAACTTTGAACCAAGTGCTTCATGCAATTGCTTCCAAAATGCTGAAGTAAACACTGATCCCCTATCAGTTACGATCTTTTTGGGTACTCCATGCTTACTTACTATCTCTTTGACGTAAACTTCTACCAACTTCTCGGCATTATCTTTTTGATTTACCGGAATAAATGTGCACTTTTAGTGAGTCTGTCCATAATTACCCATATCATATCCTTCCGTTTAGGTGTCATGGGCAATCCTGTGATAAAGTCCATACCTATTTCTTCCCACTTCCATTCAGGAATTTCTAAAGGTTGTAATTGTCCAGCTGGACTTTGATGTTCAGCCTTAACTCTTTGGAAAGTATGACATTCTGATACATATTTAGAAATGTCCCTTTTCATGTTATTCCACCAGAATAGTTCTTTAAAATCCATATACATCCTGGTACTTCCTGGATGTATAGAATATGGTGTTTCATGTGCTTCTATGAGTATGAACTCTCTAATCTCAGTCACATATAGAACGCAAAGACGGTCTTGAAACCATAAAGACTCATAATCTCCAAGGCGAAAAACTAATTTTTGCCCTTGAGATATCCTCCGAATTTCCTCAGCGATAAAAGGATCTTCTGCTTGATGTCTAAAAATTTCGTGCTTAAGATCACTGTCCTGCTCTGCAACTACCTGCATAGTAGCTAATCCTCCAAGAACCTCTGTTCTGATGAATTGAAGTTCTAATCTTTCCAAGTCCATTTTTTACTCTTTTGGTAGCTCCCGATTGCTAGGCTGAATATCTGCACTCTTTCTGCTTAAAGCATCAGCTACAACATTTGCTTTCCCTAGAGTATAGTTGATTGTTAAATCGTAATCTTTGATTAGTTCCAACCAATGCTTCTGTCTCATATTCAATTCCTTTTGAGTGAAGAAATATTTGAGACTTTTATGGTTAGTGTATAACTCACATCTGGCTCCATAAAGAAAATGCCTCCATCCTTTTAGCGCAAAAACTACTGCTGCTAACTCTAAATCATGAGTTGGATAGTTGAATTCATGTGGTTTCAATTGTCTTGAACCATAAGCAATGACTTTCTGATCTTGCATGAACACACAACCCAAACCTTCTTTAGATGCATCATAGTACACTGTAAAGTCTTTCCCTGTTTTTGGAACTGCTAAAATTGGAGCTGTGGTTAACCTGGTCTTCAACTCCTAAAAACTTGCTTCACACTTCTCATCCCAATTGAATGGTGTATTCTTTCTTAGCAATTTGGTCATTGGTCCAGCTATCTTGGAGAAACCTTCAATGAATCTTCGATAATAACTAGCCATTCCTAAGAAACGTCGAATTTGCTTCACATTAGTTGGTGCAGTCCACTCTAATACTGACTGAACTTTAGATGGATTAATAGCAATTCCATCCTTACTGATCACATGGCCGAGGAATTCTACCTCATCTAGCCAAAATTCACACTTACTGAACTTAGCATAAAGTTTATGTTCTCTTAGTGTCTGCAATGCTATTCTCAAATGATCAGCATGCTCTTCCTTATCCTTGGAATATATCAGAATATCATCAATAAAAACTATGACGAACTTATCCAGATATGGCATGAAGATTTTGTTCATCAAATTCATGAATATTGCTGGTGCATTCGTCAAACCAAATGGTACTACCAGATACTCATGGTGTCCATATCTTGAGACAAATGTTGTCTTTGGAACATCTTTCGATTTGATTTTGATTTGATGGTATCCAGATCTTAAATCAATCTTTGAAAATACTCCTACTCCTTTCACTTGATCAAACAAATCTTGGATCCTTGGTAAAGGATACTTATTCTTGATAGTGACGTTGTTCAGATTTCTATAATCTCCACACATCCTTCTTCCACCATCTCCCTTATCCACAAAGATTACTGGTGTTCCCCATGGAGATACACTTTCCTGAATAAATCCTTTTCTGGCTAACTCATCAATTTGCTCTTTGAGTTCTTTTAACTCTTTGGGTCCCATCTTATATGGTTCTTGAGCTATTGGTGCTATACCAGGAATTAGGTTAATAGTGAACTCTATCTCCCGGTCTGGTGGCATTCCCGGTAGCTCTGCTGGAAAAACATCTTGAAACTCATTTACTATAGGAATATCTTCCAATTTGACCTCTTTCATCGAGTTCAACTGCATATCCACCATGATATGACTGTGCTTATCTGCTTGGTAAACTATCCTTGCTCCACCTGGAGTTTTGATTGAGACAGTTTTCTCCTCACAATTTACTTGAGCTCCGTGTTCCATCATCCAATCCATCCCCAACACTACTGCAATTCCCTTCAAAGGAATCACATAAAGGTCTGCGAAGTATGTACAACCATAGATCGATATAACCTGACCTTGTTTGATGTGGCGTACAATCACATTTCCCCCTGTCGTAACTACGGTCATAGAATTTTCTAACGTTGCCCTTCTAATCCCGAACTTATCACAGAATTCTTCAGAAATGAATGAAGTAGTTGCACCAGTATCAAATAGAACTTTGCCGGGATTGGTAAGGATATTGAGCGTACCTATGACTGCATGCTCCAAATTATCCACCTCCTCGAGGGTTGCACAGTTCAGCTTCCCGGTAGGTCTGTTTCGCTTGCCATTATTGTTCTTTCCATTATTTCCTCCTTTATTGGGCTATCCATTTCCTCCACTGGCTTGCCTACCATCTCGAGCCGACCAACCACCTTGTGGTTTGCTTGGACAATTGGGCTTGATGTGACCTCTCTTACCACAAGCATGACATACAATTACTAGTTTCGGTCAATCCCTGCTTATATGCCCTGGGAGTTTGCAATTGTGGCATATAATATTCTTTGCATTTGGATTTGCACTCCGATTGTAATTGTTGTTGTTATAGGGCTTATTCCTTGGTTTGAAGTCTAGATTGGGTTTGGGATTGCTTGCTTGTATCCTCTTGGTTTCCTTCTTAGCTCTCTTCCTTCTATCCTCTTGGACATTCTTGTAGTCATCCTCAAAGGTAATAGCTGCATCTAGAAATTGCTGATAAGTTTGCTTATTAGCCAACCTCAACTGCATCCTCACAAATGGATTTAATCCATGCAGGAAACACTTCTTCCTCTTTTCCTCCGTGTTAACTTCTTCCTCAGCATAACGAGATAGTTGACTAAACTCCCGGATATACTTCATAACACTAGTATATCCCTTCTACAGCTCTTCAAATTCTCTTTGCTTCAACTCCATAACACTCTTCGGAACATGATATTCACGGAATCTCTATTTAAATTCTTCCCAGGTATACTCCCTTCTTGGTTGTTGCATGGCCAACTGATTTTCCCACCAAGATGTTGTAGGTCCTGTCAGAAGATGGGTTGCATACCTCAATTTCTCCTCCTCATTGCAACCTACAGTCTTCGGCTTTCTTTCTGTATCTGCTAGCCAATCTTCTGCATCCATTGGTTCAGGTGCTAATGCAAAATGTAACAGCCTTGCATTCTGGAAATCAGATAGACTTACTCCTCCACCTTCAGGTGCCCTCTGATTTGCTCATCCCAGCAATTCCTCCATGAACTTGTTCTAGGTCTCTTGCATCATTTGCATGCACTGCATATAGTTCTGCTCCATTAATGGCCTCATTGGTGCTGGTGGTGGTAATGCTCCCTGATTTGCTGCATCTGCATCTGCCTTTTCCTTGGCTTCTCGTTCCATCCGCTGCTGCTCAGTTTTGATCTACACCCGTATCCATGACCCTCTAGTCCTGCAACATAAAGCGAATACTCATAATTACATCATGCACATGTGTTCTGAGCTCGAATTTACGCACAGAACTAGTCACACAATGAAAATCCAAATATGCATTTCACATATTATACATAATATCATAATAATACAAAGTCATTACAACATATACCATATAGGTATAATCACAACACTACCTTATTTATCTAACTAACTTATTTCTTGAGGTACAATACACGATACTTAATATCGCTAACTAGTTGTCAACTTCTAGTAATAACTACGCTCATCATACATGCCTGATGTCCAACCGTGATGATGTGTCGTTCGTCGCACAGTTTGTGAAACAAATGGCCTTCCAGACGGAACATACTCAGTATCTTAAGTGTCAGGACTTGAGTCATTACTCAACCTGAGTGCATTGACTCCTTCCAGCTCAGCTGAAAAGTCTTCAGAAACATATTCAACATTATCTCCCGCTTGAATCTCCTGAGCTTCATTACTTGAGTTGTCAACAAGATACGCAGATCCTGCTGCTTCCCAGTTGCTCCTTTGGGAAAGATAGTTAAACACTGGATAATGTATATTCCCTGGGTTTTGAGAAGATGTTGATGATTCAAACACTCTCTCCTCAGGATCTTCTTCATCCTGATTATCTATCGACATGGCATTTCTACTACTGTTACTAGGGTTAATCCTTGCACCCATCCAGCTAGATTGTCCAACATTTCTGTCAGAACCATCTGTGGACAGCTGATGTTCATGAGATCCTTCATATGATCCCCTTCTCCAACCATCAGAATTCTCAATAGGAAGTTCTGAGTCAGAACCATCCTATGAGCCCTGTGGTACTACATACCTCATATCCATAGTAGGATCATGTATAGGTTCAGGACTTGGTGAATAAGGATATGGTATAAAAGATTCATGATCTATAGGTATATCCTTAAAGATAGGTGTTGCACTACTACCTGCTTCCTCCTTTCCAGATCAGTTAGATCCTCTAACATGTCATTTTTATCTTCAACAATCACTTGATGGGTCTTATAAAAAGACGCAACGAGTGTACGGTATCTATCCATAAAATTGGTAGCTAACTCAGGATGCTTCTTAACCAAAGTAAGATGATCCGGTATAGGCTCCGAGTCTATAGAATCATGAGGTATCATAGAAAATGTGCTACCTTCTAACTCCTTGGCTTTATGCTCCCGGATATTAGCTATTGCCTCCATAACAGCAACATGATATGCTGCTAAGTGACTCCTACCTTCACCTATATATAGATCGTGATATAATCCAAGCTCCTCTGGAAGTTGGATACTCACACGATACTTGGATAACATCCGGCCATCAAGGTAAGTTATAATATTCACTGGAATTCTAGTTGGACAACTCAAGATCTTTAAAAGTTGGCGAAGTTGGTCTGTGAATGATCCTTGATAATCATTAAGAGTCTCCTCTTTCCTTACCAAAGTTTGTTTTGGAAACTTTGGTGCCATAGCTCTGTATATCAAAAAAATAATTTTGATTAATAACCAATAATATATTGCATCATAACAAAGAATTATTGCACTAAAAAATATAACGGATAATTCTCATTTGAATACCCATTATATTACTTTTAGAGAATTCTTTATTGTTGCTACACTCCTACAGGTAATACCCTTTACTAGGTTTCCAACCTAAGGTCAAATCATTTTTCTCTGATACCAACTTCGGTGACCCAGCATACCACTGCATGTGTAGTACACTATAGTCGTTGACATGACATCCACAGAACACCGTTCCGTAAATATCACATCCCTCGGAGTGGTACAACAGAAACATTGCGGGTCCATATTACAAACATACACACGTTATTATTATTACAATACCGGAAGTTCAAGACTTACAAAAGATTCAACTTACAAACCAAATTATAAAGTGTTTTAGCGGAAGTTTAAAATTTAAAACTTAAACTCCAAATTGAGCTCAGTAACTTATTGCTATATATTGTTCATGATGCACGGCTCAAGTGGTTACTAGAACTATAGTAATTATTCGGAGGCTTGGAACTCTCCTCCGTATACGATGTCATAGTCCTCCCCTTCTACGGCTCCATACAAGTTGGGCTCTTCATAGAAGACCTCCTCTTGACTCTCAGATGCATACATTGGAGTATCTTCGGGATTCTCAGAGTCTAAGCATGGATTCAAAGGAAAGAATGAGTAATAGCGTTACTCAGCAAATTCATTATATGCAAAGTAGGAAGTTTGATGCTCTATCTACCACCTCGGACTATCAACCGTTGGTATTATGCAATTTTGTAAATCTTTCTTCAAAGGTTGATTTTATTATGAAAATCTATGACCACCAGCCTTCACAGGTTGACCAGAACTTTCATGGAGTTCCTTTCCTGCCGTGTTTGTAGCTCCTTCCCGGAACAGGGAGTAACAAGTTACAATTCTTACACTCTGCAAAGGTGCGTTACTTTTCCCATGAGAGATCAACTCCTTGTTGCACAACCGGGCGTACTTTCCCGTCCACAATTCCATGATATGGGGCCCAGTAGTTGGTCCAAGCCAATCACTGCCCTCTCCGTGACCTCATATGTCTGCATGATCCTTCGGGCTGGTTCACCTTTGTTAAGCCCCCTTTCGGGCAGGCTAAAACCCTAATGAGTTCCCGAAGACTCTATGACCTAATGATGCCCGGATTAGTACCATTTACATGGACTATCTCCCTAAACACCATTCATAGATGATCTAGACACCAAAAGTATGGGGCATAAGGGTGCCCACCCATATGTCGGATCCACAGAAGGAATCACAACGTCATGTTAAGGTCGTCGTGCCTCCATACAAGAGGAAAAGGATACAACTAACTTCTCCGTCCCATTCCATATCTCATGGTTAACGCGTAATATACGGTGCTAGAATCACTAATGTCATGGGTTATTAATTCCTAATTGTTCATCATTAGTGCAAGTAGAACTCTAAGTTCTATTGCTCCATCACATCATCCCTTAGGATGATATCTAAGATTTAGTATCTTGAGAAAATAATGTTTTCTTTTTCTATAGTATAGATGATAACACACAATTTGCAAATACTTTGATAAAGACTCTTCAAAGGACATGAGCAAGTGATTAACTTGCCTTGTGATTGCAAGGTAGTGAAGTCTGATGCTTGCACTGGACCTTGAGCTTCTATGTCTACAAAAACATCATTATTCCCCGGTAAGGACAATATTTAAAGAAGAAAAATGATTATGCAAAGTAATGTAATGCATCATTTAACTTGCTATGCTTTCTCCCCATTATTAATAAAATTATTTTTAATAATAAAGGATCTATAAATATTAATTTTTATGTTCCTTTGACTTTTATTGATTTAATAATTCTTTTAGGAATTATCACTTAAATATCAAAAATTGTTATTAAATATTTTTTTAGTATTTTCTAAAATACTACAATATTAATATATAATGAAAGTGATTTTTATTTATTTTTATCATCTTTCAATAATTTTGTAAAATTCCATAAGGAATATATAAATTACAAAATTCTTAATAAAATTTATATGTCTAAAATTTTATATCTTAATTTCTTTTGATAGTTTGGATTATTGTGAATCCAAAAATATTTTATTTATAATTTTTGGACTTTTATTTTATTTTCTAGAATTTATTTAATTTCTGGGGCATTTTGGTATTTTCCTATTTATTAAAACAGATTCTAAATGAATTGGGCTGGCATTTTGGGTTTATTGGGCCCTTGTGGCCTAGTAGGGCATGGTCAAAACAACCACCCCAAAGGGTTTTCGGTCCACCCAACCCACTCACTCGCTGTCTCCTCGCTCGAGCTCACCCCTCTCCTCCTTCCCCGACCCCGTGGTCAGTGGTGTTGCCGCCGGCAATTCCCGCCATCGTTGACCGCCCTGGCCGCCGCTGTGGTGCAGGAAGAAGTTGTCGACTCCTCTCTTCCCTCCTATCCAACTGTATTTGGACATGGAGCTCTCCTGCAATAGATCGATGTCGTCTGAACCCTAGGGTTTGTGGTTGGTGTGGATCCTGGTGTCGCCGCTGCTGTCGTGCGCCGTGGTGACGCTCCTCGCCTCCAAACGTGGCTATGGTCGCCGCCATGGCACTGTATGGGTCGCAGCGCCCCCCTGGGGGTGCTCCCCATGCCGCCATGGTCGTCGGCCACCTCTGCTTCCTCTTCTAGTCTCCAGCGAGGACCTTTGGTGAGTGCTTCCTCTCCTCTTGAGCTCACTGTGCTAGCTCATGCTATGCTAGCTATTGGCAGTGACCTTTCTGTTTACTGTCTTGTCCTGATTAAGATGATTTGTTCCATTTAGGGTTCATATCTTGTCGTGGATTAGATACTAATGAATGGGATCATGTGTTGATGGTTCCTAAGCATGCTAAATGATTGTTAGTAGAGGTTTGCTTCTTAAGATGAACTGTGGTGGTGCTAGTGGCTTATCAGATGATTCTATGGATTAATTTTGAAGTGGTCAGATGATCAAGTTTCTTTAGAAGCAATACTTGGGAATCTTGTGGTTTACTGTTTCACCACTATCATTCCTTGGTTAATGACAGTGAGTGTTGTGTGATGAAATCATTGTATTAACACTTGTTGGCTTAAGATTTCAGATGTAGTTTGACATCAAATGGTTTCAAACAGTGAAGATATACATAGGGCTTTTCTTAATTATGATTCCTGTGATGACAGGAAAATGATTTGTAGTTGGTTGGTTGAATCTGTGAAGATTGAATGCTTAATCTGATTAGTGTAGAACTGTTCTTGTGACACCATCTTTGTATGGAACACAAGATTAGATTCTATTTCTTGATTTGGTTTGGTGCAAGCTTAAGATGATTTTGGCATTAAAGATAAATAGAAATGTTCCTTTGTTAAATCCCTAAGACTAATGATGTTGGTCTGAGGTTTAGGGATTAAGCTTTATCTAGTTGATTCATATGGATGGTTCTGGTAGTGGTACCATCTACTATTTCTTGAATCAAAGCTAAAAAAGTGATGGTAGGCTTGATCATTTGTATAGATCCAACAGATTGAATTCTAAGGTGCTACTCTTATCTTAGAGATGTGCCTAGAAGTTAAATCTTAGCTATATTCATTCTTGAATTGAAATATAGCTTGATAGCTAAATCAATGATGTTGTTCTGAGATTTAGTTGGATCCTTGTACTTTGCTGTTTTCTTTTAAAGTTATTTGAAAACCTCAATGATGGATCCACCCCACTTGGGTGCTTTCTGAGAGTTTAAATAAGTGTCAGATCATGTATGTTTGTCTAATCTTAGACAAATAGATCATTTGATGGTCTATTTACTCACCACTATCACTTGATGTTGTGGTTGCTAGTGGTTGATCTTGTGGTAACTTGATCTGGTGCTCCCCTGGTATTTCCAGCTCCTGGCTTGTCCTTGATCTATCCCATCATCTCTTGATCCTAATGGCTTGACCTTGGTCTTGATATCCACCTGATCTCCCCCCTCCTTATGCCACCCTCCTGGTGATGTGATCCTGGGCTTTGGTTGGTTTGATCTAGCTTGACTTGGTTTAGCTGCTGGCTGATATGCTTGGTTTAGCTACTGGCTGCTGTGCTTGGTGTGTAAGAGCAAATGAATGATGTGGGGATTGGTTTACCACGGCTGTGTTGACAGTTCTTTTTGGTTCTGTTGCTGATGTGGTGTTGACAGCACACACCATGCAGTTTGGTGTGTGTGCTGCTTGTGTGCCTGCTGCACAGATGTGGATATGTTCAGAATTTTGAAAGGTACTTTATCTGGTTACTTCTACTTGGCTGGTGAAACTTGCCCCTCCTTGCTGTTATTTGACTTATGGCTTAAAATTATGAAAGATACATTCTTTCATATTGGTGAAACTTGCCCCTTTTTATAAGATAACTCAATGATGAACCTTGATCAATGCACTTCACTAACAAGTCTGAGAGTAATATAATTTTAACCTTAACTTTCTTTATTTTTGTTTGTGTTTGTTTTGCAGGTACCAGACTTGGGAATTCAAGATTTTAGTTTAGGTTTTCTTCTTTATTTGTAGAATAGTCATATGTAATATTCCTTATTCTTTTGTAATTTAGTTCTACCCTTTTGTAATCTTTATTTTATTATTTTGTAATAAAGATTGTACTATTATCAATAAAGACATATTATTCTTTATTTATTTATTATTGTAAGAATTGTGGATGATTTACATAAGTTACATTTTTTTGTAACTTATTTATTGAATGAAAATATAAAATGGATATTCTTATTTTTAATTACTTTCTTAATATAAAGTTTGAGTTATTATTGGTTAACTCTTAATTGAATAAAATACTCAAACATCATTCAAAAATCCTTTTGAATTATAATTCAAACACTCAAGTTTTTAAATTAAAATTTCATTTCCCAAAACACATAAGTCCACAAAGATCATATCAAAGTCTATAACAATCATTCTTCAAGACTATACCAAATATCAAAGTATGAAAGAAACTTTGATCACTTTAGTTTTTTTTTTATTTGGAGAAACATTTACCCACATTTTCACAGATGAATGCATGTAACATCTTAAATTCCTAAATCTACCCTTCGTTAGTTCCTAAATGCTAGGATGTTACACACGACCCCACCTACCGCGCTAGGGTTCTGTCTCGCCGGTGCTGCCCGACGTGGACGATGAACCAGAGTCGTTCGATTAGAACTAGATCCCACGGTCGACATTGCCACCGTTTCGCCCCTCCCTTCTCACTAACGCGTGGGGACAACCACTTAACCAGCCCGCGCGTGCGCTGTGCGTAGTGGGCCAGCCCAGTAAAACCTCCCACGCGACCCAACAATTCAAATTTAGTTTTATTCATTTAATTTCAAACACAGTTCTGTACATAGATTCAAAAATCAACCCAGCTCGATTCACTGAACCAAAATGCATGAAACTAATTTTGTTAGAAAGGTACCGAAATGCTTAATCCAAGCCCGTTGGATTCAAACCATTTGGATGTGTAGATCAACCATGGTAAAAATAACAAGGCAGAAGCTTTTGTGAATTCAAACATTTTTCAAAATTCAACCATAAGATTTTTTGAGTTGATTCCAACTCTCAAAAATCACATTTGATCATACCTTTAAGAATATATAAAAACATATGGGTTTACTTGCAGATATAATGTTCAAGTAATAAAAGAAAGCCACATAGGCATTTCTAGTCACTTTATTTAATTAAAATAAACAGGTTAAACCTTATTAATTGTGACACCACTTTAAATCACATTCCCATGTATTGAAATATATGGTGATGACATGTGTCAACATGATCCCATGTTTGAGTTGGATAATATTAAATCTTAAGTAGTTTTTCAATGAGTAGAAATTACTTTTCTCAAATTAAAATAAATAAGACAAGTGCTTTAATCTTGTAATGATAGTGATGATGATAGATTATCTAGTGTGAACCTTTGAGTGATGATTGGAAATAGTTAAGTATTGTTTGGTGATTGTGTACCTCATATTTATTTATAGACGCTAGTACCGACCATGGATACGAGGAGGAAGGATGATACTACGAGGAAGAAGCCGAGGAGAACTTCAACCACTGCTCTGCACAAGGCAAGCTAACACTTGCAACTTAGCAAGCTTATATTGATATCTATGCAAGCCAATACTTGCAACCTTGCAAGCTAACTTGCAAGATACCCTACTTATATTGATATCTATGCAGGCCTAATACTACTAGTTGAATGAGCAAGCTACTAACTTAGCAAGCTTACACCACTTGATACCCAATCCTAGTTTTACTTGCAAGCTTAATACTTTATTTTATTTATCAAAGCTTTCTCTTAGAGTTTACATAGTGACTTGTACATTCTAGAAAGATAACTGAAGGTAGCATAAAGATCATAAATTTTTTCCTAAGTTAGATAATCTTGATGTCATCCTAAGGCATGAGATTGAAATTAGCTAATCCCCACTTATTTACTAACCCTCTTTGGTCATTACCCCCACTTGTAGATGCTAGTGCTAAGCATAAAACTTGATCAACACTAGATGGGAATACTTGGTGAAAATGGTTATGAAAACCTTAGAATGATGAGTCATTCTACTGAAATGTTTTGACATATGTTCTTGAACACCAGATGATTTTGATGATGAAAATGTTGAGGCATGATCCTTAGCCCTTTATAAACTGATGGTTGTTTGGATGTGATACCATTCTAATTTTTACCATACAACCACAATACCCGAAAATTGGGTAGGGCTTGACTAGAAATTTATATACCTTAGTATGGGTTCCCTTGCGACCAAGGTCTGAGCTGAGGCTACCTTGTGAATATTGTCCACCTATGCAGTACCCAAGATGACATTTGGTCATGGTTGGGAGGCCAAACTCACAGGAGAGGTGCCTATACTAGGGCATGTAATGGAAAGGTTAGGATTGATTATCCGCATAATGAGTATGGTGAATTCAGGATTGTTCCTGACGGTTGTATCGAATGTTGTGGTGAAAGTGTACAATCTCTGTAGAGTGTCAAACTATTCGAATAGCCACATTCGCGGTTATGGACAGTTGGAGTGGCCATACTGTTCTATCGTCAGATGTTTTCAAAACAACTTGTGAAATGATTTGTGAATTTTACTTCACCACAACAGAGTTGTTATATGAAATTCAAGTTCCCACTTAGGTGTTATAAAACTTTCAACTAGCTTTATTTGCCTTTAAACTTAGTAGAGGTAAATCTGGCTTTTTGCAAAACAACCCTAGAGCTTAGTATTCTACTAAAAAACCCCTTAACTTGTTAGTATTAGTTTGCGAGTACTTAAATAGTACACATGGATTTGTCCCTGGCTATTCCCGTGGCCAGACTATGAAGAGGAGTACCATGATGACAGACCGCAGGAAGGTTACGACAACTAGGATCATCTACCATCGTTAGCATTGCCTGTGACCCTAAAGATGGAGCTTCTCCTACGCTATCGTTATTATTACGTTATTCCGCTGCTTGAGTTGTATTAAGAACTGGATCATGAGATCCTTATTTGTGTAATACCTTATGTATGGTTTGTAATGGATGATGTACTGTGATATCCAAATCTGTTATGTCTCGCAAAAATGGTAATCCTGGGATTGTGATGTATGGCATAACAGGCATCTGGGATTAAAAATCCGGGTGTTGACATGATAGCCGTCAGTCCGAAGTGACCGGGGGTGTTACACCATGATCATCTATTAATCAACAAGCTAGCTTAACAAGAGGCTTACTAGGGACTCTTTTATGTTTACAAAACACACAAGTATTAATGTTTCCTATTAATATAAAATTATAGCATGGGATGTAAACATTTATCATAAAAACAAAGATATAATAATAACCAATTTATTATTTCCTCTTGGTCATATCTCCAATAGTCTCTCACTTGCACTAGAGTCAATAATCTAGTTTGTAAAAACTTGTGCATTCAAAACCTATGGCTTTCTGGTGTTGTATATACACGATTGCTAGTGGTAAACATAATCTTTGGATCTGACACTTCCAGGTCCGTGTGCATTTTACATGTCTTTGTGTCTCTACGCATCACTCATTCTCCAATGAGATGCCATTGTATAAATTCGGTCCTTTGGTGATACCTTTAGTTTTCTGGGGTTAAACAATGTCGATATAATTATCGTATAATATATCTTCATGGTACTAGCTCGTTGTGGACCACACCTAGTTTGATAACAAACTAATTGACACAAATGCCCTCTTTTACTGCTACAATAGAAGTCATATACTTTAGCCTTTTGTTGTAGCATCTGTCACAATGTCTTAACTTTGGAACTCATCCAAATCTATTATGGAACTTCCTTTCCATTACATTGTGCCACCCTTAGTTTAAAATGAGATAAACTTAATTTGTATCTCGTGACAAAACCAGTATCAATATAATATTTTACAATGAACTATCTATTTGTCATCTCTAGATAAATAACATATTCTTAGTTCTTTCAAAGATCATAAGAATATCCTTACTATCGTCCAATGATCATATTATGAGTCATTCTGGTATATGATCATAAAATTTAGAGCATAGGACATATCAGGATGTGTACATATCATAGATTGACCAAATATTCTTGTGATTTCACTCATTAAGTGTCAAAACACTTGAATCTCGTTTCACTTAAAAAGTGTCAATACACTTGAATCTTGATTCAATCCTTTCTGTGCGAGAAGTACCTTTCTTGTTGTTTCCATATTGAACGAATTCAATATCTCATCTATGTACATTTGGCATGACCATATTAGCATCTCAAACTATCCATATAGAGATTGATGACTGCAAGTGCACAGATTAGATGTAGCTAGTTTCGAAATAAAGATATCGATCCCATAGGGAGCAGCAGTCTGAAGTCTAAGAATTCTTGAAGTAAATACTGAAAATATAATTGCTAAATAAAGTTCTAAGTGACAAGTTAAAATGCGAGTAATGTGTAAAAAGGTGTTTTTGGGTTTTTGGTATAAGAGAAAAATACGTAAAGTAAATAAAACTGAATACAGAAAATAAGTATCGCGTATGTAAAAGAGATTTGAAACTTTAGTGGGAGAAAGCGTTCTCAGGGATTGACGGATACACCACTAGCATTATAAGGATCTAAGGTAAATATTATTATCATGAGCATTCTTAACTATGTATGTGCGGGAGGAACTCCATATTTGGACAAAGAGGCAACAACCACTGCTGAAATCATCCTCATAACCACAACAAACAATAATCAACATCAATTGAATTACCACGCTATTAAGGGACGTAATCCCGCAGGACATATCCCATGGCATGGATAGTGTTTGTGATTTTCCTCGATTCCCAAGTTGATACGTAAGGGGTGCCAACAGCTTTATAGTCACTGTAAGTGCAAGTATCCCTTCGTCTACCAACAAGTAGTTCCCTACATCAAGTCCCCACAAGAGGCAAATATTGGAGAGGTCGACTTCTCCCAACATCAAGATGTAGAAAATCTAACACATGGTCACAATGATAAATATCATAATAAACTTTATATTATTTCACTCTCATACTAGGGTTTCTCCATATCCCCAAGAACTAATGATCTACTCAGACATGGAGGTAGACATCATCATATTAATGGTAATGGAAGCGATCATTGATGAATTGTACTTGTATAAATCGACAACTAGTGCAAGAATTACAACAAGATCTAGATGGGATGGATGGAGATGACGGTGGTGATGAAGATGCAGCGGTTGATGAAGATGGAGATCGATGCCTTGGACTCTCAGATCTGTGTAGGGAGAATATGGATCCCTAGGGAAAGTTCCCCCTCCAGATGCCTTCTGGAGGTTAGGTTTTGGCGATTTCTGGGTGTTCTGTATGTCGTCTCTCCTAACGAGTTGCACGGGGTGAAACTATTTGAGGAGGCGGAGGCGGCGCCAACTATACGGCGGGAACTATACGGCGGCCCGCCGTATAGTTGGTCGTCAACTCTTTTGTATCCACTTCTCTCTTCGGGTTTCTTATGGTATTATTAATATTCCCCAAATAAGCGATTTACGTAGTTTTGGCTCCTTTTTTCTCCAATAAAACTTCTCCAAGAATTGTGTCCTTTGGATCCATCATCTGATATGATCCTGGTGAAAATAAACATAAAAAGTGCGCGCGAACACCGTAAAATACCAAAATCCTACATATATAATGCAAAATAACAATGTAAAAGATGATGCAAATATGCACTCATCAACTTCCCCAATCTTAGACTCTTGCTCGTCCCAAGCAAGTTTAGCTTAATGGATGTGATCCTCATATTCATGAAGCTGAGTCGATAAAATAAATGAGGCAGTTGCAACATGTATTTATCATAAAGGATACATATAAATAAGTTCATGAATAGTACCTTACTCGAACCATCCGAATAATATTAGCAGGCTTCCACACCTTAGCAATTAATAGTTCACAAAAGATTATTGTCAACATGATGTAAAAGTATTCGGTTCAACCGAATGAGTTAGTGTGGCAGTCCCAAGTGTTTTAAGGATTTACATATTCACTTGGGATTCAAAATTACAAACGTCTCTTTGTCTTACTACAATATTGTGGTATATGCCTACTTGCTCTTTGCACATTCGTTCTTTTTCTTCATCTTTCTTTTTCTTCTTTTCATATATATATATATATATTTGTGCTCACACTTTTTTAGGTGTTGTCCAAAGGAGGTAGCCATATAATCCACTTCATGTAGGAATTTCAAAGTTTAGCGATATCAATTATCAAATTCCAAATATATATAAAGCATCTTTATAACTTGAGCATTCTACCTCAAACTTGTTTTCACTCTATTTGATAGAACTTATAATTACTCATTTGTTCAAGGTTTTCCCTTTTCATTTAATTAACTAGATAGTTTCTCCTTTTTGTAAATCAAACCAATTACCTACAACATATTAATCAAACTATCTTTATATGTTCCATTAATACCAATGGTTTCAAAGACTCCTATTGCTATCATCAAGTGCAAGTAAAAATCATACTCAAGTCATTCATATATCTAGTAGGACAAACTCAAAATCAATAATACTCCATATATTATAGTAAACTCAGAATTTCATAATAGGGATCAACTATCCTGAAGGGAATTTAATGATGCAAACTTTATTTATGATCTCGAACTAATGCAAAAACTAAAATAAAAAAAACTTCTAAGATAGATTGAAAGGTCTTAAAGATCTCCCCAAGCTTGGAATCAAGCTAGGCGGGATCAAATAATCCCTTGCGATTATTTGATACAGTGCTTTATTAAAGGTCACTGTGGCGTCATGGCACGTGGTATCTTCTTCTCATGGCCAGCCTGAGGCAAAGGGATTGATTGATGGCCTCCAGTTCTTTTATGCGCAGCTTGTAGAGAAGGTTATTCTTCTCCATCACTTTCACTTGCTATTTAATGATCTCATTGTTGCTTTGGAGGGTCTGTATCGCCTTGAGACTCATGGTGAAACCTGCTTCAGTGGTATCTTCATCAAGTTTATCAAGATAAACTCGCAGCCACCGGAGATGCCTAGGCGTCCCCGACGCTTCCCTATTTATTTCTTCAATCTTCAACTCAAGAGCCTTCAAATCCTTCTTCCGGTGTTCTTTGTCCTTGTCAAAGAACTCCAAGGAGGTGATCTTTATCTCCTTGCCTTGGTCGCTATTGCTTCCGACCTCCATAAGAACTCCACTCCTTGGCCTCTTGGATTTTGGTGGCTCTATGTTGTATGTCCTCTTGTATGAAAAAGAAGTAGATTTGTTCCTAGTGATTTGTGATTAGAGAGAGGCACAAGGGAAGTATATAAGAGCGGTCAGGAGTCGGTAAAACTCGCGAGAAACACCAAATTATCGTCCAAGAAAACAATCCAAACTGACTAGAAAAATAAATCGTGAATTTGGAGGAGTCATACGCCGTAACGACCAACTATATGGCTGTGGACCGTATAGTTGCGGCTGTATAGTTGGTTCCGGGCAGGTACTTCCAAATATTTTCATCCCAAGTCGTTTAGATTATCGACTAAAAACCGATAAAAACTTCTTCGGTTTTGGTAATGAATAACGAAAACAGGTCGAGGGTACTGAATCTTTGACGACCAAGTATACGGCGGGAGAATTTTCTCTGACCGTATAGTTGCGGCCGTATAGATATGGTACCTAGAAAATTCTTTCCGTAAAACGGATACATAACGTTTAACGACCAAATATACGGCGGGATATTTTTCTCCGACCGTATAGTTATGCTCGTATAGTTAAGTATCCGAAAATTATTTTGCAAAGGGGATACAAAACGTTTGACGACCAACTATACGGTGAGAGAATTTTCTCCGGCCATATAGTTGCGGCCGTATAGTTGCAGAAACCCATTAAAAACTTAAGAAAAATAAGAGGAATTAAAAGGAAAAAAAATAATAGTAGAAACTGTGAAAACAAAGCACTTATTTGAGTTAGAAAACTTACCTTCCACTTACCGTTTATTTAGTCAGGAGTGACAAGCTCCTCCAGCAACAAGGACTTCTTATTTTTGGGAGGATTTGGCTTTAGCTCATATAATAATTCTTGAAAGAAAAAATCGTCAAGACTAAAACTCCTCTCAATAAGATCGTTGTCTTGTTGGGTAAATATAGATGATGCGTCTGCTACCATTGCTCCTTGTCTCTGCATAATCTGCAACTCAAATTCTGGAAGTAAAAGGATCCAATGGATCAGTCTTGTCTTATGAAACTTTCTCTCGAGGAGTTATTTTAAACCATCATGATCCGTATGAACTCTTACTTTTGCATCAACAATGTAAGAATGAAACTTATCACAAGAGAAAAATATAGAAAAAAGTTCCTTTTCTTCCATAGGATAATTTTTTGAGCACTATTAAGAGTTCTACTAGCATGATGTATAATATTTAATCTGTGACCTATGTTTTCTCCCAAAGTTACTCCTACAGCATCATCACTAGCCTCACATATTAAATCAAAAGTCATATCCCATATAGGTGGTTTAGTGACGGGAGCATGAGATAAAGCATTTTTAAGTTTATCAAAGGCAATAAGGCACTTATAATCAAAGTTGAATCTTACTCCTTTTTGCAATAGATTAGTCAAAGGTTTAGAAATTCCAGAGAAATTCCTAATGAACCTTCTATAAAAACCTACATGACCAAGAAAACTTCTTATACCTTTTACATCCCTTGGTTGGGGCATTCTCTCTATTGCTTCAACTTTAGCCCTATCTACTTCAATACCCTTACCTGATACTTTGTGTCCAAGAACTATGCCTTGTTTGACCACAAAATGGCACTTCTCCCAGTTTTTGGTTGCTTTGCAATGCTGCAAGACTCTTTTTAGATTATCCAAGCAACTAGTAAACGAAGTTCCATAGACAGAAAAATCATCCATAAATACTTCCATTATAAGTTCTATAAAATCTGCAAATACAATAGTCATGCATCTTTGAAAAGTAGATGGAGCATTACATAGACCAAAAGGCATATGTTGGTAAGCATGTAAACCATAAGGACTAATGAAATTTGTCACATCCCAAAATTTTCTAAATTTCGTAATGTGAAAAATAAATAAACAAAATAAATAATTGTTGAAACTTAGGGTGAAAAGAAACTTTTTATTTCTAAATGGAAGCATCAAAACCCATCTTGAACAAACTTTGAATAAAATGGAATCCAACAAATTTCAAATCAAGTGAAATGCATTCATCAATGAATGTATTTTGAAATTTAAACTTGGGAAAATAAACCAAAACCCTAAAACCCTAATGGAAGAAAAATCATTTCCAAGTTCTCTCTAATACTATGGATTTGATACATATAAAAATTTGTCAACAAACATTTATAAATGATCAAATATGATAAATAAAAATATTATAAAACCATAGAAAGTGGTTTCAAATAATTTGGAACCATGGATAAAAACTTCTGAATATAATAAGATAAAAGGAAATAATTTCTAAAGCTAATAAAGCCCTATCTAAAATCCATACCAAATTGTGAGTAAAATAATCCTCAAAGTATTTAAAAAGATAAACTAATATGAAATAAAATCATACAAATTGGAATCACCAATTTTGAATCTATAAATAAAAGATATGGATTCCATAAAACAAAGAAATAAATAAATAAGGAATATTTAAAAGCCAAATTAAATCTTGGCCAAACAAAAGAAATGAAAGCTTATGGAATAATAAAAGGAATAAAATATTATTTAAATAAAATCATTAGGATTGAACAATATCCAATTTCATTTAAATGAAGACAAATTGCTTAAACTAAATAATAAATTCTAAAGGAATTATTTAGAAGACAATTTAAAACTTGAATTATATCCATAAGCAAATGGAACAAAGATAATTCAAATCCAAATAAAATAAAGCGATAAGGAATAATCAAATAAAAGCATATGGGAGTAAACCATATTCTAACTACATTTAATAAAGACAAAATCCCTAAAGTAAATGGTTAATTAAATCATGAGAAAATTGTAAATTGGAAATTACCAAAGTGGATTAAAAAGTTATCAAACTAACTTAAAATAATTATTTGAATAAAATTTATATGGGATTAAAAACCATATTTGATATTATTTGAATAAAGACAATTGCCCAATTTAAATGATTAATGAATCATATTGAAATATTTTAAATGATTCAAAGTGAATAATTTGCACTAATAAAACCTACTGAAAAAGGTTTGGTGAAAATTAGAATTTAAATAAGAGTTTGAAAATATATTTAAATCTTATTGAATAAAGGCAAGTGCTTATTTTAATAAATAATAAACCATAAATGAATAAAATAATTATTCTAAAATGGACTTTAAATACATGTTTAAAACATTATAAAAACTTACTAAAAATTTGAAAATATTTGAAATGAAAGAGGGTTTGAAATCATTTGAATGAATTCAAAACAGAAAATGAAAATAGAAAAGAAAAAGGAAACAAAAGAGAAAAAAAATGAAATAGAGCCAGCCTAGCTCAACAAGCCCACTAGGCCCAACCAGCCCACCTCTCTCCTCCCCCGAACCGTTTTCTTTTTCACTTAGCAGTGCACCCACTCAGTCACTGATTTACCTAACCCACGCACCCCCTCTCTCTCTCTCGTTGACTGCTGGACCCACCGAACACGTCACCGTCTTCAACCCCGCGACGACCACGCCCCTCATTCCTCCCCGGCCGTTTCTGCCGTTGAAACCTCGCGTAAATTCGCCGTAACGCCACAGTGATTCTGCTCTGCAACCGCGCACTCTTAATCGCCCGCGTCCCCTCTCCATTTCCCCTCGCTCGCCATCCTCCCTCTGCCCCCAGGCTGCCCTGAATTTAGCTTGCGCCGCCACTGCTCCGACGAGCATCTCCAGCAAATTCCGGCCACTCCTCGCCTCCCCTTGCCTCCTAGTTCCCACGAGCACGCTCCCCATCATCCCCTGCATCTCCCAGTACCACCCACTCTCTCGCGCGCGCCCCAGAGACTCGCCTCCATCTCTAGCGGAGAACCACCAACGACAGGCACGACTCCGTCGAACGATTCCGGTATACCCAATGCACCGCGTGCCCTCTAATTCATGCTATCGTGCTCGCCTGTGTCTTGTGACTCTTCTGACCCTCGCCGTTCACCTTCTCATGGCTTGTAGGCTCGCCCCCATCAACGACTGAGCACACCCGACGCCGTCGTGAATTCCAGCGAGTGATTGCCGACGACTCTGTGCGCCCCCTGCCCTCTTACGACCACCTTGAGCATCAGCACGACATAGGCAGAGCCGCGCGCCACCGTCGAGCGCCGCCAGTCTTTGGTCAAGCCACTCAGGACCGTTAGATCTGGATCTAGCGAATAGGATAGATTCACTTAAGTCGAACCGGTACGCTCAATCTATGCCGCACGATTAGCTTTAAATCCAACGATCCATAGCACGCAATCCACACGAACCGGTATCAACCTATAGAAATGCTCCACGTGACCAGAGTGTTGTTTTAAAAACAGAAATGAATCTATTAGATGTTTGATTTTGTAAAATTCATAACTTTAAATCTACATGTTCAAATTTTGCAAACTTTATATCATTGCAATCAGGAAAAAGAATACTACCCAACCATGCCCTTTGTTTAGTAAATTGCTTCAGTAAAATTAGTTGCTTTTGTAGAAACTTGTTTAAGCATATTTTGAACAATAAAAATTATTCTAGAAATGTTTTGAAGGTAAAATATTTTGTAAATGGATTGTTTTGAACCTACTGACCATAGAAACCAACTTTTGGATTTTAAAATATATTTTGTGATGCTAAGGAATAAATCTTTGAATAAAAGCATTTCTAGTTAAATAGAAATATTGAATATGATTTAAAAATGCTTTTTGAGTAAAACCTTTTGAAAATGGTTTGAATGAAACTCTCTGACCCTAAACACCATGTTTTGGATTTAAAAATATATCTGATTAACCCTAGTAAAATTATTACTTTGTTCAAAGGCATTTCTAACAAAATAAATGGTGCTTGATTTAAAAATGGTTTTTGAGTGGAACCTTTTGTAAATAACTTTGTTTTAAAACACTTTGACCATAAACACTAACATTTGTGTTTAAAAATATATTGTCAAACACTAGAAATTATTACTTTGATTTAAATCATTTCTAGCAAAACAAAAATGATTTAAAGTAGCCATATTTCACTAACTTAATATCAAATGGATTTGCCACTTTTATAAATGACCAATAGGTGTTTTAAAATGTTTATAGCCTTAGTAGAAACCACTTTTCCAAATAAAACAATCTTTGGCATGCTTGCATGCATTGCTTTGTTTTTATTATTCTATGTGTTGAATTGTTTGAATGCTAGATTGAATTTGTGCCTTGATTGAATTGTAGTGAAATTTGAAGAGTGTGACTATTGCAAAGATCAAGGAGTGAACTTATATTCTCTACCAAAAAGGCAAGTGATGCTTCATAATTTTGTCCTATTATTTTCACTATGCATTAGTGATGTTTTGAGTAGGACTTGCATGGAAATTTCTATGTTAACTATGCCATGGGAAATCCTAGTAGATGAAACCTTAGTAGAATTTTCCCTAATTTAACATTCCTACTACTATCATGCTTAGCCTAGCTAGTAGAAAACAAGGGTTGACTATATTCATACTATGAAATATTTCTAAGTCTATGACTGGTGTTTTGTTTAATAAAACAACTATGTGAATGAATCACCTGGGTGGAATGGTTGAATGGGTTATGTTGAGTGGTTAAACAGGGCCCATATTTATGGACTACCCTAGTGTATCTCACTTGTGGAAAGCCACCCAGGAACAAAGAGATTTGAGATGTCAAATGTTGAGAAGCTTCAAGTGCAGCCACTTGGCATTATGGGCTCTGCTGGATCATATAGGTTGCAATAACTTAGCCATATGGAGAGTTGGTGGTAGGGAATGATAGGTTTGGAGTGCATCCATTTTCGTCTAAGGGAAGGCTTCTGAAAGGTCTTGTCTCGATGCATGTCGAGTCTTGTGGGGAAAGTGCACCACCTCTACAGAAGGAAGAATCTAAGTACTTAGCCGTGTCCCCGGAAATGGACAATTTGAGCATCAAGACATGGAAGCTATCAAGAATCTCCTCATCCCAATTTCTAAGTTAAAAACTTGTGGTTGAACAAGGGTTAAAGGATCTTCAATCAATGATTGGTATATGCCTTGGGTGATTTTTGACAAACAAAAACTTAGTGTTTTCAAATGATAAGGAAAATCTATTTTGAGCAAAGCAAGCCTAAGCTCCACTTAGCCAAATGCATATATATGATAGTTACCACTAATCTACCATAGTATCACTTGCCAATACAATTCAAATGTATTGACCCTTGTGGCTGTAACTTATTATGTTGCAGGTTTGTTTGATGTTACTGAAGTGTGTTGAATAGGATTACAAGTCTACAACCAACATGATTGCCTGTGGCACTTTGAAGATGAACGACTCCATGCTATGTAATTATTTCTGCTGCATTGTAATGAGATAGCCAAATGAGCTACGTAAGATGTAATGAATTTTTTATTCCTGGTTATAAAGTTGTATTATGACCTTTGTTTCTTGATATTACATCTTAACTGTGGATGCTAGCTATTGATTCAGGGACTAGCATTATAAACATAGGGATCTATACCTTATTAAAGGTTGGGACCTCTACAAAAGTTGTTTTAAGTTGGTCTTGAGGATGAACATCTATTTGGGAGAAACCAGAATATCCATCCAAGTAACAAAAATGAGTGTGGTTTCCTAACCTCTCAATAGTTTGATCTATGAATGGTAAATGATAGTGATCTTTGCTAGTCTCCTTATTCAATTTTCTGAAATCTATGCACATCCTATGTCCAACAACAGTTCTAGTAGGTATAAATTCATTATTTTCATTAGGAACAACTGTAAATCCGCCTTTCTTAGGAACACAATTAACAGGACTTACCCATTCACTTTATTTTACAGGATAGATTATACCTACATCAAGTAGGCGTACTATTTCTTTTCTTACCACTTCCTTCATTTTAGGCTTTAGTCTTCTATTAAATTCAGCAACTGGTTTAGCACCTTCCTCCATGAATATCCGATGGGAGGCTATCATGGGACTAATACCCTTCAAGTCATACATTGTGTACCCAAAGGCCTTGCGGTGCTCCTTTAGTACCTTCAAAAGTTCTTCTTCTTCCCCTAAAAGTTTAGCACTAATAATAGCAGTGAATTTATTAGTATCATCTAAGAATCTATACTTAGATCTGGTAAAGTTTTTAATTCTAGGGGTGGTAGTTCCTCATCCCCTCTCTTTTCTGGTTCTTCAAAAGCTTCATCAGTTGGAGGTTCTTCATTGATAAATGAATCAAATTCATTTTCTAATTCTTTTAGAGTTTTATCTTCCATAATTATTTCTCCACAATACGGATCTTCATTTATTTCTTCATCTTGATTATGTAAGAAGAGAAATGCCATTTATTCAATAGCTCTCCTTCTCTTCTTATTTTATGAATAGAGGTTTGTCTTTAAATTTGGAAAAATGCAATTATTTTTCCACTTCCCCAAGCGTAAGGGATACAACCTCCTTTCTGAAATCAACTGTGGCACCTATATCTATCAAAAAGTTTATTCCAAATATAATTTGGCAAAGAGTGTCAATTGGCATATCAACAACTACAAAATCAATAAGAATTTTTATTGTTAAGTCTGATAACTGCATCTTCAAATACTCCCATTGGAATTCTAAGATTTTTATTCGCTAACATGATCATCATATTAGCATTTTCTATTGTATCTGGTGCTATTTCTGTTGGAGATATGCCCTAAAGGCAATAATAAAATTAGTTATTATTATATCTTTGTGTTTATGATAAATGTTTACATTCATGCTATAATAGTATTAACCGGAAACATTAATAGTTGTGTGATTTGTAAACTAATTAGAGTCCCTAGTTAAGCCTCTTTATAATACTAGCTTGTTGGTTGATAGATGATCGTGGTTTCCTGATAATGAACATTGAGATGTTATTAACAACAAGATCATATCATTAGGAGAATGGTATGATGGACATACTCCTATAGATAAGCGTAGCATAAAGATCAAGTCATTTCAATAGTTCGTTTGCTATAAGCTTTCTAATACATAGTAACCTAATTCCTTCGACCATGAGATCATGCTAATCACCATCACTGGAAGGATGCTTTGATGACATCAAACACCACACCGTAACTGGTGGCTATAAAGGTGTCATTGAGTGCTTGGAAAGTATGTGTTGAGGCACATGGATCAAGAGTGGGATTTGTCCATCCATACGACGGATAGATATACTCTGGGCCCTCTTAGTGGAATGTCATCCAATTAGCTTGCAAGCATGTGACTGGCTCACAAGGGATCACATATCACGGGAACGAGAAAATAATACTTATCGGTAACGAGGTTGAAATAGGTATGCAGAGATACCGACAATCAGACCTCGGATAAGTAAACTATCGCAAGACAAAGGGAAATTGGTATCATATGTGAGTGGTTCATTCGATCGCAAAGTAATAGTAGAGATATGTGGGAGCCATATGAATTTCTAGATTCTTTCTCTGAACTTGATAACCTTGAAGATGGAAGGCCATTATTCTGTCAAGAAGCAAATTTCAGGAAAATTCTAAAAACTCATTTAGCAAGCTTATTGCAGTACCAAAATGCATATTGGAAGAAAAGGTGCACAATTGGATGGACAAAGTTTGGAGATGAGAACAAAAAATTCTTTCATAATTTTGCTACTGAAAGATATAGAAGGAACAATATTGCCTCCCTAAAACTATCTGATGGTTCTTTAGTCACTGAGCATGCTGACAAAGAAAGTGCTATTTTTCAAGTCTACAAGGAAAGATTGGGTACTTCTACTCAGCCTGAGATGCCTTTTGACTTACAGTTGATTACTCCAACTGAGGTCCTTGAAGCATTATCCATACCATTTACTAGAGAGGAAATTGACAAAGTGGTTAAAGAAATGCCAAATGATAAAGCCCCAGGTCCTGATGGATTTAATGGACTCTTCCTAAAAAGTTGTTGGCACATCATCAAGAAAGATATTTACTCTCTATGCTTTCAATTTTATGAAGGAGACCTGAATCTAGAGAGCATAAACATGGGACATATAACACTCATTCCCAAGATCAGTTCACCTGAAATTGTCAATGATTTCAGGCCAATTACTCTGCTAAATTGTGTGCTAAAGTTGACCACCAAAATCTTGGCTAACAGACTCTAGAAGGTAATCCTAAAAATTATTCATTAAAATCAATATGGTTTTCTAAAAGGCAGAAACATTGAGGATTTCCTTGCAAGGGCTTTTGAATTTCTCTATCAATGTGAAACCTCTAAGAAAGAAATTATTCTTCTTAAGCTGGATTTTGCCAAAGCCTTTGATACCATTGATCATCTGGCTATGATGAAAATTATGAAATATATGGGTTTTGATGATAAGTGGCTAAAATGGATTGAAATTATCTTTGGCATTGGAAAGTCGGCTGTTCTGCTTAATGGAGTACCTGGGAGGCAATTTCACTGCAAAAGAGTTGTCAGGCAAGGATATCCTTTTTCTCCCCTCATATTTGTTCTAGCTGCTGGTTTATTACAGTCTGCAATCAATAATGCATTCAGAGAAAACATCATCAAAGCTCCATTCTCCCCTGACTTTGGTCAGGATTTTCCAGTTGTCCAATATGCAGATGACACTTTTATCATAATGCAAGCAGACAAAGAACAGGTTCAAGTAATGAAAGGGATTCTCAACAATTATGCTGTTTCTACTGGCTTACAGATCAATTTTCACAAGTCTCACCTCATACCAATAAATCTGGCAGACAACATCACTAAGGAAATTGCAGATCTGTTGGGTTGTTCAATTTCCACAATGCCTTTCACTTACTTAGGGCTCCCTCTTGGCACCACTAAACCCATAGTGTATGATCTAATGCCACTGATTGACAGAATTGAGAGAAAGGTGTCTACATCATTCATGATGATGTCTTATAGTGGGAGAGTGCGGTGACCCAAGATACCACTGCATGTGTAGTACACTATAGTCATTGACATGACATCTACAAAACACCGTTCCGTAAATATCACATCCCTCGGAGTGGTACAACAGGAACATTGCGAGTCCACATTACAAATGTACACACACTATTATTATTACAATACCGGAAGTTCAAGACTTCCAAAAGATTCCAACTTACAAACAAAATTATAAAGTGTCCAGCGGAAATTTAAAAGTAATAACTCCGACTACGAGTTAAGCTCAACAGCTTATTCTATAGAGTTCATGCTACTCAGCTCCGTTAGTTTCTACTAACTAGGCACTTAGTTGGATTCTTTCTCATCGACACCATAGTGGATCTCGTAATCCACACCTTCAAATCCTCTGGACAGATCAGGTTCCTCGTAGAACACATCTTCTTGGCATTGGACTGCATACATTGGCACGTCTTCGGGATCCTCAGAGTCTAAGCAAGGGATCAAAGGAAATAATGAGTAACAGCGTTACCCAACAAGTTCATTATATGCAAGGTAGGAAGTTTGATGCTCTAACTACCACCTCGGATTATAAATCCTTGGCACTATGCAGTTTTTGTAAATATTTCTTCAAAGATTGATTTTATTCCGAAAAACTATGACAATCAGCCTTCACAGGTTGACCAGAACTTTCATGGAGTTCCTTTCCTGCCGCGTTCGTAGCTCCTTCCCGGAACAGGGAGTAACAAGTTACAGTTCTTACACTCTGCAGAGGTGCATTACTTTACCCATGAGATATCAACTCCTTGTTGCACAATCGGGCGTACTTTCCCGTCCATAATTCCATGATGTGGGGCCCAGTAGTTGGTCCAAGCCAATCACTACCCCCTTCGCGACTCCGCATGCCTCCTTGGTGTACACCATGCCCACATAATGAATTACGGCAATGGTTTGTACAAACCGTTAGATGCCAGAACTATCGTGGGACGATGAGGGTTCCCACCCAGATTCTGCATATCCCCTACGAATTACGAATTAATATGCACGCTACGAGGATAACAGCCACGACCTGCACATCCGGCTTCATGCGAGAGGAAGAAGATACAGCTAATTTCTCTGTCCCATTCCAAATCTCATGGCTAACGTGTAATATACGGCGCTAGAATCACTGATGTCAGGGGTTATTAAGTCCCTAATTGATCATCATTGTTGTAAATAGAACCCTAAGTTATATTGCTCCATTGTATCATCACTTAGGATGATATCTATGATTTCTTTATTTATGAAAATAATATTTTCTTTATTTTATAGCATAAATAATAACACACAATTTTGCAAATACTTTGATAAAGACTCTTCAAAGGACATGAGCAAGTGATGAACTTGCCTTGTGATGGCAAGGTAATGAAGTCTGATGCTTGCACCGGACCTTGAGCTTCTAGTTCTACAAAAACATCATTATTGCTCGGTAAGGACAATATATAAAGAAGCAAAATGATTATGCAAGTAATGTAATGCATTATTTAATTCTATATGCATTTTTCCTATATAAGGTGCCTTTTAATAAAGCGTTTATAAATATTAATTTTTTTATATTTATTGCATATATTAAATTATTTTATTATATTTCCCTTTTTATTTGACTTCTATTGATGTAATAATTCTTTTAGGAATTATTAATTATACATTAAATTTATTATTAAATATTTATTTAGTATTTTTCAAAAATACTATAAAATTAATAAATAATGAAAGTGATTTTTATTTATTTTTATCATCTTTCAATAACTTTGTAAAATTCCATAAGGAATATATAAATTACAAAATTCTTATAAAAATTTAAATGTCCAAAATTTCATATATTATTTTATTTGGATAGATTGGATTATTGTGAATCCAAAAATATTTTATTTATAATTTTTGGACTTTTATTTTATTTTTTAGAATTTTATTGATGTCAGGGGTATTTTGGTCTTTTCCAATTGATTAAAACAGTTTTTTAAATAACTTGGGCTGGCCTTTTGGGATTATTGGGCCAGTGTGTCCCAATAGGGCAAGGTAAAAATACCACCCCGAGGGGTTTTGGCCCACCCAGCCCACTTCTCTGTCTCCTCTTTGTTCTCACCCTTCGTCTTCCACGACCCCGCGGCTCTGGCGCCGCCGCTGGCGATGGCCGCCGTTGAGGCTTCTCCTGGCCGCTGCCGTGGTGCAGGGCGAGGTTTGCGACTCCGCTTGTTCGTCTAGTCCAACTCGATTTGACTCCGGGGCTTCCCCGTGGTCAGGTCCATCCCGTTCCCGAACCCTAGGGTTAGGGAAAGGTGTTGTCGCCACCACCGCGGTCCCTCCTGCGGTGGTGTGCTAGGCTCGTGTGATGCTGTGGCTACCACCGTGGCTGGTACAGGTTGCAGCTCCCTGTGCCACTGCGGTTCGTCGGACAATCTGCTTCCTCTTCGATTCGTCAGCGAGCACCTCGGGTAAGTTGCTTCTGTGGTTCTTGTTCATGCTACTACCATGAATCTCTCTGTGTGTATCTAGTGGCTTCTCATGCCTAGTGACTATGTGCTAATTAGGGTTCATCTCCTAATTAGGGTTCTTGTTCTGATTAGGGTTCATAACCCCCTGTTGATCATATCCATGATGTTTTTAGATCTAGTGATGATCATACTTGAGCATGAAGAATGATTGTTTGCTGTGGTTAATGATTTGTAGTGGCTTTGATTATGCTAGTTGCTTGTCAGATTTATTCTAGTGGTGATTCACTATGATCCCATGCTAGTGTTTCTATGGAATCCCTGATTGGATTATGTTGTTGATTTGAGAATTTACTCTACTGTCAGAATGCTTATACTGACAGTAGTTTCTCTCAGTAGTTGCTTACTGCAATTATAATGGTAGGCTTGTATGATATTATACACACTGAATCAAATCATTACATGTAATTATTTTTCTGTGGATGTAGAGATGCATATGATATTGATTCATGGCACTTGACTTCAGGAAAAGGATATTTATTGGTTGTCCCTTTTATCTGTGGAAACTAAACAAAGATTGGTTTTAGTTCATTTAGAACATGTACTTGTAATACCATTATGATCTGGCACACAAGTGAGTGAGTTTTATTTCTGGGCTTAGCTTGACAATGCTTGTGATTAATACTGGCAAGATAAAATGAAAGCTTTGCTTGATTCTCCTGCCTATGATGTTGGTCTGAGGCTCTAGGATTTAATTCCTAGTTAGTTGAGCAAATGGTTTGTTTGAAACTTGTAGGATTAGAGGTGCTACTCTCTCTGGGAGATGTGCCCTGATCTGATAAGATCAAATGAAAAATTATTTAAGTTGCATAAATTAACACTAAACTTTGTGACGCTGGTCTGAGGGTTTAGTGCTTTGGCTAAGTTTGATTTCTTATCTTTATACTTGAAATATCTAGGATAGATTCACCTCTCTTGGTGATTATTGAGAGATTATTTCATAAAGCAACACATGCTTCTGTTCAGATACTATGAATGAATGATGTGATGGTTTTATGAGGATCACCACAAAATCTGATGTTGGTGTAGTAGATTGATGATGAGGATCTTGATCTTGATCTGCTGGATTCCTGTGCTTTCTCTTGAGCTGGACTGTTCCTCCTAGCTCCTGGGCTTGGCCTTGTTGTCCACCTGATTCATCCCCCTCCTTATGTCACCATCCTGGTGATGTTTGGGTTGATCTGGGTGGTTTGGTTTGGCTGCTGTTCTTGGTTTGGCTGTTGTCTACACTGGATGTTCTTGTGTGCTGTGTAGTGGAGAGATGCACTAATGTGCTCCTCCACGGCTGTGCTGTGGTTTTGTGAGATTGAGTTGCTATGTGAGCTCGACAGCACACCATTTTCATGCTGGTGTGTGTCCAACTTGTGTGCCTCCTATGCACTTGTGGATAGGTTCAGAATTTTTGAACTTACCATTACCAGATTACTTTCACCAGGCTGGTGAATTGGTCCCTCTTGGCTGTCATTTGAATTCTGGCTTTGAATTTATGAAAGATGAAATCTTTCATATTGGTGAAACTTTCCCCTTTTATATCATTTCTCAATGATGAGTTTGTCAAGTGCATTTCACTAACATATCTGAGAGAAATATACTAACACTAATCTTCTTTTGTTTTTTTATTTAGTCTTTATTTTGCAGGTACAAAGATAAAGATGAAGATTTAGTGTAGATTTAGATATAGGATAGTTAGTAGATATTCAAATGTAATTTTCTTATTCTTTTGTAATTTTTCTTTTATAATTCTTGTAATCTTTATTTTATTTAATTATAATAAATATTATATTATTATTAATAAAGAATATTCTTATTCTTTACTCTTTTGTAAATTGTGAAGTTTGGAATGACTTCAGTAGGTTACATTCTGTGTAACTTGTTTATGTATTAATAATATGAAATGAATTTCATATTCAATATTGTTTTTGGATAAGATTTAAGTTATAATACTTATATCTTAATTAATTTAAGATTAAAATATTATATCTAAATCATTTAAATTATTATTCAAACACTTAAGTTTTCAAATTCAAACTCATTTCAAAACACACATAATTCCTTTAAGATCATATCAAATTTTATAGCAATCCTCCTTTAAGACTAAACCTAATCTCAAAGTAAGAAACATTGATCACTCAAGGTTTTATTTGGCGAAAATTTTACCCACATTTACACAAATGAATGCATGCACAATTCATATTCCTAAATCTACCCTTCGTTAGGTTCCTAATGCTGGGATGTTATAGACTTCCCCCCTTAAATTAAACTTCGTCCCGAAGTTTGTGGAGATGTACCTGAATAGTTCTGGAAAATCTTTTCTTATATCCTCTTCCTTCTCCCATGTGGCTTCCCTCTCAGGGTGATGTTCCCACTGTACCTTGCAATATTTGATTGCTCTGTTCCTCAATCTTTTCCAGTTTTCTTCCAGAATCTTACAGGTCTTTTCAATATAAGTCAGGTCTGCTTGTAGTTCTATCTCTTGATGTGTTATTTCATCATCTGGAACTTTCAAACATTTGCGAAGTTGTGACACATGGAAAACATTATGCACTTGAGCCAATCTTGATGGTAACTCTAAAGCATAAGCTATAGTTTTGTTTTGACTCAGTATCTTGAATTGTCCAATATATCTTGGACTCAATTTCCCTTTAACTCCGAATCTTTTTACTCCTTTCATTGGACTTACTTTCAAATAGACCATATCTCCCACTTCTGGATGCCATGATCTTCGGCTTTGATCCGCATAACTTTTCTTCCTGCTCTGGGCTATTTTCAGTCTATCCCTGATCTTATCAATGATATCTTGTCTCTCCTTGATATAATATGGCGCAAATTCTTTGCTACTCCCAGGTTCATGCCAACATATTGGTGATCTAAACTTCCTTCCATACAGAATCTCATATGGGGCTGCCTTCAGACTACTCTGATAGCTATTGTTATAAGAAAATTCTGCCAATGGTAGGTGATCTTCCCATGTTCCTCCAAAATCTAGTGCACAAGCTCTCAACATGTCTTCTAGTATTTGATTTGTTCTTTCAGTTTGACCTCCTGTCTCAGGATGATATGCCGTGCTGAAATCTAACTTTGAACCAAGTGCTTCATGCAATTGCTTCCAAAATGCTGAAGTAAACACTGATACCCTATCAGTTATGCTCTTTTTGCGTACTCCATGCTTACTTACTATCTCTTTGACATATACTTCAACTAACTTCTTGTCATTATACTTTTTATTCACTGGAAAAAAATGTGCACTCTTAGTGAGTCTATCCACAATTACCCATATCATATCCTTCCTTTTTAGTGTCATAGGTAATCCTGTAATGAAGTCCATGCCTATTTCCTCCCATTTCCATTCAGGAATTTCTAAGGGTTGTAATGGTTCTGCTGGACTTTGATGTTCAGCTTTCACCCTTTCACAAGTATGGCATTCAGATACATATTTAGCAATATCTCTTTTCATGTTATTCCACCAAAATAGTTCTTTCAAATCCATATACATCTTAGTACTCCCTGGATGTATAGAATATGGGGTATCATGTGCTTCTTTGAGTATGATATTTCTGATCTCAGTCACATCTAGAACACATAGACGATCTTGGAACCATAAAGACCCATAATCTCCAAGGCGAAAAACTAATTTTTGCCCTTGAGATATCCTTCGAATTTCCTCAGCAATAAAAGGATCTTCTTCTTGATGTCTAAAAATTTCTTGCTTAAGATCACTATCCTACTCTGCAACTACCTGCATGGTAGCTAATCCTCCAAGAACCTCTGTTCTGATGAATTGAAGCTCTAATCTTTCCAAGTCCATTTGTAACTCTTTTGGTAGCTCCCTATTACTAGGATGAATATCTGCACTCTTTCTGCTTAAAGCATCTGCTACAACATTTGCTTTCCCTGGGGTGTAATTGATTGTTAAATCATAATCCTTGATTAATTCCATCCAACGCTTCTGTCTCATATTCAATTCCTTTTGAGTGAAGAAATATTTGAGACTTTTATGGTCAGTGTATAACTCACATCTGACTCCATAAAGAAAATGCCTCCATCCTTTCAGTGCAAAAACTACTGCTGCTAACTCTAAATCATGAGTTGGATAGTTGACTTCATGTGGTTTCAATTTTCTTGAACCATAAGCAATCACTTTCCGATCTTGCATTAATACACAACCCAAACCTTCTTTAGATGCATCACAGTATACGGTGAAGTCCTTCCCTGTTTCAGGAACTGCTAAGATTGGAGTTGTGGTTAATCTAGTTTTCAACTCTTGGAAACTTGCTTCACATTTTTCATCCCACTTGACTGGTGTATTCTTCCTTAATAATTTGGTCATTGGTACGGCTATTTTGGAGAAACCTTCAATGAATCTCCGATAATAACTAGCCATTCCTAAGAAACCTCGAATTTGTTTCACATTGGTCGGTGCAGTCCACTCTACTACCGACTGAACTTTAGATGGGTTCACAGCAATCCCATCCTTACTGATCACATGACCGAGGAATTCTACCTCATCTAGCCAGAACTCACACTTACTAAACTTAGCATAAAGCGTATGTTCTGTTAAAGTCTGCAATGCTATTCTCAAATGGTTAGCATGCTCTTCCTTATCACTGGAATATATCAAAATATCATCAATAAAGACAATGACAAACTTGTCCAAATATGGCATGAAGATCTTGTTCATCAGATTCATGAATATTGCCGATGCATTGGTCAAACCAAATGGTACTACCAGATACTCATGGTATCCATATCTTGAGACAAATGCTGTTTTTGGAACATCTTCCGGCTTGATTTTTATTTGATGGTATCCAGATCTTAAATCGATCTTTGAAAATACTCTAGCTCCTTTCACTTGGTCAAACAAATCTTGAATTCTTGGTAAAGGATACTTATTCTTGATAGTCACGTTGTTTAGATTTCTATAATCACCACACATCCGTCTTCCACCATCTCTTTTATCCACAAAGATTACTCGTGTTCCCCATGGGGATACACTTTCCTGTATAAATCCTTTTCCTGCTAACTCATCAATTTGCTCTTTGAGTTCTTTCAACTCCTTGGGTCCCATTTTATATGGTGCTTGAGCTATTGGTGTTGTACCAGGTATTAAGTCGATGGTGAACTCTATCTCCCGGTCTGGCGGCATTCCCGGTAACTCTGTTGGAAAAACATGTTGGAGTTCATTAACTATAGGAATCTCTTCTAATTTAACTTCTTTCATTGAATTCAACTGCAGATCCACCATGATATGACTATGTTTATCTGTTGGTAAACTATCCTTGCTCCACTTGGAGTTTTGATTGAGACAGTTTTCTCCTCACAATTTATCTGAGCTCCGTGTTCCATCATCTAGTCCATCCCCAGCACTACTGCAATTCCCTTCAAAGGAATCACATAAAGGTCTGCGAAATATGTACAACCAAAGATCGAGATAACCTGATCTTGTTTTATGTGGCGTACAATCACATTCCCTCCTACCATAACTACGGTCATAGGACTTTCTAATGTTGCCCTTCTAATCCCGAACTTATCACAAAATTCTTCAGAAATGAATGAAGTAGTTGCACCAGTATCAAATAGAACTTTGCCGGGATTGGTAAGGATATTGAGCGTACCTATTGCTTCTAACGTTGCCTCGAGGGTTGCACAGTTCAGTTTTCTGGTAGGTCGGTTTCTCTTGCCATTGTTGTTCTTGCCATTATTTCCTCCTTTATTGGGCTGTCCATTTCCTCCACTGGCTTGTCCTCCGCCCTTGGTAGGCCATCCTCCTGGGGGTTTTCTCAGACAATCTTGCTTGATATGCCCCCTCTAGCCACAACTGTAACAGATCACTACAGGCTTTTTGCATTCCCTCTGGAAATGCCCTGGAATTCCACAATTGTTACAGATAACATTCCTTCTCGGATTGGATTGATTTCCACCACTGCCCTTGTTATTATTGTTGTTGCCGTAATTTCTATTCCGAGGTTTGAACTCCAGGTTAGGTTTAGGTTTGCTGGCTGAATTCTTTTGGTTTCCTTCTTGGATCTCTTCCTCCGATCCTCTTGGACATTCTTGTAGTCATCTTCAAAAGTAATGGTTGCATCCAACAACTGCTGATAAGTTTGCTTATTGGCTAACCTTAGCTGCATCTTCACAAATGGATTTAATCCACGCAAGAAACGCTTCTTCCTCTTCTCTTTAGTGTTAACATCCTCCTTAGCATAACGAGATAGTTGGCTAAACTCCCGGATGTACTTCATGACACTGGTATTTCCTTGCTGAAGCTCCTCAAATTCTCTCCTCTTCAATTCCATAACACTTTCCAGAACATGATATTCACGGAATCTCTGCTTGAACTCTTCCCAGGTAAACTCTCTTCCTGGTTGTTGCATGGCGAACTGATTTTCCCACCATGATGCTGCAGGTCCAGTCAGCAGATGAGTTGCATACCTCAATTTTTCCTCATCATTGCAACCTACAGTTTTCAGCTTCCTTTCAGTATCTGCTAGCCAGTCTTTTGCATCCATTGGTTCAGGAGCTGATGCAAGAGGTAACGGTCTTGCATTCTGGAAATCAGATAGACTCACTCCTCCACCTTCAGGTGCTCTCTGATTTTCTCGCCCCAGCATCTCTTCCATGAACTTGTTCTGGGTCTCTTGCATCATTTGCATGCATTGCATAAAGTTCTGCTCCATTAACGGCCTCATTGGTGGTTGTAATGCTTCTCGGTTTGCTGCATCTGCATCGGTCTTTTCCTTGGCCTCACGCTCCATCCGCTGCTGCTCAGTTTCCATTTCTACACCCGTATCCATGACCCCCTAGTCCTGCATCATAAAGCGAATACTCATAATTACATCATGCACATGCGTTCTGAGCTCGACTTTACGCATAGAACTAGTCACACAATGAAGATCCAAAGAAAATCCAAATATGCATTTCACATATTATACATAATATCATAATGATACAAAGTCATTATATACCATATTGGTATTATTACAAAACTACCTTATTACTTGGAGTACAATACATGGTACTTGATATCACTAACTAGTTGCCTCCTTCTAGTAGTAACTACACTCATCATACATGCCTGATGTCCAACCGTGATGACGTGTTGTTCGTCACACAGTTTGTGGAACAAATGGCTTTCCAGAAGGAACATACTCTGTGTCTGAAGTGTCAGTACTTGAGTCATTAATCAACCTGAGCGCAATGACTCCCTCCAGCTCAGCCGAAAAGTCTTCAGAAGAATATTCAACATTATCTCCAGCCTGCATCTCCTGAGCTTCATTCCTTGAGTTGTCAACAGGATACGCAAATCCTGCTGCTTCCCGGGTGCTCTCGTGGGCAAGATAATTGAACATTGGATAGTGTATAATCCCTGGGTTTTGAGAAGATGTTGATGATTCAAACACTCTCTCCTCAGGATCTTCTTCTTCATCCTGATCATCTATTGACATGGTATTTCTACTTCTGTTATTAGGGTTCATCCTTGCACCCATCCAACAAGATTGTCCAACATTTCTGTCAGAACCATCTGTAGACATCTGGTGTTCATGAGATCCATTGTATGATCCCATCCTCCAAGCATCTGAATTCTCAATAGGAAGTTCTGAGTTAGAACCATCCTCTGAGCCCTGTGGTACTGCATACCGCATATCCATAGTAGGATCATGTGTAGGTTCAGGTCTTGGTGAGTAAGGATATGGTATAAAAGATTCTGGATCTATAGGTATATCCTTAAAGATAGGTGTTGCACTACTACTTGCTTCTTTCTCTAACTGGAATGCTAACTGCTTCCTCCTTTCCGGATCAGTTAGATCCTCTAACATTTCATTTTTGTCTTCAACAATCACTTGATGAGTCTTATAAAAATACGCAACGAGTGTCCGTTATCTATCCATAAACTTGGAATCTAACTTAGGATGCTTCGTAACCAAATTAAGATGATCCGGTATAGGCTCCGAGTCTATAGAATCATGAGGTATCACAGAAAATGTGCTACCTTCTAGCTCCTTGGTTTTCTGCTCCCGGATATTAGCTATTGCCTCCACAACAGCAACATGATAGGCTGCTAAATGACTCCTACCTTCTCCTATAGGTAGATCATGGTATAATCCAAGATTTTCTGGAAGTTGGATACTCACACGATACTTGGATAACATCTGGCCATCAAGGTAAGTGATAGTGTTCACTGGAATTCTAGTTGGACAACTAAAGAGCTTTAAAAGTTGACGAAGTTGGTCTGTAAATGATCCTTGATAATCATCAAGAGTCTCCTCTTTCCTTACCAAAGTAGGTTTTGGAAACTTTGGTGCCATTTATCTGTATAACAGAAAAATAATTTTGATATATTGCATCATAACAAAGAATTATCGCACTAAAATATATAACGGAATATTCTCATTTGAATACCCATTATATTGCTTTTAGAGAATTCTTTATCGTTGCTAATTATCCTACAGGTAATACCCTTTACTAGGTTTCCAACCTAAGGTCAAAGAAATTTGCTCTGATACCAACTGCGGTGACCCAGCATACCACTGCATGTGTAGTACACTATAGTCGTTGACATGACATCTACAGAACACCGTTCCGTAAATATCACATCCCTCAGAGTGGTACAACAGAAACATTGCGGGTCCACATTACAAATGTACACACATTATTATTATTACAATACCGGAAGTTCAAGACTTCCAAAAGATCCAACTTACAAACCAAATTATGAAGTGTTCAGCGGAAATTTAAAAGTAATAACTTCGACTAGGAGTTGAGCTCAACAGCTTATTCTATAGAGTTCATGCTGCTCAGCTCCGTTAGTTACTACTAACTAAGTACTTAGTTGGATTCGTTATCATCGACACCATAGTGGATCTCGTAATCCACACCTCCAACTCCTCCGGACAGATCAGGTTCCTCGTAGAACACATCTTCTTGGCATTCGGCTGCATACATTGGCACGTCTTCGGGATCCGCAGAGTCTAAGCAAGGGATCAAAGGAAATAATGAGTAACAACGTTACCCAACAAGTTCGTTATATGCAAGGTAGGAAGTTTGATGCTCTAACTACCACCTCGGATTATAAATCCTTGGCACTATGCAGTTTTTGTAAATATTTCTTCAAAGATTGATTTTATTCCGAAAAACTATGACAATAAGCCTTCATAGGTTGACCAGAACTTTCATGGCGTTCCTGTCCTGCCGCCTTCGTAGCTCCTTCCCGTAACAGGGAGTAACAAGTTACAGTTCTTACACTCTGCAGAGGTGCGTTACTTTACCCATGAGAGATCAACTCCTTGTTGCACAACCGGGCGTACTTTCCCATCCACAATTCCATGATGTGGGGCCTAGTAGTTGTTCCAAGCCAATCACTGCCCCCTTCGCGACCCCGCATGCCTCCTTGGTGTACACCATGCCCACATAATGAATTACGGAAATGGTTTGTACAAACCGTTAGATGCCAGAACTATCATGGGACGATGAGGGTTCCCACCCATATGCTGCATATCCTCTACGAATTACCAATTAATATGCACGCTATGAGGATAACAACCACGACCTGCACATCCGGCTTCATGCGAGAGGAAGAAGATATAGCTGACTTCTCTGTCCCATTCCAAACCTCATGGCTAATGCGTAATATATGGCGCTAGAATCACTGATGTCAGGGGTTATTAAGTCCCTACTGATCATCATTGTTGCAAATAGAACCCTAAGTTCTATTGCTCCATTATATCATCACTTAGGATGATATCTATGATTTCTTTATTTATGAAAATAATATTTTCTTTATTTTATAGCATATATGATAACACACAATTTTGCAAATACTTTGATAAAGACTCTTCAAAGGACATGAGCAAGTGATGAACTTGCCTTGTGATGGCAAGGTAGTGAAGTTTGATGCTTGCACTGGACCTTGAGCTTCCAGTTCTACAAAAACATCATTATTGCCCGGTAAGGAAAATATATAAAGAAGCAAAATGATTATGCAAGTAATGTGATGCATTATTTAATTCTATATGCATTTTCCCTATATAAGGTGCCTTTTAATAAAGCATTTATAAATATTAATTTTTTTATATTTATTGCATATATTGAATTATTTTATTTTATTTCCCTTTTTATTTGACTTCTATTGATTTAAAAATTATTTTAGGAATTACTAATTATACATTAAATTTAATATTAAATATTTATTTAGTATTTTTCAAAAATACTATAAAATTAATAAATAATGAAAGTGACTTTTATTTATTTTTATCATCTTTCAATACTTTTCTAAAATTCCATAAGGAATATATAAGTTACAAAATTCTTATAAAATTGAAATGTCCAAAATTTTATATATTATTTTATTTGGATAGACTAGATTATTGTGAATCCAAAAATATTTTATTTATAATTTTTGGACTTTTATTTTATTTTCTAGAATTTTATTGAGGTCAGGGGTATTTTTGTCTTTTCCAATTGATTAAAACAATTTTTAAAATAACTTGGGCTGGCCTTTGGGCTTATTGGGCCAGTGTGGCCCAATAGGGCAAGGTCAAAATACCACCCCGAGGGGTTTTGGCCCATCCAGCCCACTTCTCTGTCTCCTCTTCGTTCTCACCCTTCCTCTTCCTCGACCCTGCGGCTCTAGCGCCGCCGCTGGCGATGGCCGCGTTGAGGCTTCTCCTGGCCGCTGTTGTGGTGTAGGGTGAGGTTTGCGACTCCGCTTGTTCGTCTAGTCCAACTCGATTTGACTCCGAGGCTTCCCCGTGGTCAGGTCCATCCCGTTCCCGAACCCTAGGGTTAGGGAAAGGTGCTGTCGCCACCGTCGCGGTCCCGCCTGCGGTGGTGTGCTGGGCTCGTGTGCTGCTGTGGCCGCCGCCGTGGCTGGTACAGGTTGCAGCGCCCTCTGGGTGTTCCCTGTGCCATTGCGGTTCGTCGGCCAATCTGCTTCCTCTTTGATTCGTCAACGAGGACCTCGGGTAATTTGCTTCTATGGTTCTTTTTCATTCTACTACCATGAATCTCTCTGTGTGTATCTAGTGGCTTCTCATGCCTAGTGACTATGTGCTAATTAGGGTTCATCTCGTAATTATGGTTCTTGTTCTGATTAGGGTTCATAACCCCCTGTTGATCATATCCATGATGCTTTTAGATCTAGTGATGATCATAATTGAGCATGAAGAATGATTGTTTGCTATGGTTAATGATTTGTAGTGGCTTTGATGATGCTAGTTGCTTGTTAGATTTATTCTAGTGGTGATTCACTATGATCCCATGCTAGTGTTTCTATGGAACCCCTGATTGGATTATGTTGTTGATCTGAGAATTTACTCTACTATCAGAATGCTTATACTGATAGTAGTTTCTCTTAGTAGTTGCTTACGGCAATTATAATGGTAGGCTTGTGTGAGATTATACACACTGAATCAAATCATTACATGTAATGATTTTTCTGTGGATGTAGAGATGCATATGATATTGATTCCTGGCACTTGGCTTCAGGAAAATGATATTTATTGGTTGTCCCTTTTATCTGTGGAAACTAAGCAAAGGTTGGTTTTAGTTCATTTAGAACCTGTCCTTGTGATACCATTATGATCTGGCACACAAGTGATTGAGTTTTATTTCTGGGCTTATCTTGACAATGCTTGTGATTAATACTGGCAAGATAAAATGAAAGCTTTGCTTGATTCTCCTGCCTATGATGTTGGTCTGAGGCTCTAGGATTTAATTCCTAGTTAGTTGAGCAAATGGTTTGTTTGAAACTTGTAGGATTAGAGGTGATACTCTCTCTGGGAGATGTGCCCTGATCTGATAAGATCAAATTAAAAATGATTTAAGTTGCATAAATTAACACTAAACTCTGTGATGCTGTTCTAAGGGTTTAGTGCTTTTGGCTGAGTTTGATTTCTTATCTTTATACTTGAAATATCTAGGATAGATTCACCTCTGTTGGTGATTATTGAGAGATTATTTCATAAAGAAACACATGCTTCTGTTCATATACTATGGATGAATGATGTGATGGTTTTATGAGGCTCACCACAAAATCTGATGTTGGTGTAGTAGATTGATGATGAGGATCTTGATCTTGATCTTGATCTTGATCTGCTGGATTCCTGTGCTTGCCCTTTGTCAACACCCGGATTTTTCAATCCTAGATGCCTGTTATGCCATACATCGCAATCCCAGAATTACCATTTTTGCGAGACATAACAGAATTGGATACCATAGTACTTCATCCATTACAACGATACATAAGTTCTTACACAAATAGGGATCTCATGATCCAGTCCTTAATACAACATCAAGCAGCGGAATACGGAATAGTAACGGTAGCGTAGGCGAGGCTCCATCTTCGGGGTCACAGGCAATGCTGACGATGGGAGATGATCCTAGTTGTCGTAACCGTCCTGGGGTCCATCCTCCAGGTACTCCTCTTCATAGTCTGGCCATGGGAATAGCCAGGGACAAAGCCATGAGTACTCTTTAAGTACTCGCAAACTAATACTAACAAGAAAAAGGGGTTTTTTGATAATAGGACACTAGGCTCTAGGGTTGTTTTGCAAAAGCCAGATTTATACTACTAAGTTCCCAAGCTAGTCACAATTTTATAACTCCTAAGTGGGATCTTGTATTTCTAGTCACAACTCTGTTGTGGTCAAGCCAAAGTCTCAAGTCGTTCACAAGTCATTTTGAAAAGTCTGACGGGGGAACAGTATGGCCACTCCAACTGTCCATAACCGCGGACGCGGCTATTCGAATAGTTTGACACTCTGCAGAGATTGTACACTTTCACCACAACATTCGATACATCCGTCAGGAACAAATCCTGAATTCACCATACTCAGTATGCGGATAATCAATCCTAACCTTCCAATTACACTCCCTAGTATAAGCACCTCTCCTGTGAGTTTGGCCTCCCAACCATGACCACTGTCATCTTGGGTACTGCACAGGTGGACAATCTTCACAAGGTAGCCTCAGCTCAGACCTTGGCCGTGAGGGAACTAATACTAAGGTATATAAGTTTCCAGTCAAGACCTACCCAATATTCGGGTATTGTGGTTGTACGATAAAATTGGAATGGTATCGCATCCAGACAACCATCAGTTTTATAAAGGGCTAAGGCTCATGCCTCAACATTTTCATCACCAAATCATCAAGTGTTTGGAAACACATGTCCAAAACATTTCAATAGAATGATCCATCATTCCAAGGTTTTCATAACCATTTTTCCACCAAGTATTCCCATCTAAAGTTGATCAAGTTTTATGCTTAGCACTAGCATCTACAGGTGGGGTAGTACTAAGAGAGGGGTGGTAACTACTGGAGTTGCAACTAAGTCCAACCTTATATCATAAGCTGATATCAAGGTTTCTAGCTTAGGCCAAATTTAATGTTCTTTATGCAACCTTCAGCACAACTGTCTAGTATCTACCAAAATTCTTGGGTAGCCTCTAAGTAAACTATGATAACGAAATAAAGTAAGAAGCTTGCCATAAAACTAGGATTGGTTTAGCAAGTGGGTATGGTTACATACGCTTAGGGCATATAGTAATCATATCACAAGCATGGGGTGTGGCAACAATAGGGTGTCTTATGCGCTTGCATAGGTATAGTATCTTGCAAGTGTTAGCTTGCATTGGTAAACTTGGTTAGTATAGCTTGCATCAATATCAGTATAAGCTTGCCTTGTGCAGAGCAGTGGTTGAAGTTCTCCTCGGCTTCCTCTTCGTAGTATCCTCCTTCTTTCTCGTAGCCTTGGTCGGTACTAGCGTCTATGAATAAATACGAGGTACACAATCACCAAACAATACTTAACTACTTGCAATCATCACAAACAAGGGTCCTATAGATGATCTAGCATCATCTCTAACATTACAAGGTTAAGGATTGGTTTAAGTCTTCTTATTATAGAAAAGTAATTTCTACTCATTGAAAAACTACTTAAGATTTAATATTCTCCAAACTAAACATGGGATCATGTTGACACATGTCATCACCACATGTTGTAGTCCATGGGAATGTGATTTGAAGTGGTGTCACAATTTAACAAGGTTTTACCCTTTTATTTTAATTAATTAAAGTGGCTAGAAATGCTTATGAAGCATTCTTTTATTCCTTGAACATTATTTCTGCAAGTAACCTATATATATTTTTATATATTCTGAAAGGTATGGTTGAAAGTGATTTTTGAGAGTTGGAATCAACTCAAAAGCTATTGTGGTTTAAATTTGAAAAATGTTTGAGTGCAGAAAAGCTTCTGCCTTGTCATTTTTGCTAAGGGTGATCTACAGATCCAAATGACTTGAATCCAACGGGCTTGGATTAAGCATTCACAGACCTTTCCAACAAAATTGGTTTCATCTAATTTGGTGCACTAAATCGATCTGGGTTGATTTTTGAAGTTTGGTACAGAAGTGTGTTTGAAATTAAAAAGAAAAGATTTAATTTGAATTGTTGGGCTGCGCGGGAAATTCTAACGGGCCGGCCTGCTAAGCGCAGTGCTCCCGCGGGCTGCTTAAGTGGGTGTCCCCACTCGTCAGTGACACGGGGCTGGGCGAAGCGGTATGGGCAACGTGGTTCGTTCGATCTGGTTCTAATCCAACGGCTGAGGGTCATCGTCGACGCGAGACAGCTCCGGCGAGAACGAAACCTAGCGCGGCCAGTGAGGGGTGCTGGGGGCTCACCGGAGTACGGGCGAGGGTCGGCGAGGCGGGCGAACGACGAAGTCGACGACGGCGAACCTCCTGGTACCGGTGGCTTCTCCTGGGGCGGCTCCAATCGCTGGCTCCTTTCTTCTCTGGCAGCGCCAGGCTCCAGTGAAATTCCGGCGGGGTGGTGCTCGCCTTGCTCTGAGAATGGTGTGGCACGATCAGTGAGGAGAGGGGAGTGAGATGGTGTGAAGAAATCATGCGGGGGTGGCCTCTATTTATAGTCGAGCGAGGGGACCGTCGGGGCGCAAGGTGAGCTCATCGGAGGCGACGTTACAGGCAGCTAATGGCATGGGCAAGGGTAGGGGACGGTGCTGTGTCTCCTGGCGATGCTCAACGACATGGTCGCGAGGGATGGGGCGGTGTGGTTTGGTCTGGAACGGGCGGTCCTCTGCGCGGCAGAGGCGGCGTTCTCGACGGCGGGAGGTGGCTGTATGGCGCGGGGCGTTAAACGGGGATGTCTGGCGGTCTCCTGGGTCGGTGGTGATCGTGTGTGCGCGCGATGAGGGCGGCGCGCGGTCTGTGGGTGGTGGTCGAGGGTGGCGCTCTGGCGCACGCTCGGCATGGTCTGGGCGTGTCTTGTGCGCGTGGTCCAGGGCTTGGCAACGCTCGCGGCTGGGACAGGCAGTGGCGGTGGACGGTGGGCTGCCTCCCAGACAAGGTTGGCACGGCTAGTTCTCCCTCTAGCCTGCTGTCGACTATGGGGTGGCATTGAGGTGCTCGGCTGTTCACCATTAATGGCAATGGCAAGCTCACAGGGGTGCTAGTGCTGGTCTAACATTTCTATATGATCTACTGGATTGTGTGAGAGCTAACTAGGGAACAAGTTAGGCTCAAAACACTGCACACTATAGTGTTTGTGTTTTGTTTGATTTGTGTCTGCAACCTGTTTGATGAAATGGCCGCATGAAATCAAGTTTTGAAATTTGAAATGATTTTTGGTGGGTTTGCTAGATTGGTTCTGGTGAGTCTGCAGATGCTTGGGTTTTGAAAATTGAGCTTGTTTAAGTGGGTTTTGAAAAAGTGGGATCTTCCCATATGAAGAAGATTCAATTTTGAGTTGTCATTTAAACTATGCATTTGAAAGTTTCTGGATGATCACAAGGTGGGCCTTGATACTTTGTTATGAGTACATTCAAGGGGTGCAAAGATCCAGAAAAGTTTCTATTAGGTTTTGAAAGTTTGAGACAGCCAAAGTAGGCATGGGAGTTAAATTGGTCAAAATGACCATTCACTTAATATATTGGTTTTGACTTATTTTTCTTTAGGAAAAGTGTGGGGAATGTTTTAGATGATGTTATTTTCACCTAAGAAACATTTTACAAGCAATGGATCACACAAACAAAGTGGTTTTAAAGAATTTCAAAATTCATGCATACACATATACATGCTTTCATGAATTGATTTAGAAAAGTTTTTGTTAACCCTAAACTTTAGGATTAGTGTTTTGTTGATCTAAGTTTGATATTTTTGGGATGTTACAAACCTTCCCCCCTTAAACAAAATCTCGTCCCGAGATTTGAAGAAGGATGAAAAGATTACCTAGGATTTGAAGAGATCTGGAAACTCCGTCCTGATGTGATCTTCGCGTTCCCAGGTAGCTTCCTCTTCTGTGTGGTTGCTCCACTGAATCTTGAGAAACTTGATGCTTCGGGTTCTGGTCGTTCGAAAAGCTTCCTCCAATATACGGATGGGTACTTCGGGGTAGGTCAGGTCATCATTGATCTCTATGGTCCTATGATCGATGTTCTTGAACACTTCGGTATTCTCGGGGACTTCGAGACATTTGCGAAGTAACGAGATATGGAACACATTGTGCACTGCTGACATCTATTCTGGTAGCTCGAGTTGATACGATACTTCTCCTCGACGGTTCAAAATTTTGAAAGGTCCGATATATCTGGGGGCTAACTTTCCTTTGAGTTGGAAACGCTGCATTCCCTTCAATGGCGACACTTTCAGGTAAACAAAGTCTCCAATGTTAAAGGCGAGGTCTCGACGTCTCTTGTCGGCGTAACTCTTTTGTCGGGATTGGGCTGTCTTGAGATGCTCTCGAATCTTGTGAACCTTCTCTTCTGCTTCTCGTAGGATGTCGGGTCCGAAAATTTGACTCTCTCCTACTTCCGACCAGTTCAAAGGGGTGCGACACTTCCTTCCGTACATGAATTCAAATGGGGCCCTTTGCAAACTGGCTTGGTAACTATTGTTGTAGGAAAATTCTGCAAACGGCAGACAGTCTTCCCACTTGGATCCATATTCTAGCACACATGCTCTAAGCATATCTTCGAGTATTTGGTTTACTCGCTCCGTTTGTCCATCGGTCTGAGGGTGATACGCGGTACTGAAATCTAGGCGGGTTCCTAAACCTTCCTGGACCTTCTTCCAGAATCTTGAGGTAAACTGAGTTCCTCGATCCGATACGATATTCTTGGGGACTCCGTGCAAACTAACGATCCTAGCGATGTACAACTCTGCTAGCTTCGAACTCTGATAGGTGGTTTTAACGGGCAAGAAATGGGCGACTTTGGACAATCTGTCCACTATGACCCAAATAGAGTCATTTCCCCTACTAGAAGTAGGTAGTCCAGTGATAAAGTCCATTCCTGCAGAATCCCATTTCCATTCCGGAATTTGCAAAGGTTGCAACAATCCAGCGGGTCTTTGATGTCCTGCCTTGACTCGCTGACATATATCACACTTGGCGATATAGCTTCCGATTTCTCTCTTCATCTTATGCCACCAAAATTGCTCTTTCAAATCTTGATACATCTTAGTTCCTCCTGGATGGATAGAATAAAGAGTATCATGAGCCTCCTTCAAGATAACTTCTTTTAACTCAGAATCTGCTGGTACACAAAGGCGTCCTTTGTACCACAAAACTCCTTCTTCGTCCTCGGTGAATCCGGGTACTTTGCCTGTACCGATACGACATTTAATTCCGTCGATACTAGCATTTCCTTTCTGCGCCTCTTTAACCTGACTGATCAAAGTGGGCTGAAGTTCTATGCTCGCCAAAAATCCTTCACTTACTAATTCTATTCGAAAATCTTCCATCTCTTTGTGCAAACTTGGTTGCTCCTTCAAAATCATGGAGTTCAAGCGACACGGCAGTCTGCTAAGGGCATCGGCTACTACGTTGGCTTTTCCAGGGTGATAATGAATGTCCAGGTCGTAATCCTTGATTAGCTCAATCCATCTTCTCTGCCTCATATTCAGCTCCTTCTGAGTGAATATATACTTTAGGCTCTTGTGATCCGAATAAATCTCACAACGGTTTCCCATAAGGTAATGTCTCCATGTCTTCAGGGCTAGAACTACGGCTACCAGTTCGAGGTCATGGGTTGGATAATTTGGTTCATGCTGCTTCAATTGTCGCGATAGATAGGATATAACTTGGCCTTCTTGCATTAGCACACATCCGAGACCAATCTTGGATGCGTCACAATACACATCGAAGGGCTTCGTGATATCCGGCATGATCAAGATTGGGGCGGAAATCAATCTCCTTTTGAGTTCTTGGAAACTCGCTTCACACTTGTCTGTCCATTCAAACTTCTTGTCCTTCTTCAGCAATTGGGTCATGGGTCGGGCGATACTAGAGAATCCTTCTACGAATTTGCGATAATATCCCGCCAATCCGAGAAAAGCACGAACTTGGGTTTGAGTGGTTGGGGCTTGCCAATCTTCTACATCTTTCACTTTGGCAGGGTCAACGGCAATTCCTCCGGCTGATACAATGTGACCGAGGAATCCTACTTCCTGTAACCAGAATTCACATTTGCTAAATTTTGCATACAGTTGATGCTCTCTAAGGGTTCCAAGAATGGTCCTTAGGTGTAGCTCATGTTCTTCTTCCGATTTGGAATAAATCAGAATGTCATCGATGAAAACAACGACAAACTTATCCAGGAAGTCCATAAAAATCTTATTCATGAGGTTCATGAAATAAGCGGGGGCATTGGTTAATCCAAAAGACATGACTGTATACTCATACAACCCATATCTGGTGGTAAAGGCAGTCTTCGGAATATCCTCTGCACGAATTTTGAGTTGATGATAACCAGTTCTAAGATCAATCTTAGAAAACACCTGGGCACCGGTCAACTGATCAAACAAATCCTCTATCTTGGGCAAGGGGTACTTGTTCTTGATGGTGACATCATTCAACTTTCGATAATCCGTACACAAACGGTTACCTCCATCCTTCTTGTCCACAAACAAGACAGGTGACCTCCATGGGGACGCACTTGGTTGAATCAATCCGATTTCTAACATGGAATCCAGTTGCTTCTTCAGTTCTTCTAGTTCTGACGGGTTCATGCTATAGGGTCTCTGGGATATAGGTCCTGTTCCGGGGATTAGTTCGATGATAAACTCGATATCCCTATCTGGGGGCATACCGGGCAAAACATCTGGAAATACATCGGGGTATTCACAGACTACCCGAACTTGGTCGATGGTAGGTTGGGCTAGACTCTTGTTACACTTGAATTGGCGAGATAAGGTTTCCGATATATGCTCGACTAATATTCCGGCGGTACTAGTCATGGTAATGGCTTTCTTGGCACAGTCAATCATTCCTTTATGTTTGGACATCCAATCCATTCCTAGTACTACTTCCAAACCTTTAGTTCCGAGTACTATTAGATTAGCATAAAAATCTATGCCATGGATTCGGATAGGGACGGCTTTGCAAATTTGCCTAGCCTTGGTGGTCGATCCGGGAATTTGTACAATCATCACATGCTTCAGTTTGGTTGGTTGGATTTTACTAGTGCATGCAAATTCTTCGGTGACAAATGAATGCGATGCACCAGAATCAAACAACACTCTTGCGAGTACTGAATTAACAAAAACATACCCAGCACGACGTCTGGCGCTTCCTGAGCTTCTTCAGCATGCATGAGAAAAAGGCGGCCATTGCGGTTGAGTGAATTTCCTGGGGCAAATCTTCTCCCTGGCTGGACACGACGCTGCTGCTTGGGCTGGGACATTGGTATTAGGGGCTGTAGCGTTCTTCTTGTTGGGGCACTCGTTGGAATAGTGGCCTTATTTCCACAGTCATAACAGGTCACTTGTGACTTGTTCTTGGCTGCGACAGGCACAACATTGCTTCCAGTCCTCGGGGCAGTATTGGGGTTGGTGGTAGCATGGTTGGTGTTGAACTTGGGTGGGGCACGGGTGAAAGTGCTAGAATTGCCGGGGTTGTTGTGATTTCCTCCGGGTCTAGGGTTTCCACGGTTGGGATAGTTTGGACGGGTCATAGGGGGTCTGTTGGTTCTTGGGGCAAATCCTGGAGATGGGTTGGGGCGATACTTTGGGGTCTGATGGGTTCCTGGTTGATGCATCATGCGACGCTTGCGGTTCTCATTGGCCTGGTTGATCTTTCCTTCCATCTGGATAGCGGAGTCGACAAGGGCTTCAATATCAGCAAAGGGAATATTGACTAACACTGTCTGCATCTCGTCATGCAGACCATTGAGGAATCTTTCTTTCTTCTTGGCTTCGGTGTCTATCTCATCTGGGGCGTACCTAGCTAATGACAAAAATTTGTCACGGTATTCCACTACAGTCATCCTTCCTTGCTTCAATTCTCTGAACTCGTCTCTCATTCTCTTGATCAAACCTGGCGGCACATGGGTTCTGCTAAACTTGACCTTGAATTCCTCCCAGGTCATCATTTGGCCTCCGGTCATTGCACGAACACTGTTCCACCATGCCCTGGCATCTCCGGCTAGATAATGAGTGGCGAACAAGACTTTCTCGTTGGCTTCTACTCCGGCTACTTCTAAGTTATTCTCCATGGTTTGCAGCCAATCATCGGCGTCTAGGGGTTCTTCTGACTTGGTGAAAACGGGTGGGTTGGTATTCTGGAAATTCTTGAGCTTAGATCCGTGGTTGTCCTGATTTCCATGACCTTGGTTGTTGTGGGCTAGCTGGGCTATCTGTTGCAGAGTGGCTAGGTTGGCTTGCCGTTCCGCTCGTTCAGCTTCGCGGTCAGAAGTCAACATTTGCAGGATCTGCAACATTGGGTCCGGGGCTGAACCACTTCCTCCACGTGGCATCTGAAGATTGATATAGATCATGAGAAAAGAGGGAAATTTCTAAGGTTTTGGGTCTTTGAAAAGTTTTTAGAGTTTGACTCAAGTTTTCTAGCAACTTGCTTTTTCATTCATTCACTCATAGCACACAGTACAACACACACCACAACAAAGCAAAACAGATGGTTTTAAGAACCATTCTGGGAACTACGATACAGTGGGACCGACTACTACTCACTACGCTAGTGCTCAGTGCTACTACTGCTCGGAGTCTGTGGCTTCATCATCTTCCGCATCATCGATGAAGGCGAAATCATCCTCATCGGTGAAGAAGTCCATGGCCTGATCCTCCAGAAAATCATCGTCATCGCTGAGATAGGAGTAAGGGTCTCCACGAAGATCTTCTCCGGCATTCTCCCTTTCCTCTAACTGCATGTCTCTCTCATGGATGGTCTCTTCCAGAGCTGAGATACGATGGCGAAGACGGGCAATAATGCGCTCCTTCTTGTCGAGCTGACGGCGGCGAGACTTGCGATCCTTTGCTAGCATGGCGATGGTCTGATCCTTCGTCTTGATGATGGCAGACTTGTGGTTGCAATAGTCACGGCAGTTGTCCAGTTCCTGCTGACGATCATACATCATGAAGCTAAGGTGGTCCAATTGGGTCTTCAGCTCGGGGTGGTATGGGGCTTCCAGTGGTTGACCATTTGCATCACGTCTTGGGCAAAACTCAAAGCGAGTACCCTTGATCTGATTGATGCTCTGCCCACACAGACGGGAAAGAGCTTCCTGCATTGCTCTGGCAAGTCCATCGAGCCAGTTGTTTTCCCTCAAGGTAAACTGAATTCCCTCCGCAGTGGGAGGTTCAATCTTTCCTCGGAGGCTTGCAACAATTAGCCACTGTAGATCTTCTCCCCCTTGATCATTGAGCTGAGCTCCGAAGAACTCGGGATGCGGGCGCTCCAAAAGTTCCGAAAGCTGATCCAGATCCCTCTCAAAGATAAGGTCTCCTCCATTTCCGAGTTGGTAAAACTTGCTGTACTTCACGTCCATCTATAAAAATAGAGGATGAGTAGTTTAGCAAAGTGATCAAGTGTGTCAAAATTTTATATATTTTGCAAGAGTTTTTGAGGTACATGAAGTTTATTAAAGAATTTAAGAGGTAAGAATGAGAATAAGTTTTCGTAAATAGTTTTGTTTTTGAGTGTTGAAACTAAGTTTTTGGTTCAGCGTCCAATCTAACTAGGGTCTCCTATGGTCAGGATGGCTCTGATACCAACTTGTCAACACCCGGATTTTTCAATCCTAGATGCCTGTTATGCCATACATCGCAATCCCAGGATTACCATTTTTGCGAGACATAACAGAATTGGATACCATAGTACTTCATCCATTACAACGATACATAAGTTCTTACACAAATAGGGATCTCATGATCCAGTCCTTAATACAACATCAAGCAGCGGAATACGGAATAGTAACGGTAGCGTAGGCGAGGCTCCATCTTCGGGGTCACAGGCAATGCTGACGATGGGAGATGATCCTAGTTGTCGTAACCGTCCTGGGGTCCATCCTCCAGGTACTCCTCTTCATAGTCTGGCCATGGGAATAGCCAGGGACAAAGCCATGAGTACTCTTTAAGTACTCGCAAACTAATACTAACAAGAAAAGGGGTTTTTGGATAATAGGACACTAGGCTCTAGGGTTGTTTTGCAAAAGCCAGATTTATACTACTAAGTTCCCAAGCTAGTCACAATTTTATAACTCCTAAGTGGGATCTTGTATTTCTAGTCACAACTCTGTTGTGGTCAAGCCAAAGTCTCAAGTCGTTCACAAGTCATTTTGAAAAGTCTGACGGGGGAACAGTATGGCCACTCCAACTGTCCATAACCGCGGACGCGGCTATTCGAATAGTTTGACACTCTGCAGAGATTGTACACTTTCACCACAACATTCGATACATCCGTCAGGAACAAATCCTGAATTCACCATACTCAGTATGCGGATAATCAATCCTAACCTTCCAATTACACTCCCTAGTATAAGCACCTCTCCTGTGAGTTTGGCCTCCCAACCATGACCACTGTCATCTTGGGTACTGCACAGGTGGACAATCTTCACAAGGTAGCCTCAGCTCAGACCTTGGCCGTGAGGGAACTAATACTAAGGTATATAAGTTTCCAGTCAAGCTCTACCCAATATTCGGGTATTATGGTTGTACGATAAAATTGGAATGGTATCGCATCCAGACAACCATCAGTTTTATAAAGGGCTAAGGCTCATGCCTCAACATTTTCATCACCAAATCATCAAGTGTTTGGAAACACATGTCCAAAACATTTCAATAGAATGATCCATCATTCCAAGGTTTTCATAACCATTTTTCCACCAAGTATTCCCATCTAAAGTTGATCAAGTTTTATGCTTAGCACTAGCATCTACAGGTGGGGTAGTACTAATAGAGGGGTGGTAACTAGTGGAGTTGCAACTAAGTCCAACCTTATATCATAAGCTGATATCAAGTTTTTTAGCTTAGGCCAAATTTAATGCTCTTTATGCAACCTTCAGCACAACTGTCTAGTATCTACCAAAATTCTTGGGTAGCCTCTAAGTAAACTGTGATAACGAAATAAAGTAAGAAGCTTTCCATAAAACTAGGATTGGTTTAGCAAGTGGGTATGGTTACATACGCTTAGGGCATATAGTAATCATATCACAAGCATGGGGTGTGGCAACAATAGGGTGTCTTATGAGCTTGCATAGGTATAGTATCTTGCAAGTGTTAGCTTGCATTGGTAAACTTGGTTAGTATAGCTTGCATCAATATCAGTATAAGCTTGCCTTGTGCAGAGCAGTGGTTGAAGTTCTCCTCGGCTTCCTCTTCGTAGTATCCTCCTTCTTCCTCGTAGCCTTGGTCGGTACTAGCGTCTATGAATAAATACGAGGTACACAATCACCAAACAATACTTAACTACTTGCAATCATCACACACAAGGGTCCTATAGATGATCTAGCATCATCTCTAACATTACAAGGTTAAGGATTGGTTTAAGTCTTCTTATTATAGAAAAGTAATTTCTACTCATTGAAAAACTACTTAAGATTTAATATTCTCCAAACTAAACATGGGATCATGTTGACACATGTCATCACCACATGTTGTAGTCCATGGGAATGTGATTTAAAGTGGTGTCACAATTTAACAAGGTTTTACCCTTTTATTTTAATTAATTAAAGTGGCTAGAAATGCTTATGAAGCATTCTTTTATTCCTTGAACATTATTTCTGCAAGTAACCTATATATATTTTTATATATTCTGAAAGGTATGGTTGAAAGTGATTTTTGAGAGTTGGAATCAACTCAAAAGCTATTGTGGTTTAAATTTGAAAAATGTTTGAGTGCAGAAAAGCTTCTGCCTTGTCATTTTTCCTAAGGGTGATCTACAGATCCAAATGACTTGAATCCAACGGGCTTGGATTAAGCATTCACAGACCTTTCCAACAAAATTGGTTTCATCTAATTTGGTGCACTAAATCGATCTGGGTTGATTTTTGAAGTTGGGTACAGAAGTGTGTTTGAAATTAAAAAGAAAAGATTTAATTTGAATTGTTGGGCTGCGCGGGAAATTCTAACGGGCCGGCCTGCTAAGCGCAGTGCTCCCGCGGGCTGCTTAAGTGGGTGTCCCCACTCGTCAGTGACACGGGGCTGGGCGAAGCGGTATGGGGCAACGTGGTTCTTTCGATCTGGTTCTAATCCAACGGCTGAGGGTCATCATCAACGCGAGACAGCTCCGGCGAGAACGAAACCTAGCGCGGCCAGTGAGGGGTGCTGGGGGCTCACCGGAGTACGGGCGAGGGTCGGCGAGGCGGGCGAACGACGAAGTCGACGACGGCGAACCTCCTGGTACCGATGGCTTCTCCTGGGGCGGCTCCAATCGCTGGCTGCTTTCTTCTCTGGCAGCGGCAGGCTCCAGTGAAATTCCGGCGGGGTGGTGCTCGCCTTGCTCTGAGAATGGTGTGGCACGATCAGTGAGGAGAGGGGAGTGAGATGGTGTGAAGAAATCTTGTGGGGGTGGCCTCTATTTATAGTCGAGCGAGGGGACCGTCGGGGCGCAAGGTGAGCTCGTCGGAGGCGACGTTACAGGCAGCTAATGGCATGGGCAAGGGTAGGGGACGGTGCTGTGTGTCCTGGCGATGATCAACGACATGGTCGCGGGGGATGGGGCGGTGTGGTTTGGTCTGGAATGGGCGGTCCTCTGCGCGGCAGAGGCGGCGTTCTCGACGGCGGGCGGTGGTTGTATGGCGCGGGGCGTTAAACGGGGATGTCTGGCGGTCTCCTGGGTCGGTGGTGATCGTGTGTGCGCGCGATGAGGGCGGCGCGCTGTCTGTGGGTGGTGGTCGAGGGTGGCGCTCTGGCGCACGCTCGGCATGGTCTGGGCATGTCTTGTGCGCGTGGTCCAGGGCTTGGCAACGCTCGCGGCTGGGACAGGCAGTGGCGATGGACGGTGGGTTGCCTCCCAGACAAGGTTGGCACGGCTAGTTCTCCCTCTAGCCTGCTGTCGACTATGGGGTGGCATTGAGGTGCTCGGCTGTTCACCATTAATGGCAATGGCAAGCTCACAGGGGTGCTAGTGCTGGTCTAACATTTCTATATGATCTACTGGATTGTGTGAGAGCTAACTAGGGAACAAGTTAGGCTCAAAACACTGCACACTATAGTGTTTGTGTTTTGTTTGATTTGTGTCTGCAACCTGTTTGATGAAATGGCCGCATGAAATCAATTTTTGAAATTTTAAATGATTTTTGGTGGGTTTGCTAGATTGGTTCTGGTGAGTCTGCAGATGCTTGGGTTTTGAAAATTGAGCTTGTTTAAGTGGGTTTTGAAAAAGTGGGATCTTCCCATATGAAGAAGATTCAATTTTGAGTTGTCATTTAAACTATGCATTTGAAAGTTTCTGGATGATCACAAGGTGGGCCTTGATACTTTGTTATGAGTACATTCAAGGGGTGCAAAGATCTAGAAAAGTTTCTGTTAGGTTTTGAAAGTTTGAGACAGCCAAAGTAGGCATGGGAGTTAAATTGGTCAAAATGACCATTCACTTAATATATTGGTTTTGACTTATTTTTCTTTAGGAAAAGTGTGGGGAATGTTTTAGATGATGTTCTTTTCACCTAAGAAACATTTTACAAGCAATGGATCACACAAACAAAGTGGTTTTAAAGAATTTCAAAATTCATGCATACACATATACATGCTTTCATGAATTGATTTAGAAAAGTTTTTGTTAACCCTAAACTTTAGGATTAGTGTTTTGTTGATCTAAGTTTGATATTTTTGGGATGTTACACCCTTGAGCTGGACTGCTCCTCCTAGCTCCTGGGCTTGGCCTTGTTGTCCACCTGATTCATCCCCCTCCTTATGTCACCATCCTGGTGATGTTTGGGTTGATCTGGGTGGTTTGGTTTGGCTGCTGTTCTTGGTTTGGCTGCTGTCTACACTGGATGTTCTTGTGTGCTATGTAGTGGAGAGATGCACTGATGTGTTCCTCCACGGCTGTGTTGTGGTTTTGTGAGATTGAGTTGCTTTGTGAGCTCGACAGCACACCATTTACATGCTGGTGTGTGTCCATCTTGTGTGCCTACTATGCACTTGTGGATAGGTTCAGAATTTTTGAAATTACCATTACCATATTACTTTCACCAGGCTGGTGAATTGGTCCCTCTTGGCTGTCATTTGAATTCTGTCTTTGAATTTATGAAAGATGAAATCTTTCATATTGGTGAAACTTGCCCCTTTTATAACATTTCTCAATGATGAGTTTGTCAAGTGCATTTCACTGACATATCTGAGAGAAATATACTAACACTAATCTTCTTTTGTTTATTTATTTAGTCTTTGTGTTGCAGGTACAAAGATAAAGATGAAGATTTAGTGTAGATTTAGATATAGGATAGTTAGTAGATATTCAAATGTAATTTTCTTATTCTTTTGTAATTTTTCTTTTATAATTCTTATAATCTTTATTTTATTAATTGTAATAAAGATTATATTATTATTAATAAAGAATATTCTTATTCTTTACTCTTTTGTAAATTGTGAAGTTTGGAATGACTTCAGTAGGTTACATTCTGTGTAACTTGTTTATGTATTAATAATATGAAATGAATTTCATATTCAATATTGTTTTTGGATAAGATTTAAGTTATAATACTTATCTCTTAATTAATTTAAGATTCAAATCTTATATCTAAATCATTTAAATTATTATTCAAACACTTAAGTTTTAAAATTCAAAATCAATTCAAAACACACATAATTCCTTTAAGATCATATCAAAGTTTATAGCAATCCTCCTTTAAGACTAAACCTAATCTCAAAGTAAGAAAGAAACATTGATCACTCAAGGTTTTATTTGGCGAAAATTTTACCCACATTTACACAAATGAATGCATGCACAATTCATATTCTTAAATCTACCCTTCGTTAGGTTCCTAATGCTGGGATGTTACAGAGAGTGACTGTGATTAACTCCTTATTGGGTTCAGTTGAAACCTTCACATTGTGTGCAATCAAATTACCAAATAAGATTGTGGGACACATAGAGAAAATTCAGAGACACTGCTTGTGGAATAAAAATACTGAAGAATGTGAAAAATGCAGCTCTCTTGCTGCTTGGGACATGATTTGTAGACCAAAGAATAAAGGAGGTATTGGTATACTTAACCTAAAAATACAAAATGAAGGCATGTTGTTAAAGTTCCTTCATAAGTTTTACAACAAGGATGACACCCCCTGGGTTTCTATGGTTTGGAATGCTTATTACAATAATACTGTTCCACATGCTACTAGGCCTTGTGGCTCTTTCTGGTGGAGAGATGTCTTTAGACTCTCCCATTTATTCAGAGGAGTGGCTAAGAGTACAATTGGTAATGGAGCCAATACATTGTTTTGGAAGGATCAGTGGTCTGACACTATTTTAGAAGGGAGACACCCAGTTATCTATTCTTATGTGAAGAATGAAGATATCTCTGCCCAAGATTTTTGAACTTCAGACAGTTTGGCACCTATTTTTTTATCTTCCTCTGTCACCTGAAGATTTAACTGAACTAAGAACAATTCAAAATAGTTGCAGAGAGATATAACTTAGTGAGCACCTTCAATACCCTTGGAGTTATGTTTGGGGAGCCAAAGTTTTCACACCCAGCAGATATTACCAGTATAATTTCAAAAACCTGAACCCACATATAGCTTTCAAATGGCTATGGAAATCAAAATGCACTGCAAAAGTTAAGTTCTTTGGATGGCTTGTTCTGTCTGATAGGCTAAGTACAAGAAACATGCTTAGAAGAAGGCACTATATACTTGGGACTGGATATGACTGTTTAATGTGTAGCCATCTTACTGAAGAAACAATTGAACACTTGCTTTTTCATTGTCCTTTCAGTCAAGCTTGATGGGGTATAGTTAATATTTCTTGGTCTATGGATGGCTCTAGGCTTCAAATCAGTGAACAAGGAAAACAAAGCTGGAATAATAAGATATTTATGGAAATTACCTTGCTTGGATCCTGGAACATTTGGAAGGAGAGAAACAACCTCTGGTTTAATAACGTACAACCCTCGGTCCAGGACTGGAAGTCAAGATTGGCTGCTGATCTATCACTACTGATCCACAGGACAAAGGAGGATTTACACCCACTCATCAAGAGCATAGTCCATAGTTTGTAATCATGTGCTGTCTTAGGCTTTCTAACCTTTTTTGGGAGACCTTCTTGTAATCTGTAAATATGTAACACTACAGACTTTGACCCTTTATTAATGAAAATGAGGCAGTAGGAACCTTTCCTACTGTTAATACCTTCAAAAAAAATTCCAGATTCTTCTATTGGTTATTGATCGGAGAAGTGTCTCGGTCATGTCCGTGTAATTCACAAACCGTAGGGAGACACACTTAAGGATTCGATGTTGTTAAGTAGATATGGAATGTAAGTAGGGAAACTGAATGTTGTTCGGAGTGTCGGATGGGATCCAGGATATCATGAGGAGATCCATAATAGTTTGGAGAATAAGATTCATATAAGGAAAGTCCAATTTTGGAGTTCGGGAATGATTGCGATGTTTTCATCGGAGAGGTTCTAGAAGGGTCTAGAAGTTTCACTAGACCGGAAGGGGAAGAGTACATGAATGTGTCATGGATAAGTGGAATGATTGAATCATGTCCTAGGTCACTTGGTTGGGCATTTGCAAGAAAGAAATTAAGCTACAAATTGAAAGTCAAAAGGCAAGTTTGAAAAGTCAAACTGGGACAATGTATCCTGGTGGAGGAAGGAAAGAATCCTTCTTTCCCTCCACCACAAGCCAAAAAGGAGAGGGAGTTGGGGAAGGATTCAAACTCCACTCTCCCAAGCTGCCCTACCTCTCATAAATAGAGGGAAGGGGGTGCCCCAAGGACACATAACACCAGCCCCTCCCCACCTAGCCGCTGTGCCGCCACCGCCCCCCTAGCACTGCCACCGCCGTAGCGCCGCCGCCGCCAGCCGCGCTACTGCCAGTTCGTCGTCTTCTCCCTAGCCGCCGCTGACTCCACCACCTCCTCTCTGGCCTTCTAAACCCTAGATTACTGGAAACCCTAATTACCACCATAACCTGCTCTGGCTTAGGCGAAGCCCTACAGGATCTTCCCTCTGCTTCTGACACCACGCCGTCATGCTGCCTGAATCGCGAGGGGAGAACTACAACCTCCACTGCCTGCTATAACAAGGGAGAGGAAGGTCTTCATCGAGTACCGAACGTGTGACCGACTGCGGAAGCGCTGCCGGAACGCAGCGCCGGAAGGATCGTCTACGCGATCTTGAGATCGACAAGTGTACGACTACATCACCCATGAGAATCTTCTCTCGTTAACCGCTTTGGAATCTTCAAGGGTGAGTACTCTAATTGACTCGTTGCTACAATCTAGTAGATAGATCTTGGCTTGTTTGTGTTCATGCGGTAGAATTTTTTTGTTTTCCATGCTACGAACCCCTACAGTGGTATCAGAGCCGTGTCTATATGTGTTGCACGAGTAGAACACAATGGTCATTGTGGGCGTTGATGTTTTTGCTGTTGATTTCTTCTTGTGTACTTTGCATCTTGCGGGATGGTGGGATGAAGCGGCCCGGGCTAACCTTACATGACATCGTTCATGAGACTTGTTCCACACTTGACATGCAACGTGTATTGCATTAGTGGCCTTGCAGGTGCCTGTTTCTCCCAACACAGTGAAGATTCAATTTACAACGGGTGATTGACAATACTAGTACCAACGTTGTGGTTCTTGTTCGTAAGTTAGAACGACACTTATTTAAAGCCCCAAACCACGTAAAACATGCAAAGAAAATTAGAGGCGTCTAACTTTGTTTTGCAGGGGTGTGCTGTGATGTGATATGGCCATGATTGTGATTATATATGATGTATGCAATGTTCCTTATTGTAAGTCGGCAACCGGCAGGAGCCTTATGGTTGTCTTTTAATTTCGTTAAGACCTGCGTATCTATTATTCAAAGTAGTTGTAATAGTTGATGCTGGTGGACGACAACCATGGAGCGACGCCATTGACCTTGACGCCACGCCGGTGATGATGGAGATCATGTTCGTGCTTGAAGATGGAGATCAGAAGCACAATAAGAAAGGCCATATGATATCACATATTTTGAATTGCATATGATGTTAATCCTTTTATGCATCTTGTATTGCTTAGTTCACAATGGTAGCATTAAGATGATCCCTCTCACAAAATATCAAGTTATAAAGTGTTCATCCTTAGTAGACACCGTTACCAAAGCTCGCTGTTTTGAAGAACCACGTGATGATCGGGTGTGTTAGATTCTGCGAGTGTATACAATGGGAGCAAGCCAGATTTTCTCATGTAGAAGCTAAGGTTTGATCTTGACGATCCTAGCATGTACAGACATGGTCTCGAAACACGGATCCCCGAAAGGTAAAGCATGAGCCATATAGTTGATATGATGAACATGTTGATTGTTCGCCATTGAAGCTACATCATCTCTCATGATGATCGGTTTTGATGTGGTGGATTTGGTTCGTGTGATCACTAAAACAATGCGAGGGATATTGTTTTGAGTGGGAGTTCACCTATATTAATTTAACTATTAATTAGAACTCAATTTGTCATAAACTTAGTCTAAACTATTGCAAATATGTTGTAGATCAATGGCAGCCCCTACCATCAATTGTAATGTGTTCCTAGAGAAAGAAAAGTTGAAAAACAATGGAAGCAACTTCGCGGATTGGTTTCGCAACTTGAGGATTGTCCTTAATGCTGGTAATTTGACCTATGTGCTGGATGCACCGCTGGGTGACCCACCTACAGCTAATGCTACCGATGAGGTAAAGAATGTTTTCCTTGCTCGAAAGAATCAGTACTCCACAGTTCAGTGTGCTATCTTGTATGGTTTGGAATCGGAGCTTCAGAAAAGGTTTGAAAACCATGAACCACATGATATTGTCCATGAACTCAAAATGATATTTGAGGCTCATGCGGCAGTTGAGACTTATGAGGCTTCTGAAAAGTTCTTTAACTGCAAGATGGAAGAAGGCAACTTCGTTAGTGAGCATGTGCTTAAGATGTCTAGGCACGCAAGTAAGCTCCAAAGCTTGGGTATAGTGATTCCTAATGCTTTGGGGATTCACCGTGTCCTCGAATCACTACCACCAAGTTACATGAACTTTGTGATGAACTACAATATGCAAAACATGGACAAGTCGTTGCCCGAACTCTTCTCCATGTTAAAGTCTGTGGAAGTGGAGATCAAGAAAGAGCACCAAATGTTGATGGTCAATAAGACCACCAAATTCAAGAATCAAGGCAAGTCTAAGAAAAAGGGAAACTTCAAGAAGGGCGGTAAGAAAGTTACCGCGCCGGTGAAGAAGACCAAGGATAGGCCTAAGCCTGATACTGAGTGCTTTTACTGCAAGGGAGAAGGTCACTGGAAGCGGAATTTCCCTAAGTACTTGGCGGATTTGAAGAATAGCAACATCAAGAAGAAAGGTATATCCGATATATATGTTATTGATGTGTATCTCACTAGTAGTCGTAGTAGTGCCTGGGTATTTGATAATGGTTCGGTTGCTCATATTTATAACTCGAAACAGGTACTGCAGAATAGAGGGAAACTAGCAAAGAACGAGGTGACGATGTGTGCTGGAAATGGATCAAAGGTTGATGTGATCGCAGTCGGCACGCTTCCTCTTCATCTACCATCAGGATTAGTTTTATACTTAAATAATTGTTATTTGGTGTCTGCGTTGAGCATGAACATTATATCCAGATCATGTTTATTTTTAGACGGTTACTAGTTTAAGTCCGAGAATAATGGTTGTTCGATTTATATGAGTAATATGTCTTATGCACATGCACCTTTGATAAATGGTATATTATTGTTGAATCTCGATTGTAGTAACACACAAATTCATAACATTGAAGCTAAATATTTGAAATTGAGCGATAACTTGACCTATATGTGGCACTGTCATCTTGGTCACATTGGAGTGAAGCGTATGAAGAAACTCCATTCCGATGGACTTCTTGAATAACTTGATTTCGAATCACTTGAAAGATGTGAAGCATGTTTGATGGGTAAAATGACTAAGACTCCATTTTCTGGTATGATGGAGCGAGCTATGGACTTATTGGAAATCATACATACCGATGTGTGTGGCCCAATGAGTGTAGCATTGTGCGGTGGTTATAGTTATGTTCTTAACTTCACGGATGACTTCAGTAGATATGGGTATATCTATTTCATGAAACATAAGTCCGAAACTTTCAAGAAGTTTAAGGAATTTCAAAGTGAAGTAGAGAATCAATGTAACAAGAAGATTAAGTTTCTACGATCTAATCGTGGAGGTGAATATCTAAGTTACGAGTTTGGCGAGCATTTGAAGAAATGTGGTATACTTTCACAATTGGCACCGTCGGGAACACCACAACGTAATGGTGTGTCCGAACATCATATTCAAACTCTCTTAGATATGGTTCGTTCTATGATGTCACTTACAGATTTACCGCTATCATTTTGGGGTTATGCATTAGAAACAACCGCATTCACTTTAAATAGGGCACCATCTAAATCCGTTGAAATGACACCGTATAAATTATGTGTCAACACCCGGATTTTTAATCCTAGATGCCTGTTATGCCATACATCGCAATCCCAGGATTCCCATTTTTGCGAGACATAACAGAATTGGATACCACAGTACATCATCCATTACAAACCATTCATAATGTCTTACACAAATAGGGATCTCATTGATCCAGTTCTTAATACAACTTCAAGCAGCGAAATACGTAATAATAACGGTAGCATAGGCGAAGCTCCATATTTGGGGTCACAGGCAATGCTGACGATGGGAGATGATCCTAGTTGTCGTAACCTTCCTGGGGTCCATCCTCCAGGTACTCCTCTTCATAGTCTGGCCACGGGAATATCCAGGGACAAAGCCATGAGTACTCTTTAAGTACTCGCAAACTAATACTAAAAGGTGAAGGTTTTTTTTTATAATAGGACACTAGGCTCTAGGGTTGTTTTGCAAAAGCCAAATTTATTTCTACTAAGCTGAGAAGAAAGAGAAGCTAGTCACAATTTTATAACTCCTAAGTAGGAACTTGTATTTCATATCACAACCCTGTTGTGGTCAAGTCAAATTCTCAATTCATTTCACAAGTCTTTTGAAAACATCTGACGAGGGAACAGTATGGCCACTCCAACTGTCCATAACCGCGGACGCGGCTATTCGAATAGTTTGACACTCTACAGAGATTGTACACTTTTACCACAACATTCGATACATCCGTCAGGAACAAATCCTGAATTCACCATACTCAGTATGCGGATAATCAATCCTAACCTTTCAATTACACGCCCTAGTATAAGCACCTCTCCTATGAGTTTGGCCTCCCAACCATGACCAACTGTCATCTTGGGTACTGCACAGGTGGACAATCTTCACAAGGTAGCCTCAGCTCAAACCTTGGCCATGAGGGAACTAATACTAAGGTATATAAGTTTCTAGTCAAGCCCTACCCAATCTTCGGGTATTGTGGTTGTACGATAAAATTGGAATGGTATCGCATCCAGACAACCATCAGTTTTATAAAGGGCTAAGGCTCATGCCTCAACATTTTCATCACCAAAATCATCTGGTGCTCGGAAACACATGTCAAAAATATTTCAATAGAATGATCCATCATTCCAAGGTTTTCATAACCATTTTCACTAAGTATTCCCATCTAAAGTTGATCAAGTTTTATGCTTAGCACTAGCATCTACAATTGGGGGTAAGTACTAATGAGGGGTGGTAAACTAGTGGAGTTTGAACTAAGTTGAATCTCATGCCTTGGGATGACATCAAGATTATCTAGCTTAGGCCAAATTTTATACACTTTATGCAACCTTCAATTATCCTTCTAGTATCTACCATTTATTCCAGTAAACTCTAAGTAAGAGCTTTGGTAAATAAATAAAGTAATAAGCTTGCAAGTAAAACTAGGATTGGGTGTCATCAAATGTATCTAACCAAGCATGCTTAGTGCATTGCATAGGTTAATTAACTCTCATAATTGCAAGTATTAGCTTGCATAGGTATAGTATCAGCTTGCATTGGTCCACTTGGTTAGTAAAGCTTGCCTTGTGCAGAGCAGTGGTTGAAGTTCTCCTCGGCTTCTTCTTCGTAGTATCCTCCTTCCTCCTTGTATCCTTGGTCGGTACTAGCGTCTATGAATATATACGAGATAAACAATCACCAAACAATACTTAACTACTTGCATTCATCACACACAAGGGTCCTATAGATGATCTAGCCTCATCACTAACATTACAAGATTAAAGCTTGGTTTAATTCCTTTTATTTTTACAAAAGTAATTTCTACTCATTGAAAAACTACTTAAGATTTAAGATTCTCCAAACCAAACATGGGATCATGTTGACACATGTCATCACCACATATTTTAGTCCATGGGAATGTGATTTAAAGTGGTGTCACAATTTAATAAGGTTTTACCCTTTTATTTTAAATAAATAAAGTGACTAGAAATGCCTATGTAGCATTCTTTTATTACTTGGGCATTATTTCTGTAAGTAAACCTATATATTTTTATATATTCTGAAAGGTATGGTGAAATGTGATTTTTGAGAGTTGGAATCAACTCAAAATCTATTATGGTTTAAATTTGAAAAATGTTTGAATGCAGAAAAGCTTCTGCCTTGTTATTTTTACCAAGGATGATCTAGAGATCCAAATGACTTGAATCCAACGGGCTTGGATTCAGCATTCCCAGACCTTTCTAACAAAATTGGTTTCATTCAATTTTGTTGACTGAATCAACCTGGGTTGATTTTTGAAACTAGGTACAGAAGTGTGTTTGAAATAAAATGAAAAAGGTTAAATTCAAATAACTGGGCTGCGCGGGAAGCGATACTGGGCCGTCCTGCTAAGCACAACACTTACGCGGGTTGGTTAAGTGGCTGTCCCCACGTGTCAGTGAGACCGGGGGGTGCGAAGCAGTATGGGGCGATGTGGTGCGTTCGATCTGATTCTAATCCAATGGCTGAGGGTCATCGTCGACGTTGGGCAACGCCGGTAAAACAGAAACCTAGCGCGGCCAGTGGGGGTCGTTGGGGGCTCACCGGGGTTCAGGCGAGGGTCGGCGAGGCAGGCGAACGGCAAAGTCAATGACGGCGAACCTCCTAGTACCGGCAGCTTCTCCTGGGGCCACTCCAATTGCTGGCCCCCTTCTTCTACAACAGCTGCAGACTCCAGTGAAATTCCGGCGAAGTGCTGCTCGCCTTGCTCCGGGAAAATGGTGGCACAATCAGTGAGGAGAGGGGAGTGAGATGGTATGCTCAATTCGGCTGGGGTGGCCTCTATTTATAGTGGCGAGAGGGGACCGACGGGGCGCAAAGTGAGCTCGTCGTAGTCGATGGTATAGACGGCTATCGGCGTGGGCGACGGTAGGGGGCGGTGCGGTGCTCCCTGGCGATGCTCAACGACACGGTGGTGAGACGTGGGGCGGTGTGGTTTGGTAGGAATGCGACGGTGCTCTGCGCGTGCCCGACGGAAGATTTAATGGCGCACAGCGCGCGTGGTCCGCGCGGTGGTGAACGAGCGTGTCTGCGGGGTTGCTGGGACGGTGGTGATCACTTATGCACGCGGCGAGGGCGGCGCGCGGTCTGTGGGCGTCGGTCGAGTGTGGCGCTCTGGGCGTGCTCTCGGCATGGTTGCTGGCGAGCTTGGCATGGTTCGTGCATGTGGTCCAGTGGCTAGCAGGGTTCAAGTGCTGGACAGGGAGTGGCGGTGGGGTGTTGGCTGCCTCCTAGACATGTTGTTTAGGCTTGGTGCTTGCTATGGCTAGCTAGCCATTGTCGGCTGGCAAGGTGATGCTCGGGTTGGCATGGGGCAAAGGGTAGGGGCTAGGGTTTGTCCAAGCACTGGTTGGCACTGGGGGAGACAAGGGTGATCAATGGTGAACATTGCTTAGCCAAATTACTGCTCCAAACAGTGAAGTTAGGCCAGTTTGATTTGTTTCTGCCAAGTGTTTGATGGAATGGCCGCAAGAATTCAAGTTTTGAATTTTGAAAATATTTTTGGTGGGTGTGCTAGGTTGGTGCTGGTGAGTCTGCAGATGCTTGGGTTTTGAAAGTTGAGCTTGTTTGAGTGGTTTTTGAAAAAGTGGGATCTTCTCATGTGATAAAGATTCAATTTTGAACTGTCCTTTAAACTATGCAATTGAATGTTTCTGGATGATCAAAAAGTGGGCCTTGATACTTTGTTATGAGTACAATCAAGGGGTTCAAAGATCCAGAAAAGTTTATGTTAAGTTCTGAAAGTTTGAGACAGCCAAATTAGGCATGGGAGCTAAATTGGTCAAAATGACCATTCACTCATTTATCTTTGTTTTGATTTATTTGTCTTTGAGAAAAGTTTGGGAATTGTTTAGATGATGTTTATTTCACCTAAGCATCCATTTACAAGCAAAGGAACACACAAACAAGTTGGTTCAAAAGAATTCCAAATGGAATGCATACACCATGCATGCTTTCATATTTTTTTATTTTAGCAAAGTTTTTGTTAACCCTAAATTTGATGATTAGAGTTTGATGATCCAAGTTTAGTATTTTTGGGATGTTACAAACCTTCCCCCCTTAAACAAAATCTCATCCTGAGATTTGAAAAAGGATGAAAAAGATTACCTAGGATTTGAAGAGATCGGGAAACTCTGTCCTGATGTGATCTTCGCGCTCCCAGGTAGCTTCCTCTTCTGTGTGGTTGCTCCACTGAATTTTGAGAAACTTGATGCTTCGGGTTCGGGTAGTTCTGAAAGCTTCTTCCAAAATACACATGGGTACTTCAGGATAGGTCAGGTCATCGTTGATCTCTATGGTCCGGTGGTCGATATTCTTGAACACTTCGGTCTTCTCTGGGACTTCGAGACACTTGCGAAGTAACGAGATATGGAACACATTGTGCACAACTGACATCTCTTCGGGTAGTTCTAATTGATATGACACTTCTCCTCGATGGTTCAGAATCTTGAAGGGTCCGATATATCTGGGGGCTAACTTTCCCTTGAGTTGGAAACGCTGCATTCCCTTCAATGGCGACACTTTCAGATATACAAAATTTCCTATGTTGAAGGCGAGGTCTCTACGTCTCTTGTCGGCGTAACTATTCTGTCTTGACTGGGCTGTCTTGAGGTGCTCACGAATCTTGTAAACCTTCTCTTCTACTTCTCGTAGGATGTCGCGTCCGAAAATCTGACTTTCTCCTACTTCCGACCAGTTCAAAGGGGTGCGACAGTTCCTTCCGTACATGAATTCAAATGGGGCCATTTGTAAACTAGCTTAATAACTGTTATTGTATGAGAATTCTGCAAACGGCAGACAGTCTTCCCACTTAGATCCATATTCTAACACACATTCTCTCAGCATATCTTCGAGTATTTGGTTTACTCGCTCCATTTGTCCATCAGTCTGAGGGTGATACGCGGTGCTGAAATCTAGGCGGGTTCCTAAACCTTCTTGAACTTTCTTCCAGAATCTCGAGGTAAACTGAGTTCCTCGATCCGATACGATGTTCTTGAGTACTCCATGCAAACTAGCTATTCTAGCGATGTACAACTCCGCTAGCTTCGAACTCTGATATGTGGTCTTGATGGGCAAGAAATGGGCGACTTTGGACAATCGGTCCACTATGACCCAGATAGATTCATTTCCCCTACTAGAAGTAGGCAGTCCAGTGATAAAGTCCATTCTAACGGAATCCCATTTCCATTCCGGAATCTGCAAGGGTTGCAACAATCCAGCGGGTCTTTGATGTCCTGCCTTGACTCGCTGACATATATCACACTTGGCGATATAGCTTCCGATTTATCTCTTCATCTTATGCCACCAAAATTGCTCTTTTAAATATTGATACATCTTAGTTCCTCCGGGATGGATAGAATAAAGAGTATCATGAGCCTCCTTCAGAATCACTTCTTTTAACTCAGAATCTGCTGGTACACAAAGGCGTCCTTTGTACCACAGAACTCCTTCTTCGTCTTCGGTGATTCCAGGTACTTTGCCTGTACCGATACGATGCTTGATTCCGTCAATACTAGCATTTCCCTTCTGCGCCTCTTTAATCTGACTGATCAAAGTGGGATGAAGTTCTATGCTAGCCAAAAATCCTTCACTCACTAATTCCATTCAAAAATCTTCCATCTCTTTGTGCAAACTTGGTTGCTCCTTCAAAATCATGGAGTTCAAGCGGCACGACAATCTGCTAAGGGCATCGGCTACCACATTGGCTTTACCAGGGTGATAGTGAATGTCCAGATCGTAATCCTTGATTAGCTCAATCCATCTTCTGTGTCTCATATTCAGATCCTTCTGAGTGAATATATACTTCAGGCTCTTGTGATCCGAATAAATATCACAACGGTTTCCCATTAGATAATGCCTCCATGTCTTTAAGGCTAGAACTATGGCTGCGAGTTCTAGGTCATGGGTTGGGTAATTTTGCTCATGTTGCTTCAGTTGTCGAGATAGATAAGATATGACTTTGCCTTCTTGCATTAGCACACATCCGAGACCAATCTTGGATGCATCACAATACACATCGAAGGGCTTCGTGATATCTGGCATGATTAAGATTGGGGCTGAAATCAATCTCCTCTTGAGTTCTTGAAAACTCGCTTCACATATGTCGGTCCATTCAAACTTCTTGTCCTTCTTCAGCAATTGGGTCATGGGTCTGGCGATACTCGAGAATCCTTCTACGAACTTGCGGTAATATCCCGCCAATCCGAGAAATGCACGAACATGGGTTTGAGTGGTTGGGGCTTGCCAATCCTCGACATCTTTTACTTTTGCAGGGTCAACAGCAATTCCTCCGGCTGATATAATGTGACCGAGGAATCCTACCTCCTGTAACCAGAATTCACATTTGCTAAACTTTGCATACAGCTGATGCTCTCTAAGGGTTCCAAGAATGGTCCTTAGGTGTAGCTCATGTTCTTCTGCTGATTTGGAATAAATCAGAATGTCATCGATGAAAACAACGACAAACTTATCCAGGAAGTCCATAAAAATCTTATTCATGAGATTCATGCAATAAGCGGGGGCATTGGTTAATCCAAAAGACATGACGGTATACTCGTATAATCCATATCTGGTGGTAAAGGCAGTCTTAGGAATATCCTCTGCACGAATCTTGAGTTGATGATAGCCGGTTCTAAGATCAATCTTAGAAAAAACTTTGGCACCGGTCAACTGATCAAACAAATCTTCTATCTTGGGCAAGGGGTATTTGTTCTTGATGGTGACATCATTCAACTTCCGATAATCCGTACACAAACGGTTACCTCCATCCTTATTGTCCACAAACAAGACAGGTGACCTCCAAGGTGACGCACTTGGTTGAATCAATCCAATTTCCAACATGGACTCTAGTTGCTTCTTCATTTCTGCGAGCTCAGACGGGTTCATACTATATGGTCTCTGGGCTATGGGTCCAGTTCCGGGGATTAGTTCAATGGTAAACTCGATATTCCGATCTAGGGGCATACCGGGCAAAATATCTGGAAATACATCGGGGTATTCACAGACTATCCGGACTTGGTCAATGGTAGGTTGGGCTATACTCTTGTTGCACTTGAATTGGCGAGGTAAGGTTTCAGATATATGCTCGACTGATATTCCGGCGGTACTGGTCATGGTTATGGCTTTCTTGGCACAGTCAATCAATCCTTTATGTTTGGACATCCAATCCATTCCTAGTACTACTTCCAAACCTTTAGTTCCGAGTACTATCAGATTTGCATAAAAATCTATGCCATGGATTCGGATAGGGACGGCTTTGCAAATTTTCCTAGCCTTGGTGGTTGATTCGGGAATTTGAACAATCATAACATGCTTCAGTTTGGTTGGTTGAATTTTACTAGTACATGCAAATTCTTCGGTGACAAATGAGTGCGATGCACCAGAATCAAACAACACTCGTGCAAGTAATGATTTAACAGAAAACATACCCAACACGACGTCTGGCGCTTCCTACGCTTCTTCAGCATGCATGAGAAAAAGACGGCCATTGCGGTTGAGTGAATTCCCTGGGGAAAACCTTCTTCCTGGCTGAACACGACGCTGTTGCTAAGCTGGGACATTGGCATTGGGGGCTACAGCATTCTTCTTGTTGGGCACTCGTTGGAGTAGTGACCCTTATTTCCACAGACATAACAAGTCACCTACGACTTGTCCTTTGCTGCTACAGGCACAACATTGCTTCCAGTCCTCGGGGCAGTGTTGGTGTTGGTGGTAGCATTGTTGTTGTTGAACTTGGGTGGGGCACGGTTGAAATTGCTAGCGTTGCCGGGGTTGTTGTGATTCCCTCCGGGCCTAGGGTTTCCATGGTTGGGATAGGTCGGACCGTTCATCGGGGGTCTGTTGGTTCTTGGGGCAAATCCGGGAGATGGGTTAGGGCGATACTTTGGGGTCTGATGGGTTCATGGCTGATGCATCATGCGACACTTGCGGTTCTCATTGGCTTGGTTGATCTTTCCTTCCATCTGGATAGCAGAGTCGACAAGGGCTTTAATATCAGCAAAGGGGATACTGACTAACACTGTCTGCATCTCATCGTGCAGACCATTCAGTAATCTTTCTTTCTTCTTGGCTTCGGTGTCGATCTCATCCGGGGCATACCTAGCTAATGACAATAATTTGTCACGGTATTCCACTACGGTCATCCTTCCTTGCTTCAGCTCTCTAAATTCTTCTCTCATTATCTTGATCAAACCCGGTGGCACATGGGTTCTGCTAAACTTGACCTTGAATTCCTCCCAGGTCATCATCTGGCCTCCGATCATTGCGCGAACACTCTTCCACCATGCCCTGGCATCTCCGGCTAGATAGTGGGTGGCGAATAGAACTTTCTCGTTGGCTTCCACTCCTGCGACTTCTAGGTTATTTTCCATGGCTTGCAGCCAATCATCGGTGTCTAAGGGCTCTTTCGACTTAGTGAAAATAGGTGGGTTGGTGTTCTGGAAATTCTTGATCTTATATCCATGGTTGTCCTGATTTCCGTGGCCTTGGTTGTTCTGGGCTAGCTGGGCTATCTACTGCAGGGTGGCTAGGTTGGCTTGATGTTCCGCTCTTTCAGCTTCGCGGTCAGAAGTCAACATTTGTAGAATCTGCAACATCGGGTCCGGGGATGAACCACTTCCTCCGCGTGGCATCTGAAGATTGAGATAGATCATGAGAAAAGAGGGAAATTTATAAGGTTCTGGGATTTTGAAAAGTTTTTAAAGTTTGACTCAGATTTTTCTAGCAACTCGCTTTTCATTCATTCATTCATTCATAGAACATGATACAACACACACCATAACAAAGAAAAACAGATGGTTTTAAGAACCATTCTGGAAACTACAATACAGTGGGACCGAATACTACTCACTATGCTAGTTCTCAAGTGCTACTACTCCTCGGAGTCGGTGGCTTTGTCATCCTCATCATCATCGATGAAGGAGAAATTATCCTCATCGGTGAAGAAGTCCATAGCCTGATCCTCTAGAAAATCATCATCATCACTGAGATAGGAGTAAGGGTCTCCACGAAGATCCTCTTCTGCATTCTCCCTTTCTTCCAACTGCATGTCTCTCTCGTGGATGGTCTCGTCCAAAGATGAGATACGGTGGCGAAGACGGGAAATGATGCGCTCCTTCTTGTCGAGCTGACAGCGGCAAGACTTGCGATCCTTGCTAGCATGGCGATGGTTTGGTCCTTCGTCTTGATGATGGCAGACTTGTGGTTGGAGTAGTCACGGCAGTTATCCAACTCCTGCTGACGATCGTACATCATGAAGCTAAGGTGGTCCAATTGGGTCTTTAGCTCAGGGTGGTATGGGGCTTCCAGTGGTTGTCCATTTGCATCACGCCTTGGGCAAAACTCAAAGAGGGTTCCCTTGATCTGATTGATGCTCTGCCCACACAGATGGGAAAGAGCTTCCTGCATTGCCCTGGCAAGTCCATCGAGCCAGTTGTTCTCTCTTAAGGTAAACTGAATTCCCTCAGCAGTGGGAGGTTCAATCTTTCCTCGGAGACTTGCAACAATCAGACACTACAGATCTCCTCCTCCTTGATCATTGAGCTGAGCTCCGAAGAACTTGGGGTGCGGATGCTCCAGAAGTTCCGAAAGCTGGTCCAAATCCCTCTCAAAGATAAGGTCTCCTCCATTCCCCAACTGATTAAACTTGCTGTACTTCATGTCCATCTATAAGAATATAGGATGAGTAAGTTAGTAGAGTGATCAAGTGTGTCAAATTTTATCTATTTTGCAAGAGTTTTTGAGGAACGTGAATTTTCATGAAAGAATCAAAGGGATAAGAATGAGAATAAGTTTATGTAAATATTTGTTTTCTTTGGTTTTGAAACTAAGTTTTTGATTCAAATGTTCAGTCTAACTAGGGTCTCCTATGGTCAGGATGGCTCTGATACCAACTTGTCAACACCCGGATTTTTAATCCCAGATGCCTGTTATGCCATACATCGCAATCCCATGATTACCATTTTTGCGAGACATAACAGAATTGGATACCATAGTACATCATCCATTACAAACCATTCATAATGTCTTACACAAATAGGGATCTCATTGATCCAGTTCTTAATACAACTTCAAGCAACGGAATACGTAATAATAACGGTAGCGTAGGCGAAGCTCGATCTTCGGGTCAAAGGCAATGCTGACGTTGGGAGATGATCCTAGTTGTCTTAACCTTCCTTGGGTCCATCCTCCAGGTACTCCTCTATATAGTCTGGCCATGGGAATAGCCAGGGACAAAGCCATGAGTACTCTTTAAGTACTCGCAAACTAATACTAACAGGTGAAGGGGTTTTTTGATAATTGGACACTAGGCTCTAGGGTTGTTTTGCAAAAGCCAGATTTATTTCTACTAAGCTGAGAAGCAAGAGAAGCTAGTCACAATTTTATAACTCCTAAGTAGGAACTTGTATTTCATATCACAACCCTGTTGTGGTCAAGTCAAAGTCTCAATTCATTTCACAAGTATTTTGAAAACATCTGACGGGGGAACAGTATGGCCACTCCAACTGTCCATAACCGCGGACGCGGCTATTCGAATAGTTTGACACTCTGCAGAGATTGTACACTTTCACCACAACATTCGATACATCCGTCAGGAACAAATCCTGAATTCACCATACTCAGTATGCGGATAATCAATCCTAACCTTTCAATTACACGCCCTAGTATAAGCACCTCTCTTGTGAGTTTGGCCTCCCAACCATGACCAACTGTTATCTTGGGTACTGCACAGGTGGACAATCTTCACAAGGTAGCCTCAGCTCAGACCTTGGCCGTGAGGGAACTAATACTAAGGTATATAAGTTTCCAGTCAAGCCCTACCCAATCTTCGGGTATTGTGGTTGTACGATAAAATTGGAATGGTACCGCATCTAGACAACCATCAGTTTTATAAAGGGCTAAGGCTCATGCCTCAACATTTTCATCACCAAAATCATCTGGTGCTCGGAAACACATGTCAAAAATATTTATATAGAATGATCCATCATTCCAAGGTTTTCATAACCATTTTCACCAAGTAATCCCATCTAAAGTTGATCAAGTTTTATGCTTAGCAGTGCAAGACCCTGCCATTTTGAACCCACCCCGGGTTCATTAATGGTTTTCAAGTTCGAGATAGATCGGCGTATTGTGAGACAAACCTCTAGCATCTACAATTGGGGGTAAGTACTAATGAGGGGTGGTAAACTAGTGGAGTTTCAACTAAGTTCAATCTCATGCCTTGGGATAACATCAAGATTATCTAGCTTAGGCCAAATTTTATGCTCTTTATTCAACCTTCAATTATCCTTCTAGTATCTACCATTTATTCTAGTAAACTCTAAGTAAGAGCTTTGATAAATAAATAAAGTAATAAGCTTACAAGTAGAACTAGGATTGGGTGTCATCAAATGTATCTAACCAAGCATGCTTAGTGTATTGCATAGGTTATTTAACTCTCATAATTGCAAGTGTTAGCTTGCATAGGTATAGTATCAGCTTGCATTGGTCCACTTGGTTAGTAAAGCTTGCCTTGTGCAGAGCAGTGGTTGAAGTTCTCCTCGGCTTCTTCTTCGTAGTATCCTCCTTCCTCCTCGTATCCTTGGTCGGTACTAGCATCTATGAATAAATACGAGGTACACAATCACCAAACAATACTTAACTACTTGCATTCATCACACACAAGGGTCCGATAGATGATCTAGCCTCATCACTAACATTACAAGATTAAAGCTTGGTTTAATTCCTTTTATTTTTAGAAAAGTAATTTCTACTCATTGAAAAACTACTTAAGATTTAAGATTCTCCAAACCAAACATAGGATCATGTTGACACATGTCATCACCACATATTTTAGTCCATGGGAATGTGATTTAAAGTGGTTTCACAATTTAATAAGGTTTTACCCTTTTATTTTAATTAAATAAAGTGACTAGAAATGCCTATGTAGCATTCTTTTATTACTTGAACATTATTTATGTAAGTAAACCTATATATTTTGAAAGGTATGGTTAAATGTGATTTTTGAGAGTTGGAATCAACTCAAAAGCTATTATGGTTTAAATTTGAAAAATGTTTGAATGCAGAAAAGCTTCTGCCTTGTTATTTTTACCATGGATGATCTACAGATCCAAATGACTTGAATCCAACAGGCTTGGATTCATCATTCCTAGACCTTTCTAACAAAATTGGTTTCATTCAATTTGGTTCACTGAATTGACCTGGGTTGATTTTTGAAACTGGGTACTAAAGTGTGTTTGAAATAAAATGGAAAAAGGTTAAATTCAAATAACTGGGCTGCGCGGGAAGCGATACTGGGCCGGCCTGCTAAGCACAGCGCTTAAGCGGGCTGGTTAAGTGGCTGTCCCCACGCGTCAGTGAGACCAGGGGGTGCGAAGCGGTATGGGGCGATGTGGTGCATTCGATCTGATTCTAATCCAACGGCTGAGGGTCATCATCGATGTTGGGCAACGCCGACGAGACAGAAACCTAGCGCAGCCAGTGGGGGTCGTTGGGGGCTCACCGGGGTTCAGGCGAGGGTCGGCGAGGCGGGCGAACAACGAAGTCGACGACAGGGAACCTCCTGGTACCGGCAGCTTCTCCTAGGGCGGCTCCAATCGCTGGCCCCCTTCTTCTCCAGCAGCGGCAGACTCCGGTGAAATTCTGGCGAAGTGTTGCTCGCCTTGCTCCGGGAACGGGGTGGCACGATCAGTGAGGAGAGGGGAGTGAGATGGTATGCACAATTCGGCTGGGGGTGGCCTCTATTTATAGTGGCGAGAGGGGACCGGAGGGGCGCAAGGTGAGCTCATCATGGTCGACGGTACAGACGGCTATCGGAGTGGGCGATGGTAGGGGGCGGTGCGGTGCTCCCTGGCGATGCTCAACGACACGGTGGTGAGACGTGGGGCGGTGTAGTTTGGTCGTAACGCGACGGTACTCTGCGCGTGCCCGACGGAAGATTTAATGGCGCACAGCGCGCATGGTCCGCGGGGCGGCGAACGAGCATGTCTACGGGGTTGCTGGGACGGTGGTGATCACGTATGCACACGGCGAGGGCGGCGCGCGGTCTGTGGGCGTCGGTCGAGTGTGGCGCTCTGGGCGTACTCTCGGCATGGTTGCTGGCGAGCTTGGCATGGTTCGTGCGTGTGGTCCAGTGGCTGGCAGGGTTCGAGCGCAGGACAGGGAGTGGAGGTGGGGTGTTGGCTGCCTCCTAGACATGTTATTTAGGCTTCGTGCTTGCTATGGCTAGCTAGCCATTGTCGGCTGGCAAGGTGATGCTCGGGTTGGCATGGGGCAAAGGGTAGGGGCTAGGGTTTGTCCAAGCACTGGTTGGCACTGGGGGAGACAAGGGTGATCAATGGTGAACCTTTCTTAGCCAAATTACTGCTCGAAACAGTGAAGTTAGGCTAGTTTGATTTGTTTCTGCCAAGTGTTTGATGAAATGGCCGCAAGAATTCAAGTTTTGAATTTTGAAAATATTTTTGGTGGGTGTGCTAGGTTTGTGCTGGTGAGTCTGCAGATGCTTGGGTTTTGAAAGTTGAGCTTGTGTGGCATCCCGCAAAACCACTACTAGAAAAATCGCGTTGAATTTGTGCATTGCATCGTCATCATCATGCATTGTTTGCCAAAACTATTTTCGCAACACCCGTTTTGTTTTCTAAAACGCCCCCTCTTGTTTCAAACATCAAAATCCGGGTCGCCGGAATATTTTGTTTTGCCCGATATCGGTTTGCAAAAGCGTTGTTTGAGATAAACAAAATTATTTATTATTTTAGCGTGGGCAGTCGAACGGGCCGTTTCGACCCGAACGACCACCCCCAGAAAATATAAACGGTCCGCCCCTTTTCTAAACCTACCAACTAGTCTACCCACACCCCTTGGCCACATCACCCCAACCAATCGGTGTTCGCCACGTCACCTTGCCCAACCCCCAACCAACCAAAAGCAGCCACCTCATCTCACCCCTCTCTCCCCTCTCTCCCCTCTCTCTCCCAGGCAGCCACACGCCCACCACGCGCTGTACACGCGCCCACCACGCGCCTGGGCCCCACCACCGGCCTCTCTCCCTCACCACCCAGCCGCCCCCTACCCCTCTCTCTCTGCCGCTGGGGCCCTCACCGCCCCTGGCCCACCTCCCAGTCAGACCACCCCCACCCAGCTCTCACGCACACACCCGCACTCCCTCCTGCCGCCTCGTGCCCCGCATCGGGACCCACCACGCGCGTCACCCCCGCCTCTCCCCAATCCCGATCCCCACCTGGCCCCGGCGGACCCCACCACTTCCTCTTCCTCGCGTTCTCTCCCTCCTCCTTCGCCTCTCCCGACCGGCCCGCTCGATCCCGAGGCCGTGGCCTCCCCACCAACCTGCCTCGCCCCGACGACCCCGCGTCCTCCCCAGACCTTCCCCGCCGCCTCCACCGCCGCCCAGCTCGCCCCCTCTGCGCTCCGGCCGCCTGCAAGCTGCGCCCTCGCCGGAGCCGCCGCGCGCCGCCTACCCCAGGCTCGCCTCCGCACCGCCGTGCGTCCCCGCAGCCCCGTTGGCTTTCCCCTTCCCCGAGCCGGCCCGAGCTCCTCCACCGCGTCCTCTCCGTGCGACCCCGAGCGGACCCCGCCGCCGTGAGCAGCCCCGCCGTCTGGGCGCTCCTCGCTGCCTCCGCGCTCGCCCCGCCTTCCCGCGGACGGGTCCCGCGCCGTCCCGGCCTCCTCTCGCCGGCAGCAAGCCTCGGCCTCGCTTGCTCTCTCTCGTCGCCGCCACGGGAGGCCCCCGACCCCACCAACCGCGTCTGGCCACTGAAGCGTCGCTGCCTTGCAGCTCCACACCCATCGGGCATCTCTGCTTTTCGTTTCGGCTACCTCCTCGGACACAACTGAAAACAAGATCTTCGGAAACATCAACGGACAAGGGTAACAAGATGGACAGGAACGACATATGAGGACACGCGAAGGCCATCGGTGCCCGAACCATTCAAGACCTCCATGACAAAGGAAGTCGGAACCACCAAGGCCTCCGACATGGAACCCGAAGGCGATGACTCTGGATCGACAAGATCTTCTTAGACGCCAAGTACGCCGTCATGGGACCGACCAGTTCGCCGAGAGCCGTTCCCGGACCCGATAACCGCCAAGATCTACCGATGTCCAAGGACCCGATGACCGCCGAGATCGCCACCGATTCGACATGCACGCCACCGCGGACGAACAAGTACTTCGTCATGGTACGACAAGAACCCCGGACACGGATGCCAAGATCATCGGCATGAGATCGAGACCCCGGACCCGAAGACCTCATGCGACAAGATCTGCGCCCCGACGCCGAACCAAGTCCGGCTTCCCGGAACGCCAAGAACGACCCCGGAGCCGAGAACGTTTCCGTCAGGACCCTGGACCCCGAGACCGGACCCTGGACCCTGACCCCGAACCCCGGAAACCCCAAGATCGTCGATCCCCCTAAAGTGTGACCCTTATCCGAGAACCCTATTTTATAAGATAATAACAACTTGTTGCATTTTAATTGTTCATCTCGCATGCATCTTGTGTGGTTTGGGGGCCTTATGCCGATTCACCTAATAATTAAATATGGGGCCCATATGCGGGCAAATCTAGTCTCATATTGGCCTCATTTAAACATGTGTAGCGAACCGGTTCCATCTGTTGTCTTGCTAAACAACATTTAAAATGCGGGGTATCTAAATAACTTGAATCACCTAACTAACTGTCGGGACCCCGGTTCCGCTTAATCTTGCCCTAATTGCATCGCACCTTGCCATGCCATACATCATACATGCATCATGCCGATCTTCTGCCGAGTATTAAATATTGCACCCGGTGTTCCTTCTAGTGTTTTTGCTTCTTCGCGGATAAGGCCGTTGAGTTGATGTGAGCTTCGCCCCGATCTTCGGATGAACCCGTCAACAATGTTTTCAGGCGAGCATCTCCCCCTTTCTACCTATCTTACTTTTATAGTATTTACTTCCCTCCTGTTGATCTATTGCTATCTGTGTTGCGATGCTTTAGTTTCCGTACCTGTGATATACCGTGCAGCCCTATATTGCCTTGGACACATCCTATTACCTGTTGTTTGGTAGATAGTTGGACTTGCGCGTCGTAGTCGCTTGCTCAAGTGCTGTTGCGTGTCGTCAAGTGCCACAGTTGTTGATGTATTGCCGCATGTTGATGTTGGAGCTGATCATAGTTTTACTTATTGTTCACTTTAATTCCTGTTTAACAACTAAAATTGAATTAAGCAGAGGCATCGGTGGGTGATAGATAATATTTGGTTTCCGAACGCCCACTTGTGTCCCGTAGGACCCCGAGTACTTGATACCTGTTCCTTGATTTATCGCGCTATCCACATATGGGGAGTATGGGCCCCCTTAGCCAGAGCTTGATTCCGTCTTATTTCTTGGGGCCACAAACTAGTTTGAGGTTTTATTTACGATCCTGTACTTATGCCATGTTTTACTGCTTTATTTACGATTGTGCGACAGATAGCACCTGTACTGTTTAGGAAGGCGGAGTGATTACGCGGTATCGACACCCCGAGTTTTCGGGTTCCCAGTCGCTTACAGCCATTGGCGCTAACCTTGAGTCCGTCTCTAAGCTAGCTTACTTCGTTGCGGGTTCTACTCAAAGGGGTGGCCCCCTGAAATATTTCTGAATCTTGTGATTGCTCTGTCGTGAAGACCTCGTTGGGTTTTGATTTGGTTTTTCCGAGGTTGATTGTGTGTGTGTTGCTATTTGTGCACCCCGGCCGGGTTAAAACTTTCTGAAAGCCATGTCCGCGGTTATGGACGACTTGGAGCACAGTATCTCGATCATAGACAAGCATAACTAAAGTTTATTGTTCTAAATTTGACTTTATAATGACTAGTAATCAGCTTCACTATAATGGAATGACTAAATAATACTGCCCACAATTGCTTGTTTGGTTTGTCGCTTGCGACCATTGTACCTGACTAGTAAGTATGACAACTACAACGGCATGGCTGAATAAAAGCACCAACAACTGCTGGGTTCTGGGTTTATCTCATGCTATATGTATCTGATTAGTAATTATTGCAACTATAACGGAATGGTTAACTAAAAGTGCCCACTGCTTATTTTATCAGGACGATTATCTAAACCTGACTAGTAAAGTGCCGCAACTATAACGGAATAAGTAAAACTGCCAACCGCGTGAGTTCCTCGGTTGACTTCCTCGTTTGGTTTCGAGGGGGAAACGCCAGGATGGGTTTGTTTGATGGTAGTATCATGTTGGATCCGAATAGGTCTATCTTACCCCCCCCTCTGATTGCCGCCAGTTGTATCGAGTCTCTATAGGTTGTTTAGTGCATGCTGCCACTGCCGCTTCAGTCCACCATACCTATGTAGGCGAGGACCGCCGAATTCTAGACTCGCCGTGTACTGGCCTCAGTACTGACGCTCCTTCTTTTTCCTTCGCCCTTTGTCGGCACCCCTTTTGTTAAGCAGGTTTTGAGATCGACGCCGTTAGCAGGGTTACCCTTCCGGCTTGGCCTGGGCAGGGTTATGGACGCCATTGGTTATTCTTCAGGGCTCTTAGCCCCATTTGCATCTTGTCCGTAGCTGGACGCTATATCGTTTTCAAGGTGATTTGGATCTTTGTATATTATATCTGTATTCTTGACTCTTTGAGTCGCTCTTATATATATCTGTTTTGTGGGTCCCATCGAGGACCGTTGTGTAATGCTATTACTTCGTTTTCCACCCGCACGCAAGTGCCTGGTGGGAACCTTCGAATCGTTTCTATGCGGGTTTGGCGGGTTTCGCTAAAACTTGCAAAGGGCCGATTCTAAGGGTGTTACAGAGTGGTATCAGAGCTCAGCAGTTGCGATACCCCACGAGTCCAGCCTGTAGGATAACCTAGCTAACGGCCGCAGTAGAGTGTCAAAACTATTTTTACAAAATCGGTTGGATAGTTCTGATTAGGTCTGATTTTACTCCTTACCCCTCTGCTATTCTCCTCTTATCTCGACGTGTTTTGAACCTACCCTCTTATCTTTTCTTCGAGTCCAGGATTTCTCGTGGTTGGGTTTCCGTCGTACCTTCAGGGTTTCGCTTTCTCCCTTTTTGTAACGGAGGTGCTACGATCATCAATCTGCAACTGATCTGTTGTGCCGTCATCCGGTCTTTTGTTCTTGAGATCTTTATCTATGTGTGTTCCTTGCTGGATATCAGTGTCGTTGAAAAACATATGAGAAGGACGCGCATTGGTGAAGTTGGAGTATACCTTGAGCATGTGTTGTTCATGCCAATGGAACCACCGCGAAACCTAATCATTGTGTCTTTCATACGATTTCTGCTGGCAACATTCCTTTGTTCCGGATACCACCTATGAAGATCTTCAGTCCAAATCTCGAGAGTTGAGTTGTCTGATTCTCCTACCCATGTATAGAGTTGATAGTTGGGTCCGGGATGGACTGATCACCCTACCCGACTCTTACTGTTCGCTCTTTACATCGAACTGGTGGATCGATGTAACTTTTCCCTCTTCTAATGGAAGTTAGAGGTGGCCTTATCGTTTGATGCCTCTACCTTCGTCCTTGTTTCTCCGGAGTGTTCTCTCGGCGATCAGGAACAACGACCTTTGTTGGTGGTGTCGCCGATTTCAAGATGGAGGATGAACCCTCGTTAGTGGTGTCGCGAGGATCTACACAAAGCGAGAAGACGGAGAACGCCGACCTTCCTTCCGGTACCATGAGGCGGATCTCGAGGGCGAGATCCTTTGTTAGTGGTGTCGAATTGTGGCATCCCGCAAAACCACTACTAGAAAAATCGCGTTGAATTTGTGCATTGCATCGTCATCATCATGCATTGTTTGCCAAAACTATTTTCGCAACACCCGTTTTGTTTTCTAAAACGCCCCCTCTTGTTTCAAACATCAAAATCCGGGTCGCCGGAATATTTTGTTTTGCCCGATATCGGTTTGCAAAAGCGTTGTTTGAGATAAACAAAATTATTTATTATTTTAGCGGGGGCAGTCGAACGGGCCGTTTCGACCCGAACGACCACCCCCAGAAAATATAAACGGTCCGCCCCTTTTCTAAACCTACCAACTAGTCTACCCACACCCCTTGGCCACATCACCCCAACCAATCGGTGTTCGCCACGTCACCTTGCCCAACCCCCAACCAACCAAAAGCAGCCACCTCATCTCACCCCTCTCTCCCCTCTCTCCCCTCTCTCTCCCAGGCAGCCACACGCCCACCACGCGCTGTACACGCGCCCACCACGCGCCTGGGCCCCACCACCGGCCTCTCTCCCTCACCACCCAGCCGCCCCCTACCCCTCTCTCTCTGCCGCTGGGGCCCTCACCGCCCCTGGCCCATCTCCCAGTCAGACCACCCCCACCCAGCTCTCATGCACACACCCGCACTCCCTCCTGCCGCCTCGTGCCCCGCATCGGGACCCACCACGCGCGTCACCCCCGCCTCTCCCCAATCCCGATCCCCACCTGGCCCCGGCGGACCCCACCACTTCCTCTTCCTCGCGTTCTCTCCCTCCTCCTTCGCCTCTCCCGACCGGCCCGCTCGATCCCGAGGCCGTGGCCTCCCCACCAACCTGCCTCGCCCCGACGACCCCGCGTCCTCCCCAGACCTTCCCCGCCGCCTCCACCGCCGCCCAGCTCGCCCCCTCTGCGCTTCGGCCGCCTGCAAGCCGCGCCCTCGCCGGAGCCGCCGCGCGCCGCCTACCCCAGGCTCGCCTCCGCACCGCCGTGCGTCCCCGCAGCCCCGCTGGATTTCCCCTTCCCCGAGCCGGCCCGAGCTCCTCCACCGCGTCCTCTCCGTGCGACCCCGAGCGGACCCCGCCGCCGTGAGCAGCCCCGCCGTCTGGGCGCTCCTTGCTGCCTCCGCGCTCGCCCCGCCTTCCCGCGGACGGGTCTCGCACCGTCCCGGCCTCCTCTCGCCGGCAGCAAGCCTCGGCCTCGCTTGCTCTCTCTCGTCGCCGCCACGGGAGGCCCCCGACCCCACCAACCGCGTCTGGCCACTGAAGCGTCACTGCCTTGCAGCTCCACACCCATCGGGCATCTCTGCTTTTCGTTTCGGCTACCTCCTCGGACACAACTGAAAACAAGATCTTCGGAAACATCAACGGACAAGGGTAACAAGATGGACAGGAACGACATATGAGGACACGCGAAGGCCATCGGTGCCCGAACCATTCAAGACCTCCACGACAAAGGAAGTCGGAACCACCAAGGCCTCCGACATGGAACCCGAAGGCGATGACTCTGGATCGACAAGATCTTCTTAGACGCCAAGTACGCCGTCATGGGACCGACCAGTTCGCCGAGAGCCGTTCCCGGACCCGATAACCGCCAAGATCTACCGATGTCCAAGGACCCGATGACCGCCGAGATCGCCACCGATTCGACATGCACGCCACCGCGGACGAACAAGTACTTCGTCATGGTACGACAAGAACCCCGGACACGGATGCCAAGATCATCGGCATGAGATCGAGACCCCGGACCCGAAGATCACATGCGACAAGATCTGCGCCCCGACGCCGAACCAAGTCCGGCTTCCCGGAACGCCAAGAACGACCCCGGAGCCGAGAACGTTTCCGTCAGGACCCTGGACCCCGAGACCGGACCCTGGACCCTGACCCCGAACCCCGGAAACCCCAAGATCGTCGAGCCCCCTAAAGTGTGGCCCTTATCCGAGAACCCTATTTTATAAGATAATAACAACTTGTTGCATTTTAATTGTTCATCTCGCATGCATCTTGTGTGGTTTGGGGGCCTTATGCCGATTCACCTAATAATTAAATATGGGGCCCATATGCGGGAAAATCTAGTCTCATATTGGCCTCATTTAAACATGTGTAGCGAACCGGTTCCATCTGTTGTCTTGCTAAACAACATTTAAAATGCGGGTTATCTAAATAACTTGAATCACCTAACTAACTGTCGGGACCCCGGTTCCGCTTAATCTTGCCCTAATTGCATCGCACCTTGCCATGCCATACATCATACATGCATCATGCCGATCTTCTGCCGAGTATTAAATATTGCACCCGGTGTTCCTTCTAGTGTTTTTGCTTCTTCGCGGATAAGGCCGTTGAGTTGATGTGAGCTTCGCCCCGATCTTCGGATGAACCCGTCAACAATGTTTTCAGGCGAGCATCTCCCCCTTTCTACCTATCTTACTTTTATAGTATTTACTTCCCTCCTGTTGATCTATTGCTATCTGTGTTGCGGTGCTTTAGTTTCCGTACCTGTGATATACCGTGCAGCCCTATATTGCCTTGGACACATCCTATTACCTGTTGTTTGGTAGATAGTTGGACTTGCGCGTCGTAGTCGCTTGCTCAAGTGCTGTTGCGTGTCGTCAAGTGCCACAGTTGTTGATGTATTGCCGCATGTTGATGTTGGAGCTGATCATAGTTTTACTTATTGTTCACTTTAATTCCTGTTTAACAACTAAAATTGAATTAAGCAGAGGCATCGGTGGGTGATAGATAATATTTGGTTTCCGAACGCCCACTTGTGTCCCGTAGGACCCCGAGTACTTGATACTTGTTCCTTGATTTATCGCGCTATCCACATATGGGGAGTATGGGCCCCCCTTAGCCAGAGCTTGATTCCGTCTTATTTCTTGGGGCCACAAACTAGTTTGAGGTTTTATTTACGATCCTGTACTTATGCCATGTTTTACTGCTTTATTTACGATTGTGCGACAGATAGCACCTGTACTGTTTAGGAAGGCGGAGTGATTACGCGGTATCGACACCCCGAGTTTTCGGGTTCCCAGTCGCTTACAGCCATTGGCGCTAACCTTGAGTCCGTCTCGAAGCTAGCTTACTTCGTTGCGGGTTCTACTCAAAGGGGTGGCCCCCTGAAATATTTCTGAATCTTGTGATTGCTCTGTCGTGAAGACCTCGTTGGGTTTTGATTTGGTTTTTCCGAGGTTGATCGTGTGTGTGTTGCTATTTGTGCACCCCGGCCGGGTTAAAACTTTCTGAAAGCCGTGTCCGCGGTTATGGACGACTTGGAGCACAGTATCTCGATCATAGACAAGCATAACTAAAGTTTATTGTTCTAAATTTGACTTTATAATGACTAGTAATCAGCTTCACTATAATGGAATGACTAAATAATACTGCCCACAATTGCTTGTTTGGTTTGTCGCTTGCGACCATTGTACCTGACTAGTAAGTATGACAACTACAACGGCATGGCTGAATAAAAGCACCAACAACTGCTGGGTTCTGGGTTTATCTCATGCTATCTGTATCTGATTAGTAATTATTGCAACTATAACGGAATGGTTAACTAAAAGTGCCCACTGCTTATTTTATCAGGACGATTATCTAAACCTGACTAGTAAAGTGCCGCAACTATAACGGAATAAGTAAAACTGCCAACCGCGTGAGTTCCTCGGTTGACTTCCTCGTTTGGTTTCGAGGGGGAAACGCCAGGATGGGTTTGTTTGATGGTAGTATCATGTTGGATCCGAATAGGTCTATCTTACCCCCCCCTCTGATTGCCGCCAGTTGTATCGAGTCTCTATAGGTTGTTTAGTGCATGCTGCCACTGCCGCTTCAGTCCACCATACCTATGTAGGCGAGGACCGCCGAATTCTAGACTCGCCGTGTACTGGCCTCAGTACTGACGCTCCTTCTTTTTCCTTCGCCCTTTGTCGGCACCCCTTTTGTTAAGCAAGTTTTGAGATCGACGCCGTTAGCAGGGTTACCCTTCCGGCTTGGCCTGGGCAGGGTTATGGACGCCATTGGTTATTCTTCAGGGCTCTTAGCCCCATTTGCATCTTGTCCGTAGCTGGACGCTATATCGTTTTCAAGGTGATTTGGATCTTTGTATATTATATCTGTATTCTTGACTCTTTGAGTCGCTCTTATATATATCTGTTTTGTGGGTCCCATCGAGGACCGTTGTGTAATGTTATTACTTCGTTTTCCACCCGCACGCAAGTGCCTGGTGGGCACCTTCGAATCGTTTCTATGCGGGTTTGGCGGGTTTCGCTAAAACTTGCAAAGGGCCGATTCTGAGGGTGTTACAGCTTGTTTGAGTGGTTTTTGAAAAAGTGGGATCTTCTCATATGATAAAGATTCAATTTTGAATTGTCCTTTAAACTATGCATTGTAATGTTTTTGGATGATCACAAAGTGGGCCTTGATACTTTGTTATGAGTACAAGCAAGGGGTGCAAAGATCCAGAAAAGTTTCTTTAAGTTCTGAAAGTTTGAGACAGCCAAAGTAGGCATGGGAGTTAAATTGGTCAAAATGACCATTCACTCATTTATCTTTGTTTTGATTTATTTGTCTTTGAAAAAAGTTTGGGAATTGTTTAGATGATGTTTATTTCACCTAAGCATCCATTTACAAGCAAAGGAACACACAAACAAGTTGGTTCAAAAGAATTCCAAATGAAATGCATACACCATGCATGCTTTCATATTTTTTTTATTGCTAAGAATGGATCCTTTCTAGAGAAGGAGTTTCTCTCGAAAGAAGTGACTAGAAGGAAAGTAGAACTCGACGAGGTTGTTGAATATTCTCTCGGATTTGAGAGTAGCGTATCCCCGGAAGTAGTTCCTGTGGTGCCTACACCAATAATCGAGGAAGCTAATGATGTCGATCATGAAACTTCGGTTGAAGATACTATGGAACCTCGCAGGTCAACGAGAACTCCTACCACTCCCAATTGGTATGATCCCGTTATGAGTGTCATGTTGGTGGACAACACCGATGACCCTGCGACATATGAGGAAGCGATGATGAGCCCAGATTCTAATAAATGGCAAGAAGCCATGAAATACGAGATTAGATCCATGTGAAAATCAAGTATGGACTTTGGTGGACTTACCGGATGGCCGGAAGGCTGTCGAGAATAAATGGATTTTCAAGAAGAAAACAGATGTTGATGGTAATGTTACTGTCTATAAAGCTCGACTTGTCACAAAAGGGTTTGACAAATTCAAGGAGTTAACTATGATGAGACTTTCTCATCGGTAGCGAAGCTAAATTCTGTGAGGATTCTGTTAGCAATCGTTGTACATTATGATTATGAGATATGGCAGATGGATGTCAAAACGGCGTTCCTCAATGGAGACATTGATGAAGAGTTGTATATGGTAGAACCCAAAGGTTTTGTCGATCCTAAAGATGCTAACAAGGTATGAAAACTTCAACGGTCCATTTATGGATTGAAGCAAGCATCCCGAAGTTGGAATCAACATTTTGATAAGGTAATCAAAAGTTTTGGCTTTATACAAACTTATGGAGAAGCTTGTATTTACAAGAAAGTGGGTGGGAGCTCTATAACATTCCTAATACTGTATGTAGACGACATATTGTTGATTGGGAATGATGTAGACCTTCTTAATAGTGTCAAGGAATATTTGAATAATAGTTTTTCAATGAAAGATCTTGGCGAAGAAGCTTACATATTAGGCATAAAGATTTATAGAGATAGATCGATACGCCTAATATCATTGTCATAGAGTACATATTTGGACAAAGTTCTAAAGAGGTTTGGAATGGAAGATAGCAAGAAAGGGTTCTTGCCCATGTTGCCCAATACGACCTTGAGTAAAACTCAAAGTCCTGCTACGGCAGAAGATAGAGAAAAGATGAGTAAGACTCCCTATGCCTCAGCCATAGGATCTATCATGTATGCCATGATACGTACTAGACCCGACATTGCATATGCTATTAGTTTGACTAGCAGATATCAAAGTGATCCAGGAGTGGATCATTGGACAACAGTCAAAAACATCCTTAAGTACTTGAGAACAACGAAGGATATGGTTCTTTCTTATGGAGCTGATGAACAACTCGTTGTTACTGGTTACACCGATGCTAGTTGGAACACCGATCCGAATGATTCTAAATCTCAATCTGGATACATATTTACTTTGAATGGTGCAGCAGTTAGCTGGAGAGTGCAAAGCAAAGCGTTATAGCGAGATCTTTAACTGAATCGGAATACATAGCTACTTCGGAGGCTTCACAAGAGGCGATATGGATGAAGGATTTAATTATAGAGCTCGATGTGGTTCCAAGTGCGCTGGACCCAATGTCTATCTACTGTGATAACATGGGCACCATAGCCAATGCGCAAGAACCAAGGTCACACAAGAAATTGAAGCATATCAAGCTGTGTTTTCACGCTATTCGAGAGAATGTCCAAGATGATGACATAAATATTTGCAAAGTAAACACATATCTGAATGTGGCGGATCCGTTGACTAAACCTCTCCCGACGGCAAAACATGACCAACACCAAATCGCCACGGGTGTTTGGTATATTACCATGTAATCTAGATTAGTTGACTCTAGTGCAAGTGGGAGACTATTGGAGATATGCCCTAGAGGCAATAATAAAAGTAGTTATTATTACATCTTTGTGTTTATGATAAACTAGTTGAATACCCGTGCATTGCTACGGTCTCTTAAAAAAATTTATGTAAGTATAATCCACATAAAAATTATGATGTCATGGTATAAGAAAATGACACATATTTAATTGATATTTTAATAGAATTTTTGGGTTTTTGGAACTACTGAGGCTTGCTCATGATATACTTCATCACTGGAATCTAAAAGTTATATATTCCCATTAATTTCTATTTTTATTCTTATATATGATCAATACAACTTTCAGGATGAATTCTAGGAAAAAAAATATTTTGATTACTCTATGGGATTTCTGGTTGATGAGATAATTGAGAACTTTTACATCTTTTTTCCCGTAGTTTCTCAATATTATTTCTGTTTTTTTTTGCTTATTCTTGTATTTAATTGACTTATTATGTGTAGACTCCAACCACGATCCAGAAGCTATGAGAAATAATTACATGAAGAGAGAAAATACTCAAAAATTTGGTTTACTTTGCAACCCTAAATGTCGAGCATGGTGGACATGTCATTTCTTACCATGTCGTGACAAACTTTAGTTGTTCTTTTGAACAACAATCTGTAATTAATTCGTCTATCCAGACTGACATGTGTGTTGAGTTTTGAGCTGGAAGTAAAGACATGCTGCATAGGCCAGGGTCATGCCAATGCTGGATGCCTGGGATAGCACCAATCCTGCATCTAAGAGCATACTACATGCTCCCCACGATTACTGCATACCTCAACATTAGTGGCATGGATTGGCATACCAAACCAAGAATCAGAAGAAACATTATTATTATCTATAGTGATACAGCTTGCTAAAAAGGTTTATATTGTGGAACGGGGAGAATACATAACTATATAATGTTGCTTCTACCAGGCAAACACAGGGCCTAAACAGAAAAAATCAGCATGTAGGATTTTACGGTAACTCAAGAATTAACCGAGACACGTGATAGAAGCACCTACACATGCCAGCCAGATGGAGGTCACGGAACATGCCCTAGGTACCAATTCCTACAGGTACCATTAAAGAACATTAAATACTTCGGGAGGCTTGGAAATGATGTTTTTGATAAAAAAGAATTGACAGGATAAAGTTGTTAAGAGAAGTACTGTGCAGTTTGCATAAGGTAAATGACAGTGCGCGTAGATCAGCAGGACAATCGTTTGGCCCTTTGGCATAAATCTTAAAGAGTAAATACAATGTTAATTGTTCGTCCCAAAAAATGTTATGGAGATACTGTAGTACTCCCTCCGTTTCAAAATATAAGATGTTTTAGCTTTTTAAAGCAAATGTATCTAGACTTTTTTTAGTATTAGGTTCACTCACTTGTGGAGTGAATCTAGATATTAAAACAATCTAGATACATTTTCTTAATAAACCTAAAACATCTTATATTTTAAAACGAAGAGAGTAGTTAACAAAATCAGTCTACAAGAAACCAAAGAGAATCAACCTAAATAATGTACCTCACCTTCTTCGCCACATGGTGAGCAGGATGGAGTTCCGGTAGGTACTTCATCGTCCTGTGAGGTAGTGGAGTGCGGAAGCGACTACGATCTCACGGAGAATGTACTTCTGGCAGCTCGCAACTGGGAGCCCTCGTCCGACAGGCCATACAACATCCTTAGCCAGAGTGTTGCGGGCAGATGTCTTCTGGTATCGGCACACGCCTTTTCCCTTCCTCACCGCTTCTCTTCCGGTGCCCCTCCCGAGAGTCCTCCAGCCATCATATACCTACCTCTCTCCCTGCCCCTCTCCTGTTTTCGGAACCCCTAGAGACCATGGAGCTGACGACAGTTCTCTCCAGGAGACAGGGTAGCTAACACCAGGAGTAGCACGGGCAGACGACCACTATATCTTCCCCTATGCCAACCTATTGGCTTTCTAGTACCGTGGTGAGATCCTCCAGCCGACCACAACCATCTCCGAGCGCAAACGTCGCCCCGCCTTGGTCATCCCCATCTCGGCCACCGGAGACACGCCCAGAGTTCCGCCGCCTGCCCTAACCTTGGCTCGCTCTCCCCCTTCCCTTGGATGATCACTGTGGAGCGGTTGGCGTGGGAGCGAGCACGAGCATGGCAGCCGGCAAGCATACCAGAATTTGCAGTGGCGCGAGAAGATATTATATGAAGTAAAAGCCCAACGAACCTTTGAAACAGAGAACTTTGGGAAGTCATATAGCCTATATACACAAGAAAAAGAAAATGCATCAGCGGTGTTGCACAAAAAATATTATCTGTGGGCCAAAAGCCAATTTCCAGGAAACCACGGCCTACCGATATAGTGTAAGAAGAGTGAATGCATAAAAGCATAGATCAATTGTCTCACGGAACTATCCAAAATTCTGCCTCGATTTGCTTTGAAAAATTGTCTGCAAAAGGAGGATCAACTGCACACCATAGCGTTCAAATCATCACGTTTGTGTCTTAATGAAAACACAGGCACCAAGATGACCAATCAAAAAGACTAAGAATATAGCGGCCAGCTTACTGTATTTTCAGATCGAAGCATACTGATGCTGCACATGTAGACACGTATCCTCATGTCGTCCTTGGAGTCAAACACTTCCAGAGCAAACAACATGGCCACCGATTGATCTGCAACACCGACCACCACCATTCTCAATCGTCCTGATTTGTGGCCGATGGATCCCAACACGATCTCAATCCCGGAGGCTTCTGCTCCCTGCCAATCTTCCCGCTCCCGTAGACAAGGACACCGCCTGCCTGCCTGTACCAATTCCGTCTGTTCTTCACGGCGCCGACGTTCGCCGCCTGCTGGTGCAGCTGTTTAATCCGGCCAACCTCCTCTCCTCAACCTCCTCGCCTGGCCATGGTAGCCATCGCCAGCCTCTTCCGACCAACACGGTGATCAAGTGTAGGGGCCGTTAGAGGCAGATCAGTGATCTCGGACCACTTCCGGCTAGTGGCGGCGGGAGGACGGTTCGAGCACGTGGGGGGCGAGATGGGAGGGGCGGCGGCGACGGGACCCTGTGCCAGGGTTCCATGGGAGGAGGTAGGGGGTGATAGTTCGGAGCTCTTGCTTTTTTGTCAGGGCATTCTGAACCGGCAATTTTCACTTAGGGGTGGCAAAAAGTGTAATTAACTTAAGACAAGTAGCGAGGACTCATTGTACCGTCGGATGCAGATCGTACCGTCTTGATCGTTTCAATGTTTGATGTAAAAGTGTCAAAGTGAGACCTACCAACACCAACTTCTTTTTAATAGTAAAGATGTTTACATTCATGCTATAATAGTATTAACCGGAAACATTAATGCTTGTGTGATTTGTAAACTAATTAGAGTCCCTAGTCAAGCCTCTTTATAATACTAGCTTGTTGGTTGATAGATGATCGTGGTTTCCTGATCATGAACATTGTCATATTATTAACAACAAGATCATATTATTAGGAGAATGGTACGATGGACATACTCCTATAGATAAGCGTAGCATAAAGATCAAGTCATTTCAATAGGTTGTTTTCTATAAGCTTTCTGATACATAGTAACCTAATTCCTTAGACCATGAGATAATGATAATCACCATCACTGGAAGGATGCTTTGATGACATCAAACACCACACCGTAATTGGGTGGCTATAAAGGTGTCATTGAGTGTTTGGAAAGTATGTGTTAAGGCACATGGATCAAGAGTGGGATTTGTCCATCCATATGACGGATAGATATACTCTGGGCCCTCTCGGTGGAATGTCATCTAATTAGCTTGCAAGCGTGTGACTGGCTCATAAGGGATCACATATCACAGGAACGAGAAAAGAGTACTCATCGGTAACGAGGTTGAACTAGGTATGCAGAGATACCGATGATCAGACCTCGGATAAGAAAACTATCGCAAGACAAAGGGAAATTGGTATCATATGTAAGTGGTTCATTCGATTGCAAAGTAATCATAGAAATATGTGGGAGCCATATGAATTTCCAAATTCCTCTATTGGTTATTGATCCTAGAAGTGTCTCGGTCATGTCCGCGTAATTCAAGAACCGTAGGGAGACACAATTAAGGATTCGATGTTTTTAAGTAGATATCGAATGTAAGTAGGGATACCGAATGTTGTTCGGAGTCTCGGATGGGATCCAGGATATCACGAGGAGATCCGTAATAGTCCGGAGAATAAGAACCATATAAGGAAAATCCAATTCCAGAGTTCAGGAATGATTCCGATGTTTTCATCAGAAAGGTTCTAGAAGTGTCAAGAAGGTTCACCGGATCGGAAGGGGAAGGGTACATGAATGTGTCATGGACAAGTGGAATGATTGAATCATGTCCTAGGTCACTTGGTTGGGAATTTGCAAAAAATAAATTAAGCTCCAAATTGAAAGTTAAAAGGCAAGTTTGAAAAGTCAAACTGGGACAATGTATCCTCGTGGAGGAAGGAAAGAATCCTTCTTTCCCTCCACCACAAGACAAATAGGAGAGGGAGTTGGGGAAGGATTCAAACTCCCCTCTCCCAAGATGCCCTCCCTCTCATAAATAGAGGGGAGGGGTGCCCCAAGGACACACGACACCATCCTCTCCCCACCTAGCCATCGTGCCGCCGCCGGTTCGTCGTTGTCGCCCAAGCCGCCGCCGACTCCACCTCCTCCTATCCGGCCTTCTAAACCCTAGATCACCGAAATCCCTAATTCCCGCCATAACCTGCTCCGGCTTAGGCAAAGCCCTACAAGATCTTCCCTCTACTTCCGACACAACATCGTCGTGCTACCGGAATCGCGAGGGGAGAACTACAACCTCTGCTTCCTGCTATGTCGTGGGAATGGCCACGGCAGATCCTGCAATCGGCAGTGAGTAGTAGAACATGGGGCAAGGGCGGCCAGCCATCTGCGATGCGAGATGAGGGCTGAGACACAAGGGTTTACCCAGGTTCGGCCCCCCGGAGGGTAAAGACCTACTCCTGCTAGATTGTATTATGGTGAGAGTACAATGGAGCGAGCTCGGCGGCTAGGCGGCGAGTCACTAGGGTGTATGATGGAACGTATCTCCTATGTGTCCTCTAGTGAGGTTTATATAGACTCACCTCCCTAGGGTTTACAGATCTCAACCGAATTAGTTAAGGATTCGGTGATTCTACGACCTAGTCCGACTGGGCCTATCTACGCTTCTGGGTCTTCGGCTTCCAGTCGCTTGAGTCCACGCCTCATCTTGATCCAGTTGTCGTCCTCCAGGCCCACTCGCTGGCGCTTGGGCCAGTTAGAAACGTCCTGCTGGGTATACCCCGGTAGGCATATCCCCATCAGTAGTCCCCGAGGCCGTCGTTGATTTGTCGCAGGCGTTCGCTGGCAGTCGGAGTATGTGGGTCCAATGCGGACGTCCATTCGAATCAGAGGCAGACTCCTGAATAAAGGAAGAACTAGGCATTTTAGTCACAATAACGGCGACCAATCGGGTCGTAGCTCGGCGAACGGGTCGGCGAATACTCAGTCACTGTTATAGTGATCGGGGGTCGGCGAATCGTCGAGTCGCGTGAAGGGACGAGTCGAATGGATGAAGTTGGACCATCAATTGGGGTCAAATTAGCCATTGGGGTAATCCAACGGTAACTTCGGCGTAATTACCGCGTAGTAACGGCTTCCGAAATTGGTGGGTAGCAACCGCTATATAAGGAGAATGATAGGCAAACGGGGAAACACTTCTTCGTCCTTCCTCCGATCCCGCTCGTCTCCGTTTCCCACTCCGCATAGCGAGCTAAACAATCCAGAGAGCCCCGACCTCCGCGATCTTCCAACCGATGGCCCCCTCCACCGAACCTTGGGGCCGATCCAAGTGTACTAAGGCGCTACTGGCGTCCTTCGAAGAGGCCGGGATCCTCCGCGCCGGCAGATGGCGCATCCCCGCGGCCGGAGAAGTGACTCCAAACCCGCGCGAGGGAGAATTCATCTGCTTCACCAGCCACCTGGAGCGGGGGCTGGGCTTTCCTACGTCCCTCTTCTTTCGGCGTTTCTGCGCCTACTACGGGATCCAGCCATCGGGTCTGGGTTCACATAGTATCGAGCAGCACGCCATCTTCGTGGCGTTCTGCGAGTGCTATCTGGGTTGCAGGCCCTACTTCCCCCTGTGGCAAGATCTGTTCCACGTGAGAATCAGCCGCGAAGAGTCAGGCGGCCCGATGCTAGCCGCGGGCGGCCTGACATTCCAGCTGAAGTCAAAGGCGTCGTTCTTCGACCTGATGCTGCCCGCCAAGGCGGTGAACGAATGGAAGAAGTCCTGGTTCTACATCACCGAGTCAGCTCCAGATGGCGAAGTGGTGCTTCCAAGGTACTCCGCTGACCGACCCGAACCGCGTCGACTCCAGGTCGTCAAGCTCCCGCTGGATCAACGGATGGTTGTCGATGAAATGCTGCACACCATCCGTGGCCTGAAGAAGAAGGGCCTCCAGACCATCAACCTCTACAACTGCTGGTTCGGGCGGCGGCTCGTGCCCTTGGCTCGCCGCGACCACTACATGTATGAGTATATGGGAAAGGACGACCCAACAAAGTCCTCCTTCGCCGAATGGCATCTCGAAGACTACACCCTGTCCCTGAAGAAGATTACCTAGGCGGTGTATCTTGACGCGAAGGCCGGGGTCGCCCCCTATACTGCAAGGCGCCCGGCTCCGACGGTAAGTCGTCATTTCGTCACCACTCATAGTCGCAGATAATGCATTCGCGGTTGTGCTAACATTATCTTGTTTTTATTGCAGTTGTTCCAAGTGGTAGAAGGGTGGCTTCCACTCGCAGACGACGAGACCTCGAACTCGTCCGTCCAAGACAGGAACGAGTCGTCACCCATCAAAGGCGATGCCGAGAGCGATGAGGGTGATGATGATAACAATGACGAAGACGAACCCGTGTAAGTCCCTGCCCCCATAGTTCGCAAAACCCGTGGGCAACACCAGCGCAAACTCGAAGCGAGTAAAAGCCTCGAGCCTCACGAAGACGATGACGATGAGCTTCCCGAGCACACCTCACATCATGAGGCCACGTCGTCGAAGAAGAAGAAGAAGAAGAAGACGGCGGCTCCACCAAAGAAGAAGGCGAAGCCGGCAAAGCGGACATCTCCACCCCGATCTGCAACCAGTTCCGATGCCACCAGCTCGAGTAAGGACGCGGCGGCGCTCGCGGTCGTGGCGCCGGTCGCTACCACCCCCATGGACGAGGCGCCGCTGGCGTCTTTACCGCCTCCATTCGCCCCAATCGCTAGCTTGGGCAATGCTCCAGCCGCAGCGGCCTCGCCTCCAAGGGAGGCTCCCACGACAATTATCGTGGAGGCTCCTATCGCGGCTTCCTCTTCAAAGAGGCCGTCAGTGTCTTGGGCACACGATGTGTTCGAGACGGGCCTCACTCGGAGGATGGGGCCCGAGTTGGAAAAGCCGACTAGCATCCGCACCGGACTGGGGTTCATACCCGTCGCCAAGTGAGTGTTGTTCATCTGCCTGTTTTCACTGTAGTCGTACAGTCTTATTCATATCATTGTTTCACAGGACTGGTATTAAAAATATTGGCCATCCTTCTGTGTCCAAGGTTCCGCTAGTCGTCACGGAGGTGAACTACTCACGGAAGAGGAAGACCGACGAAGTCGCTGCTCCCGCCGAAGATGTCAAGAGGGCGAAAGGAGACGACGTTGTCACGGTCTCTGATGACCCAGTGGTTACTCCGAGCGAACCTCCGACTGCGACGGAAGTGGCCTCGAAGACCAAGGAGGCTATTGCCTCACCCAACGTGGCCGAGCCGGCTCCGAGTGGCGCCGCGGCATCTGCAGCAACCTTCCCTCGCTTCATGGCGAAGGCGGCCGCAGCGAGTGGCTCGGTTCCAACGAGCCGGATGCCTGGTGTTGCCGAGGTGGAGGTCGAACAGCGTCACGGCCACATTACGGTCGTGCTTGCATTTGTGGACGCACTGGAGCTTCATGGCATGCTAGGCGCTGCCATCCAGGTATGTCCAGTCCCCGAGGATCGGGCCACTGAATTTCAGTGGTCGGATTCTTAATGTTTTTATATCGTCCAGTCCTCGAGTGCCTAGTCGCTGATTTTCAGCGGTGGGCACTTAGGATTTTCAATGTCCAGTCCCCGAGTGCCTAGTTGCTGAATTTCAGCGGGTGGGAACATAGGAAGTTCGTTGTTGGTGACATTGCAGTTTGTGCGCAGGGTCAGCAGCGGGACGGCCAATCGGCTTGCTGCAATGTGTCGCTTGGAGAAGGAACTCGTTGCCGTCCAGGAGACGAACAAGGGGCTTCAAGCGATTGCGGCCGAAGTGGAGGAAGTCCGCCGGGGCCTTGTCCCGTTAGGTGACTTGACGGCAGCTCAGTCTGCTCTAAGCGTAGCCGAAAAGCGGGTCGCCGATCTGGAGCGTGAGCTCAAGGAGGCGAGGGTGGAAGCGAGTTCAGCGGAGGGGCGTGCGAAAGCTGCTGTCACTTCTGCCGCTGAAGAGCGGAAATTATCTGACGCGCTCGTTGCTGGGCTACAAGATGACCTTACCTCTCTTCAACGTTTCATCACGGACCTCTGTCGCCCGCTGATTGGTAAGTTCTCCTTTACCCAATACTCGGAGGCACTGACTTTATTGTGATGTCGACGAGTCGCTTACTGTTTATTGATGTGCTGCAGGCCAGATTACTGACAACGTGGAAGAAGCACAGTCGTATGACGCGCGGCAGTGCGTGGCCACTCTGGTCGACTCGGCCGTGTTGTCTGCGACTTGCCTTCGAGCATATCTGCAAGAGATATCGTCCACAGAGGTGATCCCCAGCGACCTCATCGAGGTATGGCGCTACCTGGAGAAGGCTCCGTCAGTCGTTGAATTCATGACGCGGTCGGCCTTCCGGCGCGGGGCGGCGTCAGCGCTCAGCCTTGGGCTTGCTCATTTCCCAGAGGACTTCGACCTTGACGATGTGACGAGTGTCTACCCCTCGTCCACGGGCTCTGTGGAGATTGCCGAGGTGCTGAAGCTGACGGATCAGGCCGCGGTGTATTCCGATCGCGTTTGGGCGATGGGCGACCTCCTCCCCTATTAGGAGATGATTGTCGCTCCCAACGATCCCGAACCGAAGCATCGGGACTTCAAGGTCGAGCAGCCGTTCCGTGCGGCGATGACGGGCGAGTTGACAATGTACCCGTCTAACCCGTACGTGCCCTTCATCCGTAACCGCAGGGGTGGCGGCGAGTCGGCGTCAAAACTTGCGGAGTAGAAGCTTTGTGCCCTTGGGCGTTAGTACAAATAAGATTATTGAACTTCCCTTGTATTTTGGAACAACTTGTGCTGCTATGAAGGAGATTCGTGTTGTTTTGTCATTTGTTTTGCGATTTGGATTTTGATTGAACGAGTCCCCGAGCGCGTCCGCCCTTTTTATGGGGTTTACCTTGTTTGTTATGTGTTTGCGAATGTTTAATGGATTAAGGTCGACTCGCTAGAGCTCGGAGAGCCAGTCGCAGGGCGACTCCCATGGGTGCTCTTTACTTGACCGTTTTCCCATGCGCGAACTAGGTCGGGTAGCCGAGTCCCCGAGTGTGGTACTTGGTGGTTCTAGTCGTATCTCCAAGGTAGGTGAGGACTAAGCGCGTTAAAGTAAGCGCGTCACTCCTGCCTGACCCGAAGGATTAGTCGCATGGCGAGTCCTTGGAACGCTCTCATACTTGGCGTTTTCCCTAGTCGCTCGAAGCTGAGTGGACGTCAGTCCCCGAGCGTGGTATTTGGCCGTTCAAGTCGCTGTGCCGAGGATGCGGAGGACCTTGGTCACTATGAGGAGCGAGGGCAGTTTTCTTGGCTCGGTAAGACAGTCGAGCTAGGCGACTCCAATGGGGCTCCGGGTTGGCGTTTTTCGTGGACGTTACGAGGCCTGGGGTGTCCCAATGCCCTCGTACTGCATTACTTGGCCGTGTCGGTCGCTTTACCAGAGGTTGACTTCTGCGAATAGCATAACGCTGTTATTACGAGTGCGAGTGGCACAAGACACGGAGAGTAAACACAATTTTCAGTGTCCGATCTGCTTTATTTCATAGCGGGTGGAGAGTACATGGATGGAGTTCTAGGAGTAGAACTTCCGTAGGACGTTTACATTCCACGGCCACTTGACGTCGAGTTTCCCGTCTCCTCGAATGTCGGTGAGGTAGTAGGCGTTGTTGCCTAGGACTCGCCCGATGGCGAATGGTCCCTCCCAAGGGGGGAGGGCTTGTGCATGCCCTTCTTGTCCTGGATGAGGCGTAGTACCAGGTCGCCTTCCTGGAAAGTTTGAGTCCTTACTCGCCGGCTATGGTAGCGGTGTAGCCCTTACTGGTAGATGGCGGTGCGGGAGCGAGCTAGGTCGCGTGCCTCGTCGAGCTGGTCGACTCCATCTTGTCGTGCGAGTTTGTTTGCGGCCTATGTGTAGTTGACCACCCTTGGCGAGTCGTGCTCGAGGTTGGTGGGCATGATTGCCTCGGCGCCGTACACCATGAAGAAGGGTGTAAACCCTGTCGACCTGTTAACGGAGGTGCGGATGCCCTAGATGACGGAGGGTAGCTCCTCGACCTAGCACCTGGCGGTGCGCTTGAGTGGTACTTGGAGTCGTGGCTTTAGGCCATGGAGGATGCTCTAATTGGCGCGTTCCGCCTGGCCGTTGGACTCCGGGTGGGCGACTGAGGCGAGGTCGAAATGTGGTGTTCCTCGCAGAACTCGGCCATGGCTCCTTTGGCGAAGTTGGTGTCGTTGTCCGTGATGATGCTGTTTGGGAACCCGTAGCGATAGATGATCTCGCGTAGGAACTTGGTGGCGGTCTTCCCGTCGCATTTGCGGACTGGGTTGGCCTCCACCCATTTTGTGAAATTGTCGACTGCGACTAGGAGGTGCGTGAAGCCGGAGGGGGCCTTCTTGAAGGGGCCTACCATGTCCATGCCCTATACGGCGAATGGCCAGGTGATGGGGATTGTCTTGAGCGCCGAGCTTGGCATGTGGGTTTGATTGGCGTATTTCTGGCACCCGACGCACCGCTGGACAATGTCGACAGCGTCTGCGTGTGCGGTCAGCCAGTAGAAGTCGTGCCGCATAGCCTTTGCGACCAGAGAACGGGCGCCGGCGTGGTGGCCGTAGTCGCCGGAGTGAATGTCTTGGAGGATTGTTCGTCCTTCAGCGGGCTGAACGCAGCGTTGGAACACGCCGATCATGCTGCGCTTGTGGACCTCGCCGTTGATGATGACAAAGAATTTGCAGTGGCGTGCTATCATCCGGGCGTCCGTTTCATCCGCTGGCAGGGTGCCTCCCTCCAAGTAGGCGACGTATGGCGTGGTCCAGTCGTCTGGCTTGGCGATTAAAGCGACTAGGGCTACTTCTGGTTGCAGCGGGATTCCGATGTCGATCTCCCTGGGGGGAGAGACGGAAGGCTTGGTGATGGTGTCGAGGAAGACACCGGCGGGTGGTGCGAGTTGAGTCGAGCCGAGCCGATGAGAGAGAGTGCGTCGGCCTCCTCGTTCTTCCGCCTGTCAATTCACTCGACGGAGTAGCATGCGAAGTATCCACCTAGCTTGTCCACTGCTTGGAGGTATGCCGCCATGGTGGGGGAGACGGTGTCGCAGGTGCCATCGACTTGCCCGGCGACGAGGTCGGAGTCTCCATAGCAGCGCAGGCGGTTGACGTTCATCTCCTTGGCAGCTCGCATGTCGTGGAGTAACGCCTCGTACTCGGCCATGTTGTAGGTGCAGGGGGTGAAGTGAGGCAGAGGACGTAACGGAGCTTGTCGCCCTTCGGAGAGGTTAGCACGATCCCTGCTCCTGCACCATCCACGTTCTTGGAGCCGTCGAAGTGTAAGATCCAGTGATGGAGGTATGGCAGCTTCTCTGGCTGCTGGGCCTCCTCCCAGTCGGCGATGAAGTCTGCGAGAGCCTGTGACTTGATTGCCTTGCGCGGCTCGTACTTGATGTTGTGGACGCCGATCTCGACGGCCCACTTGGCGACTCGTCCAGTCGCCTCACGGTTGCGGATGATGTCCTGCATCGGTGCTGAGGAGACGACCGTTATCGGGTGCTCCTGGAAGTAGTGTGGCAGTCGCCGTTGTGCTCTGAAGAACGCGTATACCAATTTCTGGTATTGCGGGTAGCGCTGGCGCGACTCGGTGAGGACTTCGCTGATGTAGTACACGGGTCGCTGCACCGGGCGCACCTTTCCTTCCTCTGGTCGTTCGACGACCATGACGGCGCTAACGACGCGTTCGGAAGCCGTGACGTAGACCAGCATGGGTTCCTTGTCGACGGGAGCGGCGAGTAGCGGTGCTGCGAGTAGTACCTTCTTGAGGTCGCGGAGCACGTCGTCTGCCTCCTTGTCCCACTGGAAGGTGGGGTTATTGCGCATTAGGCGGTAGAGGGGCATCGCCTTTTCGCCCAACCGAGGGATGAAGCGACTGAGAGCCGCGACTCGCCTGTCCAGCTTCTGGACGTCGCGCAGACACTCGGGTTTGCCGAGTCGAGCGATCGTGTCGATCTTCGTGGGGTTCGCTTCGATCCCGCGCTTGGAGACAACGTATCCCAGTAGCTGTCCAGCTGGTACACCGAAGGTGCATTTGCCTAGGTTTAGCTTTATCTTGTACTTCCACAGGTTGGCGAATGTTTCCGCCAGGTCAGCGAGTAGGTCGTTCTTGGCGAGCAGACTTCACCACCACGTCGTCGATGTAGACGTGGATATTGCGACCAATTTGGCTCGCAAGGCACTCCTGCATGCACCGCTGGTAGGTCGCCCCGGCGTTCTTGAGGCCGAAAGTCATGGCAGTGTAGCAGAAGGCTCCGAATGGCATGATGAATGCCGTCTTCTCTTTATCCTCGACGGCCATTTTGATCTGGTTGTACCTAGAATAGGAGTCGAGGAAGCACAGCGACTCCGAGCCCGTGGTGGAATCGATGATTTGGTCAATCCGCGGGAGGACGAATTGCTCCTTCGGGCAGGCGCTGTTTAAATTTGTGTAATCGATACACATCCTCCAGGTCTCGTTTTTCTTCTCGACCAGGACTGGGTTTTCCAGCCACTTGGATTAATTGATTGGCCGGATGAAGCATGCGGCGAGTCGACGCTGCACCTCCTCGGCGATGGCTCGGCGCTCTCCATTGAAGGGCCGAAGCGACTGCTTGACAGGTCGCACTTTGGGGTCGGTGTTGAGTTTGTGCTTAGCGAGTTCCCTCGAGACACCAGGCATGTCAGAGGGCTTCCACGCGAAGATGTCCCTGTTCTCACGGAGGAATTCGATGAGCGTGCCTTCCTATGCTGGGCTCATGCCCGTCCCGATCGTCACCGTCTAGCTGGAGTCGCCTAGGACCAGCTCCACGGTGCGGGTATGCGTTGTTTCCTCGAAGATGGTGGGATTGCCGCCCTTCGAGTTGGGCTTCTTGAGTATGGTGGGGTCGTACCCTGCTCGCGTACTTGGCGAGCTCGTCTGCATGGTTGGCCTCTGCCACGATGATGGCGTCGGCGAGTTCAGCTCCTTTGGCCTCGCACTCGATGGCCATGTCGGGGTCGCCGTGGATGGTGATGACGCCGCACGGCCCGGGTAGCTTCATCGTGTTGTACGCGTAGTGGGGTGCTGCCATGAACTTGGCGAACGCCTGGCACCCCAGGACGCAGTGGTAGGGGCTGTCGAAGGGCACCAGCTCGAAGACGATCCGCTCGGTGCGGAAGTTTGCCGGTGTGCCGAAGGTGACTGGCAGCGTCACCTTGCCGATCGGGTACGCCTTCCGACCGGGGACGATGCCGTGGAACGTGGTGTAGGTCGTCTAGATCATCGACTGCGGGAGATGCAGTCGCCTGAAGGTGTCCAGGTACAGGATATTGATGGAGCTGTCGCCGTCCATCAACGTTTTGGGGAGCCATTAGTCTCCCACCTTGGGCTTGACCACCAGGGTGACTCGGCCCAGATACTCGATCCGTGGCGAGTGGTCCGCGCGGCTCCAAGTGATTGGTTGCTCAGACCAGTTGAGGAACTGGGGGATATCTATTTGGGCCACCGCGTTGACGGCGATGGCGCGGGCGATGACCTTCTTCTCGCGCTTCGTGCCGAAGCCTGTGAAGGTGTGGAGCGAGCCGGCGACGCTGCCAAATTTTCCGCCGTTTGGCGGGTTGTTGTCGGGGTCTTCCCGCGCGCGTCGTGCCTTCTCGATCTCCTTGAGAGAGTGGCAGTCGGCGGTCGTGTGCATGGCGGATTTTCCTTCCCTGCTGTGAAATACACAAGGTTGGTTAAGAAGGGCCGCGGGGTCGAACCTCGGCTTCGCCTTGTAGTTGCCACCGTCGCGGCGTTGTCCCCCGTCGCGGCGGAAGCTCTTGGGCTCGCGCTACGCGTATCCGGCGTTGGCGACGAAGTCAACTCGCCCGTCACTGCGGCGCTTGCCGGTGAGGCGAGTGTTGCTGTAGCGTAGATCGGGTCGTCTCCCGTTGTCGTGGCCGCTCGTGCGTCCGTGTCCTCCCGACTCGTCGTCGGTTTCCAGGTTTGGGTCCTCCTCCGCGTACCTTTTTGCGATCTCCAGGAGATCCGGTATGTTGTCGAGTGTGCGGTACGCTCGTTTGAGCTTGGCGACTAGGGGCTCGTAGCGGCACGAGGTCTTGAAGCAGTGGATCGCGGTGTCTCGGTGGATGCCGACCGCGTTGTACCACAGATCTTGCCACCGTTGGACCCAGATGCGGGTCAACTCGCGGGGTCCCTGGTCGCACCGTTCTAGGTCCTCGATGGTGGTGGCGCGGGTATATGAACCCTCGAAGTGCCTGACGAAGGCGTCGCGCATCTCTTCCCAGGAGTCGATGCTATCCGCGGGAAGAGTGTTAATCCACTGTCTGCACGCCCCCTCCATCATCAGGGGAAGGTAGCGGGCGGCTAGTAGATCGGTGTGGCCGGCGATCCCCATTGCCATGAGGTAGGTATCCAGCCACACGGAGGGATCGTACAAAGGGTCGTACTTCTCTATTTCCTTCAGCGCTTTGAAGTTCGCCGGGTATCTTTCGCCTCGGATCATCGGTCAGAAGCACCGGGGCCCGAGCCAGCTCAGCGATCCCCTCGGCTCACCGTCGCGGCGGTTGGTGAGGGTATGCCGCAGGTCGTCGGGCTGGCGTGCGCGCCAGCTCTGGTTGTTGATGATGTGGGTGCGGCCGTCGTCGGGTTGCCCGTTGGTGGCGACGAAGTTGGTCGCCGGCCGGGGGTCGTTGGTGGAGAGTGTCGCGTTCGCGGGTCGGTGTTGGAGATGTAGTGGTTCGGGTGGCGAGCAGTTGAGGGTGTTCGCCACCATGGGGCGGTCGCTTGAGGCCGCTCTGCTGCCCGACGAACGCGAGTACATCCGACCCTGCGAATCGACGCCTGCATTTTGTTGCTCGACCGCTTTGGCGAGCAGAGCCTTGGCGTATTGGATCTGCAGGGCGCCTTCACCAATGGCCGCGATGTTGTCGACTGCTGCTCGACCCGCGACGAGGTTGTCCATTGGGGTGGACAACAGCGGGAGGTCATTCGCGTCTCGCTCTCATGAGGAGACCACGATCCTTGGCTGGTCCCTGGGGGGTGCGCGGTTGGGTGGTGGCGGGACGCCATTGGCCGTTGCCCCTGGTGGGGGCTGAGTGCTTCCTCCTGGTGGCGCGTTCTCGCAGATCGCGCGCTCGGCCGCGCAGGCCGGGTCGTTCTCGTCGTCGAAATTCAGGGCGCGCCCCTGGATGGTGGGGTTCAGGCGCGACCTGATTTGGAGCTGGTGGTAGTGCGACAGCTCCTGAGCTGCCACCTGCTCGAGGCGAAATTTTTCGCGCTCGGCTTGTTCCTTGCGGACTGCTTGTGCCAGCTTTAGGCGGAGTTCGTCGACCTCCGTTGCCATCGCGTTTGGTGGGATCGGCGTGGAGAATGGATCTTCCGGCAGGTCTGCACCAGTCGCCATGTAGGTCGCGGCGTGGCGGCCTGTTCCGTCGCGGAGGTCGGCGGAGTTCTCCGACCTAGAGTCGAAGTCGAAGACCCCGAGGATAGAGGGATCCTCGAAGTGTCAGACGTTGGAGACCTGAGTGATGGAGACCGCGGGTGACGCGGCGACAATGGATCCGGCGAGTGACGCCGGGGTCGCCGAATCGGCGTCGTCGTTGAGGGCTGCGTCCTCCGCGGCTGCGGTGGTTTCGGCCACGTTGCTGTGCCCCGAGTCGTACTCGGAGGCGAGGCGGTGAATCGTGCGGACCTGGCTCTCAGAGAGCCGGTCGCGTGGCGGCGACTCACGGATTCGAGTCGAGTCCTCCGAGATGATGACGTCGGTGAGGCCGACGAAGAGGCTGGTCGTGCCGATCGGCAGGATCATGCTATGCGTGACGGGTCGTGCCGCCGGGAGGTAGCTGCTCGGCAAGATCTGGAGCATCTCGCTGATCGCGATCATGCGGCCGGTGGCGATCGACTCATTGATTGGCAGATTGGATCTTGCTGCAGAACACCGGCCTGACCGGCCAGGCCCCACGGTGGGCACCACTGTCGTGGGAATGACCACGGCAGATGCTGCAATCGGCAGCGAGTAGTAGAACATGGGGCAAGGGCGGCCAGCCATCTGCGGTGCGAGATGAGGGCTGAGACACAAGGGTTTACCCAGGTTCGGCCCCCCGGAGGGTAAATACCTACTCCTGCTAGATTGTATTATGGTGAGAGTACAATGGAGCGAGCTCGGCGGCTAGGCGTCGAGTCGCTAGTGTGTATGATGGAACGTATCTCCTATGCGTCCTCTAGGGAGGTTTATATAGACTCACCTCCCTAGGGTTTGCAGATCTCAACCGAATTAGTTAAGGATTCGGTGATTCTATGACCTAGTCCGACTGGGCCTATCTACGCTTCTGGGCCTTCGGCTTCCAGTCGCTTGAGTCCACGCCTCATCTTGATCCAGTCGCCGTCCTGCAGGCCCATTCGTTGTCGCTTGGGCCAAAGAAACGTCCTGCTGGGTATACCCCGGTAGGCATATCCCCATCTTGCTGGAACAAGGGAGAGGAAGGTCTTCATCAAGTACCGAACGTATGACCGACTACGGAAGCGCTGCCAGAACGCAGCGCCGGAAGGATTGTCTATGCGATCTTGAGATCGGCAAGTGTACGATTACATCACCCACGAGAATCTGCTCTCGTTAACCGCTTTGGAATCTTCGAGAGTGAGTACTCTAATCGACTCGTTGCTACAATCTAGTAGATAGATCTTGGCTTGTTTGTGTTCATGCGGTAGAATTTTTTTTGTTTTCCATGCTACGAACCCCTACAATTTCTTATTTTATTTCTAGATAAAAATCATAAGATATAACATTAACTTCAGTGCCAAGATAATATAAACCATAATGCGAGGTTTCTTTAAATATGCAGGTAAGAATAGTCTTACCCACATCTTTTACCTTAATTATACCTTCAACCAATATGGAAGTCTCTTCATCAAGTTCAACTATGTTAAAATGTGCATACATAGCCGTGATTGCTTCCTTGGTTACCTCTTCATCTTTGGTTTCGTCTAGATGTTTTTAAATTATTGGCACACTTTCCTCTTCTTTCTCCTCATGTACTGCTTTGACATGTTCATAATCTAAAATATGCTTTTGTGCAGTGTTAGGAAAAGGTATCGCATACATTGGTTCTAGGGAGGCTACAGTTTCTTAAACTTCTCTTTTCTTTTTAGGTTCAGGTGGTAGTTCAAACTTGACCGGACCCACCTTTGGAGCTTCGATGTGTTCTGTAAAAGCTTTAAAAACTTGAATACAAGTTCTGAATCTAAATAAAGCTCTTTAGATAATTCATTAACATGGCCTTTTTATTATATTCGTGAATACATTCACGATCTATTTCCGTGCCTCCTTCACTTCCTAGACCAAAATTCCATGAAACTCTTTGATCGTGAATTCTATTAATTAAAGGCCAAGCTTTAGTTATAGGTAAATCCATAAAATCTCCTCTCACGCAAGAGTCTAATTCAATTCTATTATGTTTAATCAAACCGCCATAAAAGATATGCAATAAATACCATTCAGGAAAATCATGATGAGGACATTGTCTAAGCAAATCTTTAAATCTTAGATAATCTCTTACTAGTCCTTCATTGGGACGGTTCTTCCAAGTCATTATAAGACACCTGATTCCAAAAGATTCTGATAATGGGTAATATTTAGATAAAAATTCGCAAGCTAAATCATCCCAAGTAGTAATTGCTTATGAGGGTAAAGATCTATACCATGAGAGAGATGTACTTGTCAAATTTTGACTAAAAAGTTTAACCCTTACCTGATCGGCAGTATACCCCGCTAATTGAAACATGCAACATATATCTTTGAAACATGCAATATGCTCATATGGATCAGGATCTACTTCATCTCTAGTGAATTCCTTCTTGTGTAGAATACCAAGTAGTAGATGATTTATTTCAAACCCCCTTGTCTTCTTATTGGAGTTGTCTCTTTTATAAATATCATAGGGCTTCCCAAAACGATTGAGTAGGTTAGCACTAGTCATATGCTCAAACTCCATTATGTTGGTGGAAACTTGTAGCTCAAAACAAAACTTAACAAAAGTAAAGTAAATAAGCAAAAACTAAAAGACCTACAACGCTTAGCTCCCCGGCAACGGTGCCAGAAAATAGCTTGATGACTGCAAGTGCATAGATTGGATGTAGCTAGTTCCGTAATAAAGATATCGATTCCATAGGGAGCAGGAGTCTGAAGTCTAAGAATTCTTGAAGTAAATACTAAAAATAGAATTGATAACTAAGTTCTAAGTGACAAGATAAAATGCGAGTAATGTGTAAAAAGGTGTTTTTGGGTTTTTGGTACAAGAGAACAATATGTAAAGTAAATAAAACTGAATACAGAAAATAAGTATCGTGTATATAAAAGAGATTTGAAACTTCAGTGGGAGAAAGCGTTCTCAGGGATTGGTGGATACACCACTAGCATTATAAGGATCTAAGGTAAAGATTATTATCATGAGCATTCTTAACTATGTATGTGTAAGAGGAACTCCGTATTTGGAAAAATAGGCAACAACCACTGCTCAAATCATCCTCATAACCATAGCAGACAGCAATCAACATCAATTTAATTACCGCGCTATTAAGGGATATAACCCCACAGGACGTATCCCATGGCATGGATAGTGTTTTGTGAGTTTCCTCGATTCCCAAGTTGATACGTAAGGGGTGCCAACAGCTTTATAGTCACTGTAAGTGCTAGCATCCCTCCATCTACCAACAAGTAGCTCCCTACATCAAGTCCTCACAAGAGGCAAATATTGGAGAGGTCGACTTGTTCCAACATCAAGATGTAGACAATCTAACACATGGTCATAACTATGAATATCATAATAAACTTTATCTTATTTCAATCTCATACTAGGGTTTCTCCATCTCCCTAAAAACTAATGATATACTCAGACATGGAGGCAGACAGCATCATAGTAATGGTAATGGAAGCGATCATTGATGAATAGTACTTGTATAAATCCACAACTAGTGCAAGAATTACAACAAGATCTAGATGGGATGGCTGGAGATGATGGTGGTGATGAAGATGGAGAACGATGCCTTGGCCTCCCAAATCTGTGTAGGGCAAAGATGGATCCCTAGGGCAAGTTCCCCCTCCAGATGCCTTACGGAGGTTAGGTTTCGGCGATTTCTGGATGTTTTGTATGTCGTCTCTCCGAACCAGTCGCACGGGGTAAAACTATTTGAGGAGGAGGAGGAGGCGGCGCCAACTATACGGCGGCCCGCCGTATAGTTGGTTGTCAACTATTCTGTCTCCACTTCTCGCTTCGGGTTTTGTTCTGGTATTATTAATATTCCCCAAATAAGCGATTTACGTAGTTTTTGGCTCCTTTTATCTCCAGTACAACTACTCCAAGAATTGTGTCCTTTGGATCCATCATCTGATCTAATCCTAGTGAAAATAAAAATAAAAAGTGCGTGCAGACGCCATAAAATACCAAAATCCTACATCTAATAATGCAAAATAACAATGTAAAACTTGATGCAAATATGCACTCATCAGACATTGATACCTAATATTCGGGTTTTGCCTAAGTTTTTCATCGAAATGAAATTCTTAATCTGTGTCAATAAAAGATACATTATTTCCAATCAATAGTATGTCCTCCACATATTGTATTAGAAATATGTCTTTAGCGCTCCCACTTAATTTCTTGCAAATGCAAGAATCTTCATCGCCTCTCATGAAATTAAACTCTTTTAACAGTTTCATCACAGTGAAGATTCCAACTCTGCGATGCTTACTTCAACCATTGAAGTTTGCATACGCTTTTAGCATACTTTGAATTAACAAAACCCTTTGGATCATGTCATGTACATGTCCTAGGTAACCATTCTATTAGAAGAACTTTGTTTTGTTTGTTCAGTTACCATATACCAATATTATATGTAGTGGTTGCTACATTAATCCGTCCAGACTAAATATCTCTATGACAGATCAAATCTTGTCATCAACTCCTTGAACATTGTCATAAACTCTTTCCCGACATGTCGGCCATTTCATAGATGTGATACATCCATGTCTATTTCTTTATAGATCCAAATACGACTGAAAGGTTTTACACCTTTACAGAGGGTCTTCCAAGTTCAAAAACTTGATTTCTCGTGTATGGAACTATCACGGATTCTATGGCTTCAAGCCATCTGACGAAGTCAGGGCCCATCATCTCTTATTTGCATGTAGTCGGTTCATCATTGTCAAACAATAATGATTTACTCCAAAATCTTAGTATTAGATTGTTTACCCGACCAACTTGGTTCAATAGGAACTTAGACCTTCGCGACCACAACCTTTGAGGCACGTGATCCATGAGCATTGTTGCTGCCTGCGGGACACTTTCCGGCGCTGCGCAACTCAGGACATATAGCTAAGGTTCAATAACCTTATCAAAGTTCTATTGTCCTCCCACTTAACTTTTCATGAAAATTTCCTTCTAAAGAAACTTGATGTTTTAAGCGACAAACACTTTTGTCTTCAGTGTTATGGAGGAACACCCAACGGTTATTCGAAATAACATACAAAGACATGCTCATCCGGCTTTCGTTGTAAACATTTTACTTATTCCTAGCATACCAAAATTTAAGAAAGGACAATTTGGATTTTATCCTAGACCATAACTTATATGGTTTCATTTCAACGGTTCACGATGGAATTCTTTTCAGTGTAAAAGCGATAGTCACTAAAGCTTTAATCTTTAAAATACTATGGCAGTTTTATAACTAACACCTTTGATTTCACCATGTCAAATAAGGTTTCATCACATATCTCGAACACTCCATACTCATATGGTGTTTCAGGAAATGCAAATCCATGGAACGATTCCTCGAATCTTAGGTGTTATGCTAAACTTGTAACTCAAATATCTTTATTTATGATCCAATCATAAACTCTTTATTCTCTTGTTAAAATGATTTGCCACTTCATCTTGAAAGTATTTGAACATTTTCAAATATTTCATACTTCATCCTCATTAAGTAAATATACACATGTATTCTCTTAAAATTCTAGAGAAAGCATATGAAGTTGAAATCCATCGCTCATGATGTCGTGGTATTGCCGACGAGTATGCCATGGAGGGGTCCTCATAGTGTGTGTTTAGAGACGTGGGGGAAGGCGGGCGGTTGACAGGTACGAGGTTACACAGCTTACCCAGGTTCAGATCCCACAATGGTGGCGGAATCCTACTCCTGCTATAAATCACTATAAGGGAAATACGCCGAGTTACAGAGATTGGTTCGCTGTGCGAGGTGACTAGAGAGTCTAAGTTATCGTGCCCTAAAGGCTCCCACAGGCCCGACTTATATAGTCGCCAGGTCATAGGGTTACAGGGAAAATTCCTAGCCGGACAGGTTATAGAGTCCTACACTGCTTACAACTAGTCTAGCGTGTCTTGCACTCCAAGGCTCCGGGTACATCGGTGACTCCTCCGTATCCTTCCTTTATCCGGCATGGGCCTCCCTTCTGGATCCATCTAACTGGGCCGCCCAGCAGGCCATGGGCCATGCTACCAACTGTGGGCCACCCGGGTTATCCGGATAGGAGACATGCTATGAGGATACCCATATAGCAGATCCCCAACAGTAGCCCCGGAGAACTCCAAGATCTTGCGTCGTCTTGCCTCTTCAAGTTGAATTCTCCGTCTATATGGATGTTGGCAAATCGTCAAGCAATATCTTGTAGTCCTCCTAAGAACCTTGCAAGGCTTTCTCTGTCTTCAACTTTTAAGTCGGAGAATTGCTGAATCTTCTATCGTACTCTTTCATAGCTGGACTAGATCCGTCCATGCTAGAATATTCCGATGTGATGGTTCATCTGCCAGTGACAGCTATGACGACATATACATAGGTCATCGACGCCTCGTAACTCACACATGCAGAGAACACAATCATGTCCATTTTTCCCGCGCGAGAGATACAAACCGTTGGCGGTGACGGTTGGGAACATGGCGAAATTTCCACGCACGCGCCCGCACACGTCGCCCACGCGTCAACCAGTCGATCATCCTACACGAATCTTGATGCCAGGGGTTATAAATCGTAACTGCGGTGGAATTTCACTTTTCACCTCATTCTCCTCCTGTGTCGTCTTCTTCCTCCAGTGAGCACCTCCTCGAGCTCTCCGCGCGTTTCGTGAAAAACCCTAGCCCTTCAATCCTTCCAGTCATCACCTCCTCCTCTCCAATGGCCAGTAGTAGCTCTGATCCCTCCATGACGGCATTAGGCGATGCCGCGGCGAAGCCGGCGAGCACCGTCCATGTGCCCCCAGAGGGCCTGGTGCTACCGAAGTCTGCGGTGGTTGAATCCACCAGCGGCGACTACAATACAGCGGCGCTGGAGTTGCTGGAAGAGGAGAGCGATTCCCACAAAGGGGACTGACGCGGCTCGGACATCACGGACCATGACATCAAGGAACTGCTCGTCGAGGGCTAACTCCCTACGACGTAGGGGCTCGTCTGGCGGGAGGCGCCGGCCGGCGAGGTAACCCCTGCTCCCCAAGCCGGAGAGAAGGTGTACCTCAAAGCCCAACTGGTACATGGTGTCTCCCTGCCCATCTCCAACTTCTTTCTAGTTGTCCTTACCCATTACCGAGTACAGCCTCAGAACCTCTCCCCCAATAGCATCCTCGCGCCTAGCAACTATGCGGCGCTCTGTGAGGGTTACTTAGGGATTAGGCCTAGGCTAGATCTCTTTATCTATTTCTTCACCGTTAAGAGGGAAGCCGGAGCCGGCAAGGAAGAGCTCAGGAATTGTGGGACCATTAGTTTTAAGATCCGGCCTGACCGTCGGTTCCCCGACATCGTCGGCCATGAGTCCTAAAAGAACTGGCAACGGACGTACTTCTACGGCCCAGATATCCCTCTGGCCGGCCGAGAAGAGACGTATCCGGACTTCGTCGATGGAGCCGCCGATGAAGCCCTGACATGGAGATCCTAGGCCACCCTTCCCTACGACAATGACGCTTCCCGTGCCATAAGGCGGATAGAGTGGTTTGTAGACACGGGTCTGACTAGGTTGGACCTAGCCATGTGCTGGTTCATCAGGCGGATCTAGCCTCTGCAGCACCGCTCGAAGCTGATGCATGAGTACACCAAGGATAGGAAGGATAGCCTCCGCATCTCCGAGGACAACTTCTCGAGTGACTCCATCAAGCTCTGCCTCAAGGACATCATCAAGGTGAAGGATAGGGAGTGTGCCTTCACCATGACCTACGACATGTTCGTTGAGGGCTCGTGACCAGAGGTAGGATGTTTATTTTCCGTGTATGACATATACTCGAGTTCTTCGGTCTAACTATTATCATCTCATCTAACACTTTGGGATTTCACTTAACAGCTTAGCAATCTAGATGAGGATAGCATGGCTGTCCAAATCTACGACCCCAAGTTGAAGGAAGTCACCATCGTGTCCAACGACGATGTTCCGCTGGTGCGAAAGCGGAAGAGCTCCACCTCTGACGCTGCCGACGGAGGTAAGAAGAAGAAGACGGAGGGTGGAGCCTCCAAGAATTCCATTGCCGCCCTGGAGGCGGAAAAAGAAAGATTCCCGGGATCCCTTTTGCCAAAGCACCCCCTGTTGTGTAAGCCTCTTTCTCTCCGACATTGTCCATTGCTTGTCTTATTCCTGTACTTATACTTTTTGCATGTTCAGGAAGAAGGCCACTACTAGTTTGAAGAAGACCTCCAAAACTTTGGGGGCTTCTAGAAATATTAAAGATATGTTGCATTGTGACGTTTCTCCCCACGCATCTCCCACCATCGCCCCTGTCACTCCCAGCGTCCAGCCTTCATCTGCCCCGACAAGCTCTCAGGCCAAGGATGTATCTGGCCCTTCCGCCATGGAAGTGGACTCAGGTGCCTCCGTGGAGCTTGCCGTTGTCGGCGAACAGGCAACGCAATAAATATCGCAACTCAAATGGCTGAAGCTCCGGCTAAGGATGCCATCGGTAGCGGTAAGGCGGTGGTGGTGGGTGGAACGTCTGCTGAAGGCGGCGTCTCTGCACCCAGGAAAACCATAGAATTCCCAAAGATAATCTACCTGGCACTTACGCCGAGTAGCTCCGCTTTGGTTCCTGGTGCAGCACCGACATCTCCAACCTGCAGTCTTGAGGAGCTTCTCCGACAAGCAAATATCTTGCGACGAAACAGCCTTTCCTTCGGCAAGTTGCTTGCTGAGAGAGCTACCAACCTCAAGATCATCGCACTTGTAAGTTTTATTTTCCTTTTACATTTCATATGAGTATCCCACTGTAGCCCCCGAGGATTTAGACGGAAAACCATAGGTCTTTGCATCTAAATGCTCTAAGAGTAACTAAGCTAGAAAACTTCTCACTGTAGCCCCCAAGTATTTAGTTTGAATCGATTATTCCGACTAGATACTTTCAGAGTAGCATACGCAGTGTTTGTAAATTTTGATACTGTATCCCCCAAGTCTCTAGTTGTAACTGAATTAGTTCCGACTAGATACTTAAAGAAAGATTAAGCATATGACTGAGTTAAAAAACTTTGTAATGTAGCCCCCAAGCTTCTAGTTGAAAACTGAACTAGTTCCGACTAGATGCTTAAATAAAGATTAAGTATATTGCCAAGTTAAAAAACTCTCACTGTAGCCCCCAAGCCTCTAGGTGGATATTTATCTGGCTAGATGCTCCAAGTAGACTAAACAGCGCTAAATTTTCTTTCCATAGAATGAGAATGCTCGGAGAGGTGTGGCCAACGAGAAGTTCCAGAAGATGCGTGCGGATTTGGAAGCCGAAAATGGTAAAACTGCCTTCTTGAAGGAACAAATCATCAAGAGCAAGCGTCTGTTTTTCCTTTCTCTTTTGTATTCCGACTTGGTCTTGTGCCAATCATTCTCCGTACTCACTGTGTACTGTTCTTTCTCCAACTTGTAGAAACCATTGCCAAGGCTAAGGATATTGTTGAGCAATCTAAGCATATTGAGCAGCTGGATAGCGAAAACAAGATCCTTAAGCAAGAGAGGAAGGATATGCTGAAGATGCACGAGGACTCCATGAAAGTTCTGCGGGAGTCCGCCAACATAGAGATGAACCGCTTGAAGGAGGAGATCGCGATGCTGAAAGAGCAAAAGAAAGCCGCCGATGAGCAAAATCAGCGCAATCTTAAAGCATACAAGATCCTCCGACAAGAACGGGACTCCATGGCGGAAACTCTCCAGCAGGCCGAGATTAGCATCTTTAGTAAGTGATTCTCCGCCTTGTACTTCTGTAAGTTAGATACTCTGAACTTTTTGTGTTATTGAACTCATACGTTTCTTTGTCGGAAATTTGCAGCTCCTATTGGTTTGACCCAGTTGCCTCCTCCGCCAAAAGAATGCATGGTCCTTGCCAACAACTTTATCAACACCGCCATCAAGCAGGCCAAGGAGATAGCCAAGCACCTAAAGATCAACATCAAAGCGGTTGATTCTGTGATGAAGTTCTCGGAGATTTGCGCCAAGCCCCCGAGTGTATTTAAGCTGGAAAGCTTAATGTACCCGGGCTGGCGCGAGGATGGCGCTATCAATGGTCAAGGCGCACTACGAAAGCGCCGACATCGACACGGTGACCTCCGGTATCCCCGATATGGACGATGATGGCCAGAAAATAGATCACAAAGCTATCTTGGCGTCGGTCGGCGGTTTTGATACCAAAGTCGCCGAGTTGGTCGACCCTAACGTCTTCATGCCCATGGAGATCATTGACGGTGACAACCAAAGCTCCTCTGAGTCCCTCAAAACCGCCGACTTCGAATAGGACGGCTCTCCTGCTGCTGATGACGCTGCATCAAAGTCTCCTGCGCCAGGGGGATAAAAAACAATATGTAATATATGCTTCCTCTGGAATTTGTATGCGGAAAAAACTACTTGTTAACTTAAGGCGGAAAAACTGTGGTTGTTATTTCCTCTACTCAAGAACTGGTTCCAGCATGTATATATTTTTAAGCAAGTGTTGGCTTATCCATTACTCTGGTTTTTATGCTTGACCTTTCGTGAGTCGGAAAACTCGTCGTCGGAACTATGCGCTCAGGTGATGATGCCCAATGGCACCGTCAAAAACCTAAGCACAAAATCACCGACAATAAGTGTTGAAAGTCACTACACCAGAATCCACATAAAAACAACAAAGAACGTGTAGACCGGAAAACTTAAGCTAACGCTCGTAGGCGGAATTTTCACAAGTGCAATCGCAAAGCTTGTGCATAAAGGTTTTATACGATCCAAAAATGAACACTAAAGGAGGTAAAAGACTCAGAAATATGAGTGAACCAGAGAGCTTTATTTCATTGATCATATAAGAGGTACACAATAGATAAAAAATGCTAAGTGTAGAAAGGACGTAGCTGAGCTATGTCCCATGGCCTATCAAGCTCCGAGTAGTCATCATCCGGGTCACGTCGCTTATGATTATGATCCTTGTTGGGTCTATCCTCCAGTTCACGATTTTCAACGAGGTAGTAAGACCCATTGAGTAGCGCCTTTCTTATGATGAACGGTCCTTCCCATGACGGGGATAATTTGTGTGACTTCTTCTGCTTAAGTCGGATCACCAGGTACCCCTCTTTAAACGAGCGATGCACAACACAACGACTGTGGTAGCTGTGTACCTTCTGCTGGTAGATGGCGGATCTTTGGCATGCCAATACGCGATCCTCCTCGAGAAGGTCCACATCTAGGCGTCTGGATTCTTCAGCGTCATCTTCGTCGTAGGCGGCAACTCTTGTTGAACGTGAAGGATGTCGGAGGCAGGATGGCTTCTGCTCCATATACCATGAAATAAGGGGTGTAGCTGGTAGATCTTTTGGGTGTAGTTCGTAAACTCCACAGCACATATGGTAATTCCTCCGCCTAGGCCCCAGCTTCTCTATGCAACGGTGCTTCCAGACGTGGCTTGATTCCCTGCAGAATTATTCCATTGGCCCGCTCAACCTGACCATTGGACTGTGGATGTGCCACAGATCCAAGGTCAAGTCGGATGCCCTTCTCCCAACAGTAAGCTTCCACTTCTCCGAGTGACAAGTTGTTGCTGTTGTCAGTGAAAATGCTACGTGGGAAACCAAACCTCACCACTAGATCCCGGACAAACCTAAGGGCAGTTGCCCCATCGAGCTTTCTAATGGGTTTAGCTTCTATCCATTTGGTGAATTTATCAACTGCTACTAGCAGATGCGTAAACCCACATGGTGTCGTTTGCAACGGACCAACCATATCCAGCCCCCAAACTGCAAACGGCCAAGTTATTGGTATTGTTCGCAATTCTTCAGCTGGAACATGTGGTTGTCAGGCATAATACTGGCATCCCATGCATGTCTCCACCAGCTTGTCGGCGTCCGCCTTCGCGGCCATCCTGTAGAATCCTTGCCGGAAGGCTTTAGCGACCAACGATCAACGAGCAGCGTGATTCCCGCAATCTCCGAGATGGATTTCGCAGAGGATTTCAATACCTTCTTGCTGGGAAACACACTTAAGGTATACACCAGTGGTGCTTCTTTTATAGAGATGTCCATTAATTATGGTATAGCCCTTTTCTCGTCATACTATTTGCCGTCTTTTGACTTTGTCGTCGAGCAAAGTTCCGTGTACGAGATATTCCATAAACGGTTTTGTCCAAGACCGTGGGACCTTTGTCACTGTGTGAACGAAAGAATCAACTATGTCCGGGTTGTCTATGTCTACTCCCTTAACGGATGGTGTCCGTAGATGCTCTAGGAAAACGCCAGGCGGAATTTGTTTGCGCCCTGACCCAAGCTTTGACAGCAGGTCAGCCGCCTCATTTTGCTCCCTAGGTACATAATTGACCTCGTATCCCAAGAAGCTCTTGGCTATCTCGTACACTTCGTCGCGATATGCCGCCATCATATGGTTCCGCGTGTTCCAGGTGCCAACCACCTGCTGGGCAACCAAGTCGGAATCTCCACAGCGAACTATGCGCTTGATGCCAATATCCTTGGCTACGCGTAGTCCGTGAATGAGAGCTTCATACTCCGACATGTTGTTCGTAGCCTCGAAGTGGATCTGTAGAACATAGTGTAGCTCCTCCCCAGTTGGTGACTATAGCAGTACACCAACCCCCGAGCCATTGAGTAGCTTTGATCCGTCAAAGTCCATCACCTAGTATTCTGGCTCTAGTATAGGGGCAGCATCAGGCATCTCCGTTCAGTCTGCGATAAAATCCGCCAAGGCTTGTGAAATAGCGTCGCATCTCTTGTAGGTGATCTCAAAGGCGGCAAGTTCAATGCCCCACTTCGTGACCCTTCCTATAGCATCCTTATTGTTGATGATGTCGGACAGTGGAGCCTTGCTCACAACTATGATAGGGTGCTCCTGGAAGTAGTGCCTCAGCTTCCGAGAAGCAAGGAATACTCCATAAGCTAGCTTCTGGTAGTGCGGGTAATGCTGCTTGGACTCCATCAAGACCTCGCTTACATAGTAAACTGGTCGTTGAACTCCATACTCATTCCCTGCTTCCTTCCGCTCTACCACGATGACGATGCTGATTACCCGGTTGGTGGCCGCCATGTAGATTAACATAGGCTCCCCAGGTTCGGGTGCTGCAAGGATAGGCGCTTAGGAAAGTATCTCCTTGATCTGCTTCAGTGCTGCATCTTCCTCGTCCATCCATGTGGATTTTTCCGCCTTCTTCAGCAACTTGTATAGCGGCAGAGCCTTCTCTCCAAGTTGGCTGACGAACCGACTAACTGCTGCAATGCAACCTGTTAGCCGTTGTATGTCCTTTAGGCATGTCAGACGGTTTATGTTTAATATGGCCTTGATTTTCTCCGGGTTGACCTCGATTCCACGCTGGTAAACGATAAAGCCCAACAATTTGCCGGCTGGAACCCTGAAGACGCACTTATTAGGGTTAAGCATCATGTTTTATTTCCGAAGATTATCAAAGGTTTGTTTTAAGTCAAAGATTAAATCGTCTGAATTTTTAGATATCACCGCTATATCGTCCACATAGGCATGAACATTCCGACGAATTTGATCGTGTAGGCAACGTTGCATTGTCCGCTGGTACGTAGCACCTGCATTTTTTAGCCCAAGGGCATCGTGACATAGCAAAACATGTTGTAAGGTGTAGTGAATGAAGTGGCCAATTGGTTTGACTTCCTCATCTTGATCTGGTGGTATCCTGAGTATGCATCGAGAAAACACAAAAGCTCCGAGCCAGCCGTCGATTCAATGACTTGGTCAATGCGAGGCAAAGCAAATGGATCTTTGGGACATGCTTTGTTCAAGTCGGTGTAATCAACGCACATTCTTAATTCTTTGGTTCCCTTTTTGGGGACAAGTACAGGATTGGCCACCCATCGGGTGTGAAATTCTCAGATAAAACTAGACTTAAGTAACCTAGCTATCTCTTTGCCTATGGCGCGTCTCTTCTCGTATCTGAAGCATCATAGAGGTTGTTTCACTAGTTTACATTTTGGATCAATATTCAAACTTTGCTCGGCAAGTTCCCTAGGTACACCTTTCATGTTGGCAGGTTGCCAGGAAAAGATGTCCCTGTTCTCATGGAGGAACTCAACGAGCGTGCTTTCCTATTTAGGGTCCAGGTTCGTCCCAATGGCGGTGGTCTTGGAGGCATCGCCTACCACAAGTTCCACCGGCTTGGTCTCGATGGCGGCCTTGAATGCTAGGGCGGAGTCAGAAATTTGTTTCTTCGACGCGGGCATCTCTGAGGCGTCAACCTTGCTCTGGATCTCCTTGAATTCTTTGTTGTATAGGACAACTTCTGCAAAGGCTGCTTCTCCAATCTCGCAGTCCCTTGCCTTGGTAAAGCTTCCGGATACGGTGATGACATCGTTTGGTCCAGGTATCTTGAGCTTGTTGTAGACGAAGCATGGCTTGGCCATGAAGGTGTGGAAGATGTCACGGCCGAATATGACGTGGTACACGCTCTTGAAGGGGATCACCTCAAATGTCATGCGTTCGTGGCGGTAATTATTGACACTGCCAAAAGCGACCTGAAGTGTGATGCACCCAAGGGACCGAGCCTCCCGTCCAGGAACTACGCCATGGAAGATGGTGCTGGTCCACCTTAGGTTTGCCTCCGTCAAGTTCATCTTGTGTAGTGTATCCAGTTACATGATGTTGATGCTGCTTCCACTATCCACCATACATTTGGTGAACTCGTTGTCGTCAATCAGGGGGTTGATGACCATGGCGTATTGGTTATCCGTAGGGATGAGGTCTGGGTGATCCTTCCTATCTCAAGTAATTGGAATCTCCGGCCAGCCTTAGGCATTGGGAAACTGGGGGTAGTGTGGCCATTAGTATCCTCATGGAGGTCTTCTGTTGTCGGACGGTGGGGGTGCTAAGGAAAGTGTGGAAAACTGCCGCCTTCTTCTCGAAGGGGTTCTTTCCCTTGCCGTCGCTCTTGGCGGCATGCTTGGGGTCAACGTCCTCGTCCATGTCACTTGAATCCTTGGACTACTCATCCTTGTTCTTCCCCTTGCCCTTGCCTCGTGGTCTATTCTTCCGACTTTGCTTGTAGCCAAACTCCAGGTCCTCCTTCAGATCGTTGACGAACTTGCAATGGCGATTGGTGTGTGTGGCCTTGCTGTTGGCATCGAGGTGTACGTGGCACGACATGTCGCGGTACTCCTCGTAGGTCTAGGGAACGCGGAGCACTGCCGAGGTAGTGAAACTACCTCGCTGTTGCCCACGACCAGCTCCCCGTCCTCGGCCATGCTGTCCGCCATCACCTCGTCCTGCAAAAGTCATAGTGACCATGTCAGAGGTTTGCTTTTCTTCTGGCGAGTTCTTATGCTTGGTGCCGATGTTCCTCCGAGCTTGAGTTGGAATAGCCGTTGTCGGCAGGGATCCGCGAGCATCGTCGTCGGGAGCTACGAACTCACTGGCCAACTGAATCATGTGGTTCAGATCTAGCTGGTGTTTGTCCTGCAGGCGCTTCAGCTTATGTTGGAGCAACGTGCCCCTTTCCAACCCATCGATGAAGGCGGCCATGGCGGTCTGAGCATGCACTCCTGCACAGGAATTCTTCATATCCAGCCAGCAAGAGAGGTAGGCGCGAGATGTCTCGTCTTTCTCTTGCACACACCACTGTAGATCTCCAACAGTTCAGGGACGTTTGTACGTACCCTCGAAGTTCTTGGTGAACGCTTCTTGCATGTCCAACCAATTGCAAATGGATCTTTCCAGTAAGTCATCAATCCATTGACGGGTTGTGCCCGCCAACATCAATGGGAGGTACTTGACAGCGACGTTGGGGTTACCCCCGGCGATCTCCACCGCGTTACCGTAATCCTGCAACCAGGTAGCTGGCTTGGCGGTGCCGTCATAGGGCTTGATGGTCTTGTCAATCTGGAAACCTTTGGGGTAATTTGCGGACCGTATCACAGGTCCAAAGCAACGTGGTCCCAAGTATGGTACTTCCCGGGCCTCGTGGATCTTGTCCAGACGTGAACGTGCATCGTATGGCTCTGGCTTCTTTTCTTCTTATTACCATCAAGGGATGGGCTCCGTGAATGATGTGGGCCTCCTCTGCCATGGTGGCTGCTAGGTGGCGATGGAGGCGGAGGTGGCGGTGGGTTAGCCTTCTTGCTGTTACCCTCCTACGACACCTCATGCTTGTCGCGGTTGCTTGTCGGATGCGGAGGGTCATGGAGCGACCTGCTCTTGTGTCCTTGGTTGCGTTCTCCATCGTGACGGGTCTGCTCCATGTTGTCGCGGATGACGATGCCGCTCTGACTTGGAGGAGGCATATCCGTACGACGGTGAGCCTTGGTATATTCGTGATGTCGGGGAGAGCGGGGCGATGGAGATGGGCGACGAGGTTGAGCCTTGCCTCCATGATCGGAGGATATGGGGATAGGGTCCTTCCTGTTGTGCGCATCCCTCCGTCTTTGTTCTGACGAACTCGTCTGGGACCCGACATCATGAGGAGATATGTCCCTTGGAGGCTTATGCTGGCTAGACTGGCAAAACGCTGGGTCAGACTCAAGCCTCTCAGAGGTGGCCTTTGCCTGCTGTTTCACCACCTTGGCCACTAGGTCATAGATCTGGTTTACCCCTTCGGGTGATCTATCCTTCTCCAGAAGGGTCTTGGCGATGGCGAGGTTGAGAAGGGGAGTGGGCATCACCTACCTGCCTTCACTGTCAATGTATGGCTTGGCATGTGCCGGCTTCGAGGGAGCCCATCCTAGATTTCGTCGTACGCCAGGATCGTTGATGACGCGAGACGGAGCTTTCTTGGCCTTCTGCTGTAGCAGAGTCTTGTACTCGGCCTCCATTGCTCTAGCTTTCTCTATTGACTTCTGTGCGCTGGCCAGATCTCGATCTAGCTTAGTGCCTTGCTCCGCGATGGCCTACGCTTCCTCCAGCAGCTGCTGGCGCTTCTCGTCAAGCTGGACTACATTGCGAATATGAGCCACAGTCATAGGCTCGACAAGTAGATTGTCGTACATCACTCTATCAGCTGGGGTGACTTGGGCAGCAGCAGACGTAGATGCCGGAGGCAGCGGGTTTGCGGTGTTGTTGTTGCTCGGACCGGTGCCGAGTTCCTGCGGCTGCTGCACTGTGTTAGGCTGAGGGGGCATGACCTTTGCGCGATCATTGTCAGCAGCAATAGGTGGTCCCTTCCCTTTATCCAGCGTTGTAGGCGGAGCTCGTCCGGGTTGATCTTTATCCATCGCCGTCCCAATGGCGAAAAACACCTCTCACAACGTGACGGCATTGTTGGCCTACTCGTCGCGCTTGTAATCCTCCTCCATCTCCTGCATGGCGGAGTCTAGCTCCTCCGGGCTGAAGTCTATCTCCTTCGAATATGCGCTGATATCGGCGTAGAACGCGTTGAGCACGGAGTTAGAGGGTGCCGGGGCTTCCTCGATGACGGGGGGTGGAGGTTCAACAACAGCGACGATGACTGGAGGTGGTGGCGCAGCCGCGGCAACGACGACCGGGGGCGGCAATGGCGGTGGCTGAGGCAGAGGAGCTCCGCCAACGAGCGCGATTTCCATCTGAGCTTACTCATCAGCCTCCGCATAGCTATTGACGGTATTCACGATGCTTTCGAAGGTGAGGCGTCCTGAAGCCTGCTGCCGCCTTAGCGTAGGAGGAGCATACCTTGGTCCAGTCCTTCCACAAAGTGATACATGGCATCATCATTGGGGTAATGGGCCAGGTCGGCCCGTATGCGAAGCCACCTGGCAAGGTAATCGCGGGGGTTTTCGCCCTCTCTCTAAACGCAACGCGACAGATCAAATATGGTCACCACTCCGACGAACTTGGATCTCTGTTGTCCAGACGCACGGGCGAAGCCGGCGGACTTGTAGCGATCTTCCACCGTTATATCCTGCACAGGGGCGATTTGGGTGGGTCTTAAATTTTTTCGATCTTTTCCGACAAACTTCGAGGAGAGATCCGACATTGATCCTTCCACGAATGTATCCTACCCGTAGGCGGTCCGTGCGGGTCTTGATGCTCCTTCGACTCCCAGGGAACTAGTGCCCGAGTCGGTTTCGCCAATGGAGAGGTGGATATCTCCGATGGGAACGATCGAGCACCGCGTAGGGTTCATATTCACCGGGATCCAGAACTCGTCGCGAGGGATGATCAGAATGTTGCCGGAGAAGATAAAGCGACCGATGGCTACGGTTTCGTCGATTCCGCAAAGATCTTGGTCCTCGCCCGATGAAGAGCCTGAAGCGCCTCTTGCCCCACGGTGGGCGCCAACTGTCGTGGTATTGCCGACGAGTACGCCATGGAGGGGTCCTCACAGTGCGTGTTTAGAGACATGGGGGAAGGTGGACAGTTGAAGGGGGACAGTTGAAGGGTACGAGGTTACATAGCTTACCCAGGTTCAGATCCCACAACGGTGTCGGAATCCTACTCCTACTATAAATCACTATAAGGGCAATACGCTGAGTTACATGGATTGGTTCGCTGTGCGAGGTGACTAGAGAGTAAGTTATCATGCCCTAAAGGCTCCCATAGGCCCGACTTATATAGTCTCCAGGTCCTAGGGTACAGGGAAAATTCCTAGCCGGACAGGTTATAGAGTCCTACACTGCTTACAACTAGTCTAGCGTGTCTTGCACTCCAAGGCTTCGGGTACGTCGGTGACTCCTCTGTAGCCTTCCTTTATCCGGCATGGGCCTCCCTTCTGGATCCATCTAGCTAGGCCGCCCAGCAGGCCATGGCCCATGCTACCAACTGTGGGCCACCCGGGTTATCCGGATAGGAGACATGCTATAAGGATACCCATATAGCATATCCCCAACACATGACTACATATAATGGACTACATACATCAATATGTACAAATTCCAATAAGTTAGTCATTCGTTCTTCTTTGGCCTTTGAACTAAGTTTCAATTACCTCCAGGAAAGTCTCACAAGCGTCATTTGATCAAAATCAAAAGACTCCAAAATTCCTTCAGCATGAATTTTCTTCATGTTTTCTTTCCAATATAATTTAAATGGCAATGTCACTTCATAAGTGATCTTTCAATCATTTGTCTTACGATATTTTTAGCATTAGTTTTATGGACGTGATTTTTTCAACTAGACTTGTAAATCATCCATCTTTTATGGAATACAGTAATTATTTGAACAACCTTTTATTCTCAGAATACGTGATCAAAATAATAATTATTGAAACAAATCTTGAAGGAAGCTTTGATGTCAAGGAGAAACACAACAACACTTTGTTTGTTGTTGATGAACATCATCACATATTTTCTTGCTGGTTACTTAGGCCATTGCAGTTCATGAATCGTGTTGTCTCGCATGACATTTCACACCAACCAATTCGGTATCCAATACCCAAGAACCACATTGTTTAACAAGCAAAGATTCCTTTTTCTTCCAAATATTTCTTTGATTCTCTTTCAGCATTTCCTTTCCCTTTTAAAAGAATCTATCAACATCAATAGTGGCGGCATACACATGACACATAGTCCAAAGTGTGTATAGTCAAATACTAATACCTTTGGACTTGCACTTTGAAGTGGATCATCATCATCAATTGTTTGGCGTTCTTTCAAAATCCATTCTTTAGTAATATTTTAGTGTAGTAAAAAATTTACCTACATCTTCTATTCATCCTTATCATGAGAAATTTCATGATCTAGCTACTATAGCTTATAAAGGTGAATCACAAGTTTGAAGTTTCTTTCCAAAACCTTTTGGAGGATTAGGATGTCTAGCATCTCCAACCTTTGCAAATTCTCATCAAATATGAGAACATAAATTTTGCCAATTTATACTCTATCATGTTGCAAACTAAACATTGTTTTAGATATCGCAATATCTTCCACACATGATGATTTTGGAAACAATTCTTTCAGCTCCTAGATAACCTTGATATTAAAACAATCTTTTGAATATCAAAAACCATGGAGGCAAACATGATACTTTAGATACTAACACTGGAATTATTGCTCTTGATTTAATTGCAATTATTAAACTTCACGGAGTAAATGGAGTTTGCTTAAAGTTTACAGTAGGACTTATAAACTTTAGATTGACACTCGAAACAATACGATACCAGTCCATAAAGTAACTATCCAGAATTCTATAGTTCTATTATCTCAATTATAACTAAGCGCAAGGTGGTGAACTGATGCCAATAACTACAACAATTATGAAAAATCACTTTGATTTAATTTATGATAAATTGTGTTCAACTTTAATCATATTACTTTTGAACTCCCACTCAAAACAACATCCCTCGAGTCATTTTGGTGATTACACGAACCAAATCCACTACACCAAGTCCAATCATCACGAGAGATGTGTTGTGGATATACTTTCCGGGTATACCCACAGGACTCACTAACCACGGTGGCCCACCAACGGGTTAGAGCTTTGCTTCATGGGTGGCCCAGTCAGAGAAAGAGGAGGAGCTAGTTCTGACTACGACAAGGCCTAGAAGAGTTACCGACTTAGGCCTGTAGTATTACTTGTAGTCCAACATATATCTAGTTACCGACTCTAGAACGTAGCCAGATAGGTCTCTCCTGTAACCCTAGGTCATGGTGACTATATAAACCATCCCTATGGAAGCCTTTAGGGCAACAACCACAGCCATAACTCGCACAAGCGAACCTCTCTTGTAATCCGTTGTAACATCCGGCTCTAAACCTGGGTAAACTTGTGTTCGCATTCCTAGAACATCCGACATCTCACACCCCATATTCTCAACACCGTCAACAATCCGACAACAGTTGGCTCCCACCGGGGGGCGGGTGACTTTCGAAGATTCGTTCCAGGCGGAATCTACACATGCAGGAATCGGAAAAACAATCTCCATGGGTCGCGTGGTCTATGCCAGTGATGTCCCTCTCGTCCTCCTCGACGAGACTTGGATTCCGCTAGCAAGCCCATGACAACCTACACGATCATTCCAATCGGCGAGATCGATATTTACCTCGTTTTCACTGACCCTGCCCAACCCACCCTTGAGGCGATGACCATGGCGGAAGAAAATTCTAGATTTGCTCTGTCCATAGAGGCGGAAGAGTTCAAGATCCCAGAAAAAATTGAACCCACCTAGCCCACTCTTGTAGTGGAAGAAACGATAGATGAAAATCCAGATCTGATCTCCCCGTCAATATTAGGCACATGGATGAAGAATATATTCGCTACGGATCTAGCCCTACCGATTGTTGGAATTATGCCCTAGAGGCAATAATAAATATGTTATTATTATAATTCTTGTTCATGATAACGTTTATATTCCATGCTAGAATTGTATTAAGCGGAAACTTTAATACTTGTGTGGTTTGTGAACAACACCATGTCCCTAGTACGCCTCTATGGACTAGCTCATTGATTGATGATGGTTAAGGTTTCCTAACCATGGACATGAGTTGTCAATTAATAATGAGATCATATCATTGGGAGAATGATATGATGGACAGACCCAAACTAAGCGAAGCAATTAGATCGTGTCATCGTGTTCATCTTTGCGAAGCTTTTCTTATGTCAAATATTGTATTCCTTAGACCATGAGATAATACAACTCCCTGGTATCGGAAGAAAGCTTTGAGGTCATCAAACGTCATCCTATGAGAGGGTGATCATAAAGGTGTCTCTCAGGTGATCGGAAAGTATCTGTTGGGTTGTATGTATCGAGATGGGATTTGTCCCTCCCAAGTCGGAGAGATATACTTCGGGCCCACTCGGTAATCGATATCAACACCGCTTTCAAGCATGTGGTTAAGGAGTTAATCACAAAGTGATATCGGATTACGGAACGAGTAAAGTACTTGCTGTGAACGAGATTGAACTAGGTATGACGGTACCGACGATCAAATCTCGGGCAAGTAAAATATCGCGAGACGAAGGGAATATATATATGGGATTGATTGAATCCTGGCATCGTGGTCCATCCGATATGATCATCGATGAATGTGTGGGAGTCAATATGGGTTTCCAGACCCCGCTGTTGATTATTGATAGAAGATCATGTCCGCATATTCTCGAACCCGAAGGGTCACACACTTAACGTGTCTCAACGCTAGGATAGATTGGATAATTGGTTTATGAGTTTTTGTTCAGAGTCTCGGATGGGATCCGAGACATCAAGAGAGGATCCGGAATGGTCTGGAGAATAAGATTCATATAAGGCAGTGCAGTTTTTGGAGTTCGGAATTGTTCCGGGTTAATCGGTATTGTACCGGAAGCTTCTAGAACCTTCCAGAAGGGGACCAACGTGGCCCCACCTTCCAGGAGGGGGCATGGGACTATGAGGGAGTGCCCTGGCCGCATTGGGCCGGGGGCACAAGGCCCCATAGGGCCCAACCGGCCAGCAAGGGTAAAACCCTAATTGGACCTTCTAGAAGGGGGGGTTTCCTTGCCCCCCACTCCTCCCTCCTTGGCCGCCGGCCTAGGGCTTGGGGGAGGGGTTAGGGTAGACGCCCACCCCTCTATATATAGAGGGCTAGGGCGCACCACCCCCCCACACCTTCCCCTCAAGCCTAGTCGCCATGCTGCCCTCCTCTCTCTCTCTCCCTCCTGACTGCGTGTAGGCGAAGCCGTGCTGCAGAAACTCTCCACCAATTGCACCGCGCCGTCGCGTTGTAGATCCAACCCATCTCTCCACCATACTTGCTGGACCAAGGAAGGAGGAGACATCGAGGTGATGCACGTGTGCATCTCACGGAGGCATCGCCACTTGTGGTGCTAGATCGGATCGGATCGCGAGGAGGAGAAGCGAGTACGACTACATCACCCACGTTCCGACGAACGTTCCGCTGTGCGAATCTTCAAGGGTATGAAGATCTAATCCAATCTCTCTCGTTGTTTGCATCTCCTAGATTAGATCTTGGCTTCCCTCTGTTTGCATCCGTAGAAAATTTTGATTTACTATGCCGCGAAACCCTTCAGTGGTATCAGAGCTAGATCTATGCGTAGATGTGTTTCACCAGTAGAACGCAACATGGTTGTTGCGGGCGTTGATGTTTTATGTTGCAAGCCTCTTGTTTGTGTTCTTCTTATGACGCAGGATAGTGAGATTGAAGCGGTCCAGGCCAACCTTATGCGACGTCGTTCGCGAGACCGGCTCCGCACTTGACGTGTGGCTTGTTCCACACATGCGGCTGGTGGATGCTAGTTTCTCTCACTATAGTTGTCATGGGATTTACATCGGAGTTTGGCAACCATAATATCACCGTTGTGGCTTTCCGTAGGTAAGAATCGTTCTTAGCATGCTACTCCCATAAGCCACGTAAAACATGCAACAACAAAGTAGAGGCGTCTAACTTGTTTTTGCAGGGAGTGTTTTCTGTGATATGGTATGGCCCAAGATGTGATGTGTATAATGTATGCGATGATCATGTTTTGTAATGTTCCACGACTTGCATGTCGATGAGTACACAACCGGCAGGAGCCATATGGTTGTCTTTATAATTGTGTATGACATGTGTGTCAACTTCTTATACGCCATGTAATAGTTTCACTTTATCGCTAAGTAGTTAGCAATAGTTGTAGTTTCTATTCGTGGTGGAGGCAATCATGGTGGAGTGATGGAGATCATGCTGGCACGCACGAGATGGATATCATTGCGCGAAGATTGGCTATACCATGTCACATAAAGTTATATGCATGTGATGTTTATCCTTTTATGTATCTTATTATGCTTAGATCGCGACGGTAGCATTATAAGATGATTCCTCACTTAAAGATCAAGATAAAAACTGTGTTCTCCCCAAGTATGCACCGTTGCGAAAGTTCGTCGTGTCCAAGCATCACGTGATGATCGGGTGCTATAGAATCTACGTTCACATACAACGGGTGCAAGCCAGTTTTGCACACGCGGAAATACTTGGTCTAACTTGACGAGCCTATCATGTACAGACATGGCCTCGAAACACATGAACCTAAAGGTTAAACATGAGTCATATGAATGATATGATCGACACTTCGTTGTTCACCATTGAAACCACATCTCTTCTCGTGAAGATCGGATTAGGTGTGGTGAATTTGGATCGTGTTCAATAAACAACTTGAGGGATGTTGAATTTAGTGGGAGTTCATCTAGTAATTTGATTAAAAGTTGAACTAGTTATCATGAACATAGTCTAATTTGTACTTGCAAACATTGTAGATCAAATGGCTAAGTCCAACTTCAACTTCAACATTTTTGCTGAGAAGGAAAAGCTTAAAAACAATGGGTCTAACTTCACCAACTGGTTCCGCAATCTGAGAATCATTCTCTCTGGCGGTCAGAAGGACTATGTCCTTGATAACGCCCCTACTGCTACTGCGCCGGCTGATGAGAAAGTTGTCTATCAGTCGCGCAAAGATGATTATGGTGTGATTAAGAGCACCATGTTGTTTGCTATGGAATCGGACCTTCAAAATCGTTTTAAAGACTATCCCGGGCCCTTTGAGATTCTCGAGGAGCTGAAAACCATGTTTCAGACTCAGGCCCGTTCTGAGAGATATGAGATCTCTGAGAAGTTCTTTAACTACAAGATGGAGGAAGGGAGTTCCGTTAGTGAGCACGCCATTAAGATGTCGGGCTACACTCAACGCCTTGAGAAACTGGACTGCAAGATTCCAGAGGAGCTCAAGATTGAAAGGGTTCTGCAATCACTCCCTCCCAGCTACAAAAGTTTTGTAGTGACTCATAATCAGATTGGTTCCACTGATACGATCACCGAGCTCTTCGCAAAGCTGAAGGCTGCGGAGGTGGACATCAAAAAGGATAATCATGTGTTGATGGTCAACAAGCCCCCCACCTTCAAGAAAGGTAAGGGTGCAAAGAAGCCCTTCAAGAAAGGCGGTGGCAAGCGCGTTGCCCCTGCTGAGAAGAAGCTCAGGTCTGGTCCTAAGCCGGACACTGAGTGCTTCTATTGCAAGGACAAGGGTCACTGGAAGCGCAACTGTCCGAAGTACTTAGCGGACAAGAAGGCTGGAACCATCAAAGGTATATTTGATATACATGTTATTGATGTTTTCCTTACTAGCCCTCGTTGTAGTGCATGGGTATTTGATACTGGTTCAGTTGCTAATATTTGTAACTCGAAACAGGAGCTACGGAATAGACGGCGGCTTGCGAGGGATGAGGTGACGATGCACATTGGCAACGGATAAAGAGTTGATGTGATGGCCGTCGGCACGCTCTCCTTAGTTTTACCTTCGGGATTAGCTTTAAACCTCAATAAATGTTATTATGTGCCTGCGTTGAGCATGAACATTATTTCTGGATCTTGTTTATTGCAAGACGGTTATTGATTTAAATCGGAGAATAATGGTTGTTCTATTTATATGAGTAACATCTTTTATGGTCATGCACCGATTGTGAATGGTTTATTTCTTCTAAATCTCGAAAGGGATGAAACACACATCCATACCATTGAGGCTAAGAGATGCAAAGTAGATAGTGATAATACTACTTATTTGTGGCACTGTCGTCTAGGTCATATTGGTGTAAAGCGCATGAAGAAACTCCATTCTGATGGACTTTTGGAGTCTCTTGATTTTGAATCATTTGACACATGCGAACCATGCCTCATGGGCAAGATGATCAAAACCCCGTTCTCCGGTATGATGGAGAGAGCAACGGACTTGTTGGAAATCATACATACCGATGTATGCGGACCGATGAGTGTTTCGACGCGCGGTGGATATCGCTATTTTCCCACTTTTACCGATGACTTAAGTAGATATGGGTATATCTATTTAATGAAACATAAATCTGAAACATTTGAAAAGTTCAAAGAATTTCAGAATGAAGTGGAGAACCATCGTAACAGAAAGATTAAGTTTCTACGATCCGATCGTGGAGGTGAATATTTGAGTTATGATTTTCTCACGCATCTTAAAGCAAGCGGAATCGTTTCGCAACTCACGCCACCCGGAACACCACAGCACAATGGTGTGTCTGAACGCCGGAACCGAACCCTATTAGATATGGTCCGATCGATGATGTCTCTTACTGATTTGCCGTTATCATTTTGGGGTTATGCATTAGAAACTGCTGCATTCACTTTAAATAGGGCTCCATCTAAATCCGTTGAGACGACACCGTATGAACTGTGGTTTGGTGCTAAACCTAAGTTATCATTTCTTAAAGTTTGGGGATGCGAAGCTTACGTCAAGAAGTTGATGCCGGACAAGCTCGAACCCAAATCGTAGAAATGCGTCTTCATAGGATACCCTAAGGAAACTATTGGGTATACCTTCTATCACAGAACCGAAGGCAAAGTGTTTGTCGCAAAGAACGGTTCCTTTCTTTAGAAGGAATTTCTCTCGAAAGAAGTGAGTGGGAGGAAAGTAGAGCTAGACGAGGTTGTTGAACCTTCTCTTGAATTGGAGAGTAGTGCAGCACCTGAAATTGTTCCAGTGCTGCCTGCACCAACGATAGAGGAAGCTAATAACAAGGATCATGAAGCTTCGGAGGATGCTGCTACTGAACGTCGCAGGTCGACAAGGTCGCGTGCCCCTCCTGAGTGGTACGGCAACCCTGTCTTGACTATCTTGTTAGTAGAAGACAGTGAACCTACGAACTATGAGGAAGCGATGATGAGCCCAGACTCTGAGAAATGGCTAGAAGCCATGAAATCCGAATTGGGATCCATGAGCGAAAACCAAGTATGGACTTTGGTGGACCCTCCTAGCGACCGAAAGGCCGTTGAGTGCAAATGGATCTTCAAGAAGAAAACGGACGCGGATGGTAATGTTACCGTCTATAAAGCACGGCCTGTCGCGAAAGGTTTTCGACAAGTTCAAGGTGTTGACTACGATGAGGCTATTCTCTCCCGTAGCGATGTTGAAGTCCATTCGGATTTTATTAGCAATTGTTGCATTTCATGATTATGAAATATGGCAGATGGATGTCAAGACTGCGTTCATCAATGGCAACATTGATGAAGAGTTGTATATGATGCAACCCAAAGGTTTTGTCGATCCTAAGGATGCTGATAAAGTATGCAAACTTCAGCGTTCCATTTATGGACTGAAGCAAGCATCTCGGAGTTGGAACCTTCATTTTGATCAAGTGATCAAGAGCTTTGGATTTGTTCCAAATTGCTACGAAGCTTGTATCTACAAGAAAGTGAGTGAGAGCTCGGTGACATTTCTGGTACTATATGTGGATGAAATATTGATTATTGGAAATGACATTAACATGCTTAACGATGTGAAGAGTTATTTGAACAAGTGTTTTTCAATGAAAGACCTAGGTGAAGCTGCTTATATATTGGGCATCAAAATCTATAGAGATAGACAAAAACGCCTGATAGCTTTAAGCCATAGTACATGCCTAGACAAAGTTCTGAAAAGGTTCAGAATGGATAAGGCAAAGAAAGGTTCAGTGCCTATGTTGTCAGGTAAGATATTGAGCAAGGCTCAGTGTCCAGCTACGGTAAATGATAGGGAAGCTATGAGCAAAGTGCCTTATGCCTCGGTGAAAGAACATTTCTTAATCCCTAGTGTTTTGTGTGTTAGATAACAATACCAAGGATCATTTAATGTGTGTTGAAGTGTTGCAGCTCAGAAATCTACCTTTGGGGGCGGATAATCCGGCCCCACCAGGGGCGGATAATCCGCCCCTCCCTCTGCTCAAGCCTGCGCAAGCCCCAGAAGGGGGGGCGGAACATTGGCCGGATTTTCCGGCCAGGCCGGATAATCCGCCCCCCAGGGGGGCGGATAATCCGCCCCTCCTGCTCTTCGCCAAGGCGCAAGCCCCAGAGAGGGGGGCGGAGTTTTGGCCGGACTTTCCGGCTTCGCCGGATAATCCGCCCCAGGAGGGGGCCGGATAATCCGCCCCCCCCCCCAAGTTTTCTCCAAGCTTCACCAAGGCGCAAGCCCCAGAGAGGGGGGCGGAGTTTCCCCCGGAGAGTCCGCCATTGGGGTGGAATTTTCCCAGGGGGCGGATTATCCGCGGCGGATTATCCGCCCCCAAAATTGAGCAACGGCCAGATCTGGGGAGGGGGTATTTAAGCCAGCCTTCTCCCTCCTGTCAGAGCTCTTGATTCATCTCGAAAAAGAACAGATCAGATCTCCAAAGTTCATACGAGAGTGCTCCACCTAGAGCCATCCAAAGGCCCCATCCCTTTGGGAATCGAAGGAGGAGAACTCGACCTTCATCATCAGCAATCAAGCGCTTCATCTCCTCTCCATTCATTTGGAGAACCTTCGATCTAGTATTTCTTGCAAAGATCTAGATCCTTGTTTTCGTTTATATTGATGAACCTTGTTTTTGTGACAGCTTGTTTTCATCCCGGGAGCCCCCAATTCGGTTGTGGGTGTGTGCCCTGATAGTATTGTAAAAGGCACCGGTTCCCGCCTCGAAGGGATCCAATAGTGGAGAAGGTGGATCAGGCCTCTCGTGGCGAGATCCATCGGAGAATAGGGTGAGGCCTATTGTGGCGTGGTGGTCTTAGAACCGCCCACCCCTCCAACGCAGATGTACTTCCCTTAACAAGGAAGGAACTGCGGTAAAACAAATCCCTGTGTCTCCGCGTGCTCCACTACGGTTTCCTCGCTCCTCCTTTACGTGCTTAGTAGTTAGGGTTTCATATAGGGAAATTCTCGTAGTTGCATATCTAGAGAATTTACTTTGTGTAAAGCCTAAAATTGGAAAAAGTATTAAAAATTGGTTAGCACCTATTCACCCCCCCCCCCTCTAGGTGCCCATACGATCCATTTCAATTGGTATCAGAGCCTCGGCTCTTATTTCGGGCTTAACAGCCTAAGAGAAGTATGGGTTCCAAGGGAGATGGGAGTGATGCTCCGGAGGTAGTCACCATGAACGATCTCAAGACGTTGGAAACAACCTTGGTGAGTTCTATGGAGGCTAAGATGGAAGAGATGCGTCAATTGATAATGCGTCTCTCCACATCCGCAGCATCACCTCCATCTCACTCTGAGGATACCACTCCGCAATCCAAGGAAACGGGTAAAACTGTTTCCAAAGAGAACGAAGTGGTAGGTGATGATACAAGTAAGAGCTCCTCCTCGAAAAAGGATAGCGGTAAGGATGGATACAATGAGGTTTCTCATGTGTATTCTCCTGATCCGCCTATTCCTCACCCTCATATACATAATAGGGGTGATCCACCCAAATTGTCAGCTTCTACTTTCTCTCAATGGCAATTTTTGATGAAATCTCATGTGTGCAGTTCCTCCATAGAGTTGTGGAAGATCATCGAAAATGGTCTTCACGTGGGAAATCCTAACAATCTCACAAGGAGAGAAGTGGTCGATAGCCAACTCAATGCTACGGCCCTACACATGATACAGCTTAGTGTGGGAGATAAAGACATGCCACACATTCAGCATCTTAGCACAGCTAAAGAAGCATGGGATGCTCTCACCGAGCTTTTCATCGGAAATGAAAGTATGAGAAGGAATAGATATGATGCCTTGAGCAATGAAGCTGAAGGATTCTATATGCTGGATGGAGAAGACCACGAGGACATGTATAGGAGGCTAAAGGCAATAGCTACTACCTTCAGAAACCACGGCGCGGCTTATGTTGATGATGCTTGGATCAAGCGCAAGTATGTCAGTGCTCTTATGCCATTTGAGCCCACGGATTTGAAAAGTCTCCAAGGTAGGCATAATTATCACCTCATGTCATCCAACGAGGTAATGCAAGAAATGGCCGCATTCAAAGTGGCTGCCAAGAATGCCGAAGATGCTCGTGCTCGAGCTATGGGGATGCAAAAGGGGGTAAACATGGCTTTGAAGACTAGTGTGGTTGATCATGATGAATATGCGGTAGAAGGCCTGGACTGTCCCGAAGATATAAAAAGGATTCACGGACAATACTTGGCTCTTTATGCAAGAAACTTTTGGAAAGATCCAGCCAAGGCTAAAGCTGAACTAGATCGCAAAAGTGGAGCTTATGGAAGAAAAGAAAATGGTCCCAAGCTGAGAACTTGCTTTAATTGTGGTGACCGGTTGCACTTCGTAGCTGAGTGTCCCTATCAAAGTAGAGAGGATAATGGAGGAAGACTCATTTTCAAGGACAAATCAAAAGCTCCACGTAAGAAACAGTTTGTAAAGAAGAATGCTCCTTTCAAGAAGCAACCAAAGATTGTTCTAGTAGCTCAAGAAGAATATTCATCGGGGAGTGAAGATGAGGACGAGGACGATAGCTCTCAAGAGGTGGCTGCTATAGCCACCACATCTACATCAACATCACTCTTCGACTCTCCAAACGAAAACATCATCAACAAGAATCCTACTTGTCTCATGGCAAGAAGCTCCGAGGTAACTTCTAACTCTTCTTTTCCCAAGGCTATGATAGACATGGATGATCCTACTAGTCTTAAGGTTAAAGAAGAGATTATTGCCTTGGATTATTTCTATACTAACTTGCAAGGTGAGCACAAAGTTCGTTTTGAGGCTCTTATGGATCAGTTGGCCCAAAACGAAGCACTTCTCGAAGAAAAGGGCAGAATTGAAAGGGAGGATGCAATGGAAATTGCATCCCTAAAAAATGCTCTTGAAGAAGAAGAAGAAGCTCGGGTCTCTCTTGAAGAGAGGCTTGAGTCTATGGAAGAGTGACATGAAGAAATTGTGACTAAACTCGTTAAGGAACGTGACAATGCGGTCACCAAGGCAAAGAAGTTAAAGAAGGAAAGAATTGACTTTGGGGCTGCTCATGATAGACTCTCCGAGGAATTGGAGAAACTTGACAATGCTCACAAGGCATTGAAAAACGAGTTCTCTATCCTCAATGAGTCACATGATCAGCTTCAAAGTCGATTGGCCATATATGATACTCCTAGCTCGTCCAACTCAACATATAGTAACAAGGAAAATGCTAATGTGGAGAAAGGAGTGATCAAGGACACCACTACAAAGGACAAAGGTGTGCTTGATGAAGTCCTTGACAAGCAAAGGTCAAATCATGGTAGAGAGGGACTTGGGTATGTCACCAAGTCCAAGAAGAAGAAAACCAAGAAGAACAAGACCAAGAATGTGCAATTAAAGACAAGCACGGCTGAGAAGGTTGTCACAAAAGACAAGACTAATAATATTGGTTTTACAGGGTCTCACAATCTGAATTATGAACTCTTTTGTGATGATTATGGCGATGTTTATGCTTATTATGTTGGTCCCTTTGATGAATTTATTGCTTGGTCTATTTGGGTCCCAAAGACCCTTGTTACTAACATGAAAGGACCCATTGAAAAATGGGTACCTAAAACCAAGAAGTAATTTTCTTGCAGGGCTATGCTTCCGGTGGGTCGAAATGGGTGCTGGATAGTGGCTGCACTAGTCATATGACCGGAAGCAAGGAGATCATCACGGAGATGCGTCCAAATCTTGATAATATCACAGTCTCCTATGGTGATAAGTCTAAATCTCAGGTATTGGGTCTTGGCAAGGTTGTGGTTGCTCACGATATCTCTCTCGTGGACGTCATGCTTGTTGAGACCCTTGGCTATAATCTTCTTTCTGTTCGTGCCCTTGGCAAGATGGGTTTTGCTGTTTTTATCGATGATGATTTGGTGGTACTCTTATGGAGCAAGTCTCTAAAGGTCGCTTTCGTTGGATACGTCGAAAATGACCTGTATGTGGTGGACTTCTCGGGGAAAACCACTTCGGGTCCGATGTGTCTATTCGGAAAGGCCGACGTGGGCTGGCTATGGCATCGCCGTTTAGCCCATGTCAACATGAGAACTTTGCAAAGTCTCCAAAAGGGTGGCCACATTCTTGGACTAAAAGACAATGTCTCTTTTGCCAAAGATCGTGTTTGCAGGGCTTGTGTTGAAGGAAAAATGCATGATTCTCCCCACAAGAGGAAGACTATTGTGTCATCAAAGAGGATCTTGGAATTACTCCATGTGGACTTATTTGGACCTCCTTCTCATGCAAGTCTTGGTGGGAAGAAATATTGCTTGGTCATCGTCGATGATTACTCAAGATATACATGGGTATATTTCTTCAAGCTGAAAAGTGAGACTCAACAAACTGTCATCGACTTTGCCAATGAGGTTCAACGACAACACAATGTTCCCATATTGGCAATTAGAAGTGACAATGGCACAGAATTCAAGAACTACACTTTAAACAAGTTTCTTAGCGAAGAGGGGATTAGACACCAATATTCCGCTGCGTACACCCCTCAACAAAATGGTGTAGCCGAGAGGAAGAACCGGACTTTGATGGATATGGCAAGATCTATGCTAGCTGAATTTAAGTCTCCTTATAATTTTTGGGCTGAAGCCATATCCACCGCTTGTCACTCATCAAACCGGCTTTACCTTCGGAAGATCTTGGACAAGACCCCATATGAAATACTTACCGGCAATAAACCCAACATCTCATACTTCAGGGTATTCGGGTGTAAGTGTTTCTTTCTTATTAAAGGTGTCCGTTTGTCAAAATTTGAATCCAAGGCTTTAGAAGGCATTTTTGTTGGTTACGGTGCCGAATCCCACACTTATAGAGTCTACAACAAGCTCACTGGGATTGTTGTAGAATCTTGTAGTGTGGAGTTCGATGAAAATAACGGCTCCTTTGTAGGGCAAGTTGATGTTTGTGATGCAGATGTTGAAATACCCCAAGATGCCATAAGAAGAATGGGCGTGGGATTTTTCCGCCCCATTGAGGAACCCCTTGTGGCGGATCGGGAAGGACAATGCTCCACTCAAGTGGAGCCCTCATCTTCACAAGATCAACAAGCTCCTACTGTTGGAGAAAACTCTGCACCAACACCGCAACCTGCTGAAGATCATCAGTCTCCTGGACAAGCTGGTAGTCCCAGGCCGGACTATCCGCCCCTCCAAGGGGCGGACAATCCGCCCCTGGCACTCCAACTTGCACCAGGGGATCCGAAGGAGAAATCAACACCTCTGATGCTCCCAGGCCGGATTTTCCGGCCCCCGGGGGCGGATTATCCGGCCATGGCTCTCCAACTCCAGTCAGGCTTTCTCAGGAAGATGGTTCTGGTACTTCACCTCCCAGGCCGGATAGTCCGGCCCCTCCAAGGGGCGGATTATCCGGCCCTGAAGAAAATGCTCAGCAACAATCCTCTGGCAGTACTGGTGACCAAGATCAAGGGCACTGCAGTAATCAAGACAAGGATACAACAATTGAATCCACTCCTTCAAGAAATAATAAAGATATTGAGGCTCGTCGCAAGGCTCGGGCGGATCGCAACCTTGAACTAAGAGGTCACACTCTTGACAAGGTAGTTGGTGATCTACGACGAAGGGTATCCACTCGAAGAGAGCTTGCTAGCTTCTGTGATCATCAAGCTCACATTTCCATGGTTGAACCAAAGAAGGTTTTTGATGCTCTTGAAGACCCCGATTGGGTTGTTGCAATGCATGAAGAATTAAACAACTTCGAACGCAACAAAGTGTGGAAGCTCGTAGAAAAGCCAAAGGATTGCCGCAATGTTATCGGCACCAAGTGGATCTTCAAGAACAAACAGGATGAAAATGGCATTGTTGTGAGGAATAAAGCACGACTCGTGGCTCAAGGATTCTCTCAAGTAGAAGGAATTGATTTTGGCGAGACATATGCCCCAGTGGCTCGCCTTGAGTCCATCCGTATCCTTCTTGCATATGCAGCTCATCATAATTTTAAGTTACAACAAATGGATGTTAAGAGCGCTTTTCTTAATGGTCCTCTACATGAGTTAGTATATGTCAAGCAGCCCCCGGGGTTTGAGGACCCCAAATTTCCGAACCATGTCTACAAACTCGATAAGGCGCTCTATGGCCTTAAACAAGCCCCACGTGCGTGGTATGAGCACCTTAAAGAGCTTTTGATAGACCGTGGATTCGAAGTTGGGCAAATCGATCCCACTCTTTTTACTAAGAAGGTCAATGGGGAGCTTTTTGTATGCCAACTCTATGTAGATGACATTATTTTTGGCTCTACTAACCAAGCTTTTAACGATGAATTTTCAAAGCTTATGACTGACAGGTTTGAGATGTCCATGATGGGTGAGCTCAGGTTCTTTCTTGGCTTTGAAATCAAACAACTTAGAGAGGGAACCTTTATTAATCAAGCTAAATACATCCAAGACATGCTCAAAAGGTTCAAGATGACGGATCTCAATGGCGTTGCTACCCCAATGCAAACAAAGTGTCATCTTGAGCTCGATCCCAAGGGTAAAGATGTGGATCAAAAGGTATACCGATCCATGATCGGCTCTCTCCTTTACCTCTGCGCATCTAGGCCCGATATCGTGTTAAGTGTAGGAGTGTGTGCAAGGTACCAAGCCGCTCCTAAAGACAGCCACTTAGTGGCGGTTAAGCGAATCTTCCGATATTTGGTTCATTCCCCAAATTTTGGGTTATGGTATCCCAAGGGTTCAAGTTTCTCTCTATGTGGTTACACCGATTCAGATTGGGCTGGTGACAAAGATGATAGGAAATCAACCTCTGGTGCATGCCAATTCTTGGGCAGGTCTCTAGTATGTTGGTCATCAAAGAAACAGAATTGTATTTCACTCTCAACCGCCGAAGCTGAATATGTTGCTGCTGCAAGTGCATGTACTCAATTGTTATGGATGAGGCAAACTTTAAAGGAATATGGTGTCAATTGTGACAAAGTGCCTCTTTTATGCGACAATGAAAGTGCTATCAAAATTGCTTACAATCCTGTGCAGCATACAAGAACAAAACATATAGAGATTCGCAACCACTTTATTCGGGATCATGTTGCTCGTGGAGATATTGCTCTGTCATTTGTAAGCACGAAGAACCAACTTGCTGATATTTTCACGAAGCCCCTCGATGAAGCAAGATTTTGTTATTTGCGGAATGAGCTAAATATCGTAGATTCAAGGAGCTTGGCTTGACTATTATTGCACACTCACTTGCTCTTATTCATGTATTTGGTTTAGATGTGGGCATCGACATAGGGGGAGTGTGGTCCTAATTGATTGGGCCAACCCTCCCCCCATCATGCCGAAAGCAAGTAAAATCATTTCCCTTAATATCATTTTGTGATATGTGGGTCATCGATGAGCATTGGTTTTGAACTCAAGATACATCTTCGCGGTGTCATGCCATGCGCTCCAACATGGTGGCTTCGGCCACCGCCCTCTTCCTCGAGAAGAGTTGGTTTTTCATGGGTCTCGTTGGATTTTCTTGCATACCTCTTGTTCTTATGGAAAACACACTCAAATTTGTCTTTTGATTGATTTGATTCTTGCAAATTTGGGTGTGTAGTACCATCTCAGTTTGATTCTCTCATCCCAAGCCTTTCCCTCCCTCCTTGAACCATCTATTCTTGCACACAAGTCCTCTAAAACACCATCGAGAGATTTGATAGGGTGCTCTGGCCTGATTCTGTTTTCCAGAATGTCTGGGGGGGGCGGATTATCCGCCCTAAGTGGGGGGCGGATTATCCGCCCCGGGCGAAATCAGCCCCTTATAGGCTGGGTCGGGGAGGGCAGACTCAAACAGAGCAGCCAGTCCTCCCCCAACCCTACCTCTGCCCCCAGCCGCCGCCGGAGTATCCGCCTCTCCCGGAGTCGATTTGACCACCGGATTCTCCGGGCTCTCCCCGGATCTTCTTTACCTCGCCTCCGGGTATCTTCTCCTCCGCGATTTTCCGCCAATGAGTGAGGGTAACTCCCTCATCTCTATCCTTTTGTATGGGATGTTTTTTTTTGGTGGAAATCTCGTTGTAGAAGGTTCTTGGTGTTGTTTCCTACATGCTAGAATCAGTAGCCTTGCAACCCTAGTACTCGATCTGTTTTGCCATGATAGATCTGAGCCAACCCAGAATTTTTTTTGCGGGGGGCGGATTATCCGCCCCTGCCAGGGCCGGATAATCCGGCCTGGAGAATTACTCTCTGGTCTGTTTTGGTTCAGATTCTGCTCATGCACATCATTGGTTATGGGGTTGCATTGTTACTCCTTCTCCATGTTTTCTTTATCCTGGACTTGTGTGTGTGCTCATCTCCTTGCTACCTCTCTCAATGCTTTTCACAGGTGGTTCCAAGCCGACCAAGACCTTCGTCCGTCGTCCCCGTCCCCGTTACCTCAAACCCACTGCAGAAGGGACGTTTATTGACGAAACAGAGGTTCACAGGGCAGCTCGAGAGGCTGCAAGGATGGCTGAGGCAAGTAAGAAAACTAAGCGAACCGCTTCTCGCAAGGGCAAACAGTCTCGGCCCAATTACAAGTCTATGGACAGCATTCAGTATGCCACCATTCGCCAGACAGACTACTATGATGATATTGACAGTGATGGACAACCCGAGGACAGTATGTTTTGGAATGCTCACTTTCGGGCTATCCATGATGATGTTTATGCTTCTCTCAAGATTTGCCCCATGCGTCCCATCAACTTGACTGCGGCTCAATCCAAGGCTAGGCTCATTGAGGCATTGGATGTGACCAATAAGATGGGGCTTCACCACCTCATGACCATTCAGTGCGATTATGACTCTTCTGTGGTGCGACAGTTTTTTTCTACTCTTGTGATCTGCGGTGATGAGCGCCGCACTATGAAGTGGATGACCGGGACTACCATGCTTCAGTCAGACTTTCGCACTTTTGGGCAGGTTCTTGGGTATGCATTCCATGGCCGTGACACTCCTGCTGGTCACCGCATCATTACTCCCTTGAAGCCATCCAAGGACACTGCTCTGGCTCCCTGTCTTTCTCCTGATGGTGTTGCTGGTACTTTCGCTGGTCTCTCTCCCTTGTATGCCGCTCTTGTTGGCATGTTTCGGTACTGCATCGCACCGAGTGGTGGCAACAATGACAGGATCCGTGGCCACCTTGTTCCTCTCCTTGCGTTCGCTCACGAGTGTGCCACTAACTCTGGATCAGCCACTGGTTACAAACTGGATGTCATGGACTATATTTTTCATGAGATGACGGATGCTATGATCAACCGGCTCTCCATTCCTTATGCTCCGTTCATTATGATGCTGATCAAGCATATGCTACCCCTTGAAGACTTTGGCACTGCTTTGGATGGTGTTCATAAGCCCAAGAAAATATACAACAAGGCTCAGAAGACTCATCACCCCTCCACTGCCCCGGAGTCCTTCATGCGTGATGCTCGGGCTAGTGGTCGTCGCTCCACGGTGTCCCTAATGGCACGTGAGGTCAAGCAGCTTAATTGGTTCCAGCGGAACATTCTTTGCATGGGTATTGACATTCACAAGGGCCAATATGAGGAGTACCGCAGGGATCATGAGAGGGATCACACGCAGCAGCTTATCCTCCACCATGTCTCAGGTGCCACTGGCCATCCACCTCCTCCCACTGCTCCGGATCCGTACGCTCAGTGGAACACTTCAGGGATCAACTATGGCGAGCTCGAGAGTTGTCTCTTTCCCCCTCCACCAAGGGCACCCACTCCTCCCGCTGATGACGATGATGATGAGTATGGTGAAGAGGAAGGGGACGAGGATGACTACGACGAGGATGCGGTGGAGTGATCTCCAGGGGCGTTAGCATCGCTCTTCTTCCTTTTTGGCGTTTCGATGCCAAAGGGGGAGAAGTAGTTCTAGTAGGCCACGTGGATTTGCAAGGGTCGGGCACAAGCTCTTCGTTTTTAGTCGTTTTTATTTGCTTGCTTGTGCCTTTTCTAGCGTGAACTTGTTTGCTATTTGTGGTTGTTTGTGTAAGACTATGTCGTACTCCACAGTTTGGTACTATGTTTGGTATTCATGGATTTCTGGATTTATCTATCATGGACCCCATGGAATTCTGGAATTATGGAGCATATTTGATGACATATGGATTCATGGAATTTTCTATGTATGTCATGGATATATATTCCGGTGGTATGACTTTCTTTCACCAAACCTTAAAGTAGTTCTCTACCTAGTGTGTGTATTTGTATTCAAATGCAAATCTTAAGTATGCACACATCTAGGGGGAGCGTCTTTCATTATCTAAAGTGGCACTTGCCGTTTTCACTGCAAATCCTAGTATTGTCATCTAACACCAAAAAGGGGGAGATTGAAAGAACATTTCTTAATCCCTAGTGTTTTGTGTGTTAGATAACAATACCAAGGATCATTTAATGTGTGTTGAAGTGTTGCAGCTCAGAAATCTACCTTTGGGGGCGGATAATCCGGCCCCACCAGGGGCGGATAATCCGCCCCTCCCTCTGCTCAAGCCTGCGCAAGCCCCAGAAGGGGGGGCGGAACATTGGCCGGATTTTCCGGCCAGGCCGGATAATCCGCCCCCCAGGGGGGCGGATAATCCGCCCCTCCTGCTCTTCGCCAAGGCGCAAGCCCCAGAGAGGGGGGCGGAGTTTTGGCCGGACTTTCCGGCTTCGCCGGATAATCCGCCCCCCCAAGTTTTCTCCAAGCTTCACCAAGGCGCAAGCCCCAGAGAGGGGGGCGGAGTTTCCCCCGGAGAGTCCGCCATTGGGGCGGAATTTTCCCAGGGGGCGGATAATCCGCCCCCAAAATTGAGCAATGGCCAGATCTGGGGAGGGGGTATTTAAGCCAGCCTTCCCCCTCCTGTCAAAGCTCTTGATTCATCTCGAAAAAGAACAGATCAGATCTCCAAAGTTCATACGAGAGTGCTCCACCTAGAGCCATCCAAAGGCCCCATCCCTTTGGGAATCGAAGGAGGAGAACTCGACCTTCATCATCAGCAATCAAGCGCTTCATCTCCTCTCCATTCATTTGGAGAACCTTCGATCTAGTATTTCTTGCAAAGATCTAGATCCTTGTTTTCGTTTATATTGATAAACCTTGTTTTTGTGACAGCGTGTTGTCATCCCGGGAGCCCCCAATTCGGTTGTGGGTGTGTGCCCCGATAGTATTGTAAAAGGCACTGGTTCCCGCCTCGAAGGGATCCAATAGTGGAGAAGGTGGATCAGGCCTCTCGTGGCGAGATCCATCGGAGAATAGGGTGAGGCCTATTGTGGCGTGGTGGTCTTAGAACCGCCCACCCCTCCAACGCAGATGTACTTCCCTTAACAAGGAAGGAACTGCGGTAAAACAAATCCCTGTGTCTCCGCGTGCTCCACTACGGTTTCCTCGCTCCTCCTTTACGTGCTTAGTAGTTAGGGTTTCATATAGGGAAATTCTCGTAGTTGCATATCTAGAGAATTTACTTTGTGTAAAGCCTAAAATTGGAAAAAGTATTAAAAATTGGTTAGCACCTATTCACCCCCCCCCCCTCTAGGTGCCCATACGATCCATTTCACTCGGCCATAGGTTCTATCATGTATGCCATGCTGTGTACTAGACCGAATGTGTCCAATGCTCTTAGTTTGACAAGCAGATATCAAAGTGATCCAGGAGTGGAACACTGGACAGCCATGAAGAACATCCTAAAGTACCTAAATAGGACTAAAGAAATGTTCTTAGTCTATGGGGGTGATGAACAGTTCGTCGTAAAAGGTTACGTCGAAGCTAGTTTCGACACCGACAAGGATGATTCTAAATCTCAGACGGGATAAGTGTATATTTTGAATGGAGGAGCTGTGAGCTGGAGAAGCTGCAAGCAAAGCGTGATCGCGGGATCTACAGTAGAAGCGGAATACATGGCTGCTGCAGAAGCGTCAAGTGAAGGAGTTTGGATCAGGAACTTCATCACTAAGCTTGGCGTGGTTCCAAGTGCATTGGACCCACTGGAGATATTGTGTGACAACACTGGCGCCATAGCACTCGCTAAGGAACCAAGATATCATCCAAAGACCAAGCATATCAACCGCAAGTTTCATATAATCCGAGATTATATAGCAGATGGAGATCTGAAGATTAGCAAAGTACATACGGATCTGAATGTCGCAGATCCATTGAATAAACCTCTTCCACGTGTAAAACATGATCAGCACCTTAGTGCCATGGGTGTGAGATTGTTGCCAAATGTAAACTAGATTATTGACTCTAGTGCAAGTGGGAGACTATTGGAATTATGCCCTAGAGGCAATAATAAAGATGTTATTATTATAATTCTTGTTCATGATAACGTTTATATTCCATGCTAGAATTGTATTAAGCGGAAACTTTAATACTTGTGTGGTTTGTGAACAACACCGTGTCCCTAGTACGCCTCTATGGACTATCTCATTGATTGATGATGGTTAAGGTTTCCTAACCATGGACATGAGTTGTCAATTAATAATGAGATCATATCATTGGGAGAATGATATGATGGACAGACCCAAACTAAGCGAAGCAATTAGATCATGTCATCGTGTTCATCTTTGCGAAGCTTTTCCTATGTCAAATATTGTATTCCTTAGACCATGAGATAATGCAACTCCCTGGTATCGGAAGAAAGCTTTGAGGTCATCAAACGTCATCCTATGAGAGGGTGATCATAAAGGTGTCTCTCAGGTGATCGGAAAGTATCTGTTGGGTTGTATGTATCGAGATGGAATTTGTCCCTCCCAAGTCGGAGAGATATACTTCGGGCCCACTCGGTAATCGATATCAACACCGCTTGCAAGCATGTGGTTAAGGAGTTAATCACAAAGTGATATCGGATTACGGAACGAGTAAAGTACTTGTTGTGAACGAGATTGAACTAGGTATGACGGTACCGACGATCGAATCTCGGGCAAGTAAAATATCGCGAGACGAAGGGAATATATATATGGGATTGATTGAATCCTGGCATCGTGGTTCATCCGATATGATCATCGATTAATGTGTGGGAGTCAATATGGGAGCCCAGACCCCGCTGTTGATTATTGATAGAAGATCATGTCTGCATATTCTCGAACCCGCAGGGTCACACACTTAACGTGTCTCGACACTAGGATAGATTGGATAATTGGTTTATGAGTTTTTGTTCGGAGTCTCGGATGGGATCCGAGACATCACGAGAGGTTCCGGAATGGTCCGGAGAATAAGATTCATATAAGGCAGTGCAGTTTTTGGAGTTCGGAATTGTTCCGGGTTAATCGGGACTGTACCGGAAGCTTCTAGAACCTTCCGGAAAGGGACCAACGTGGCCCCACCTTCTGGGAGGGGGCATGGGCCTATGAGGGAGTGCCCTGGCCGCATTGGGCCAGGGGCACAAGGCCCCATAGGTCCCAACCGGCCAGCAAGGGTAAAACCCTAATTGGACCTTCTAGAAGGGGGGGTTTCCTTGCCCCCCACTCCTCCCTCCTTGGTCGCCGGCCTAGGGCTTGTGGGAGGGGTTAGGGCAGGCGCCCACCCCTCTATATATAGAGGGCTGGGGCGCACCACCCCCCCCCACACACACACACACCTTCCCCTCAAGCCTAGTCGCCCTGCTGCCCTCCTCTCTCTCTCTCTCTCTCCCTCCCGACTGCGTGTAGGCGAAGCCCTGCTGCAGAAACTCTCCACCAATTGCATCGCGCCATCGCGTTGTAGATCCAACCCATCTCTCCACCATACTTGCTGGACCAAGGAAGGAGGAGACGTCGAGGTGCTGCATGTGTGCATCTCACGGAGGCATCGCCACTTGTGGTGCTAGATCGGATCGGATCGCGAGGAGGAGAAGCGAGTACGACTACATCACCCACGTTCCGATGAACGTTCCGCTATGCGAATCTTCAAGGGTATGAATATCTAATCCAATCTCTCTCGTTGTTTGCATCTCCTAGATTAGATCTTGGCTTCCCTCTGTTCGCATCCGTAGAAATTTTTGATTTACTATGCCGCGAAACCCTTCACCGATGTCATAGCAGAAAAAGTACTCTTGAAGCACAAGATAGAGAAGAAGCACTACTTCGTATACCACGTAAGCTCCGGATCCGACTCTGTCAATCATGGATCCGAAAACGATTTAGTTCTCGATGCAATCAAAGAAAACAACGACTTACCTGGTTCCCCTCAGGATGCATTAATGTTGCAAGAAATTCGAGACGTGTCGTGGTGGTATCACGGCATATGCCATGGGTAGGCTAAAGTTGGGGCCGATAGACGTGGAGGAATCCAGGGAGGGATGACGCAGTGAAGACCGCACTCATATGAACAAAGAGAAATACAATGTATCTAGGATTGAGGCTCTTATGTGGAGATAACACCTCTTTCTCTACATCTAATCTCTTATAATCTTGCCATACTTGTGGCTACAATCATGCTCCTTGAGCTGTATCTCCTATGCCTCTATCTAAATCTCTCTGTGAGAGTGGAGGAGGAAGAAGAAGGAGAGCTCCTATTGAGTAGAGAGGGGAAGAGCCCTTCGAGGCCTCTTCCTTGAACGATCCCCCTGGTGCTCCTTATAAAGGGGAGCCCAGGGGACAAATCTTGCTCCCTACGATTGGCATCTTCTCAGCATATTCCGGGCATCTTCTAGAGATGCTCAGCATATGCCTTGGCATCTTTGGAGATGCTAAGGCATATTCCTTAGCATATTCTTAGATGTCGATGGCATATTCCTTATGCCATGTGCCAGTCTGAGCCAGAGGCGTCCCAAGACTGGCACGACGCTTGTGGAGTTGTCTTGGTTCAATGGCTTATTCGTCTGGAAGTTATGGAGACATCTGGAGGTGAATAATGAGGCGTATAGGTCATTGTATGTCGGCCCAAACGCCCTGGGATGAGTGGAGATTCGGCCCTGGGCCAAGATGATTCGGCCTGGTCTTAACAGCAAAAGATAAAGGCCCATCCGGGTTGTTAGATGGCCCAGCCGGGTTAGATGACTTGGGTCCGAGCCGGGTCTTGCATAACTCAGCCCAAGCGGCGTGGCAGCAGCCCAGGCCGAGCTTCAGACCGTTCTGGTGCTTGCAGTTCCGTGGTGGTCCGATTTAGTCGGTGTCGTCCCACCCGGATTAGCTCAGGAGAGCCGACATTGCGTGGATGCCGAAGAAGGCCCCGCGATGGGCCGCGCTGCTCCTGCCGGCCCACCCGGGGGAAGAACTCCTGGATGTTGAGGGACTTTAGCCTGTGGTGGGCCTCTATGGCCGACACCGGTCCACCTGGGTTTCTCCGCTCGGTGCACTGTGGCGTGGTTCGGATGGCACGTTGGCGGGAAAATGGCGATGAGGTGGAGCTGTGAAGGAGTTGACCCGACGGAGGTTTGGCGGTATGGGTCGGATCTGAGGTGATTCGGCCCACTACGACCGAGTGGAGCTTGATTCGGCCCGTTGGAGCTGTTTTGGCCTAGGAGGGATAGCTGAATTAGGCCGAATTAGGTGTAATTCATCCCAGGTCCCCTTTCTCCCTTTTCTCTTTTATATTTTTTTCTTAATTTCTCATATCTTTTGATATATATATATTTTTATATGTCTACATTCTTCTATAGAAATGTCAACTACTCTCTCGAGGTCTCTTTATACCTCAACTCTGGGGTACCTAGGGTTATATCCCCAACATTAGTCCCCGAGTCTATGTGGGATTCGTAGAGTCGCTCATAGACTTTATACTAAAATGTTCCCAGAGTTGTATATAGACATAAAGTTTCCTTCTTTGTCAATGGTCTTTTAACCAATTTGGGCAAGTTATGATTTCGGGCCATTTTTGGCACTGGTCATAACCCTTTTGGGTAAGTTTTTGACTTTTGGCCTTCTTGGGCACTGGTCATAACCCTTTTTGGGTAAGTTTTTGACTTCTGGCCTTCTTGGGCACTGGTCATAACCCTTTTGGGTAAGTTTTTGACTTCTGGCCTTCTTGGGCACTGGTCATAACCCTTTTGGGTAAGTTGTTGACTTCTGGCCTTCTTGGGCATTGGTCATAACCCTTTTGGGTAAGTTTTTGACTTCTGGCCTTCTTAGGCACTGTTCATAACCCTTTTGGGTAAGTTTTTGACTTCTGGCCTTCTTGGGCATTGGTCGTAACCCTTTTGGGTAAGTTTTTGACTTCTGGCATTTTTGGGCACTGGTCATAACCCTTTTGGGTAAGTTTTTGACTTCTGGCCTTCTTGGGCACTCTTCATAACCCTTTTGGGTAAGTTTTTGACTTCTGGCCTTCTTGGGCACTAGTCATAACCCTTTTGGGTAAGTTTTTGACTTCTGGCCTTCTTGGGCACTGGTCATAATCCTTTTGGGTAATTTTTTGACTTCTGGACTTCTTGGGCACTGGTGTTTTAACCTCTTTTGGTAAGTTTTAATCTGATTCATCTGTTTCCAAATCCGAGTTTTTTTACTCATATTTGACTTATGTCTCGAATCTGAGTTATGTGGCTCAAAATCCGAGTTATATGACTCAGATCCGAGTTACTTTACTCATATTTGACTTATGTCTCGAATCTGAGTTCTCTGGCTCAAAATCCGAGTTATATGACTCAAATCCGAGTCATCTGATTCCAAATTCGAGTTACTTTACTCATATTTGACTTATGTCTCGAATCTGAGTTATCTGGCTCAAAATCCGAGTTATATGACTCAATTCCGAGTCATCTGATTCCAAATCCGAGTTACTTTACTCATATTTGACTTATGTCTCGAATCTTTGTTGTATGGCTCAAAATCCGAGTTATATGACTCAAATCCGAGTCATCTGATTCCAAATCTGAGTTACTTTACTCATATTTGACTTATGTATCGAATCTGAGTTATCTGGCTCAAAATGCGAGTTATATGACTCAAATCCGAGTCATCTGATTCCAAATCAGAGTTACTTTACTCATATTTGACTTATGTCTCGAATCTGAGTTATCTGGCCCCAAATCCGAGTTATATGACTCAAATCCGAGTTATTTTACTTGCCACGATATAACTTGATCCGATGAGATGATGTCAATTTGCCTTTGATATGGATCCGAGATATAGATCCGAGATTAAGTTTTGGGATATGATAATAGGGCTAATCGCTGAGAGATCTGATTCGAGATGTTGATATGAGATATAGATTCAGGATATGATAAGCTGGCAAATAGTCATCCGAGATACGAGATAACCTGGCAAGATAGTGAAATATCAATCCGAGTCATAACATAACCTGGCAATTTTGGTGAGCTGAATCAAACTTTAGTCCGAATCAGAGATAATCTAGTATGCAGAGTCAGAATACAAATCCGAATTATAATATACCCTGACAAGCTAAATCAAATGTTAGTCCGAATCAGAGATAAGCTACTAAGCTGAGTTAAAGGTTAATCCAAAGCATAAATAAACTTACTCAAATTATATCTGAATCATCGATAAGCTGGTGAGATGAGTTAGAGGTTGATCCAAAGCATAAATAAACTGACTCAAATTCTATCTGAATCATCAGTAAGCTAGCTGGTGAGCTGAATTCAAGGTTAATCCAAAGCATAAATATACTGACTCAAATTCTATCTGAATCATCAATAAGCTGGCTGGTGAGCTGAGTTAAAGGTTAATCCAAAGCATAAATAAACTGACTCAAATTCTATCTGAATCATCAATAAGCTGGCTGGCGAGCTGAGTTAAAGGTTAATCCAAAGCATAAATATACTGACTCGAATTCTATCTGAATAATAAATAAGCATGTGAGCTGAGTTAAAGTTTAATCCAAAGCACAAATAAACTAACTCAAATTTTATCCGAATCATAAATAAGCCTGTGAGCTGAGTTAAAGTTTAATCCAAAGCACAAATGAACTGACTCAAATTCTATCCGAATCATAAATAAGCCTGTGAACTGAGTTAAAGTTTAATCCAAAGCACAAATAAACTGACTCAAATTCTATCCGAATCATCAATAAGTTGGCTGGAGAGCTGAGTTAAAGTTTAATCCAAAGCACAAATAAACTGACTCAAATTCTATCTGAATCATCAATAAGCTAGCTGGCGAGCTGAGTTAAAGGTTAAACCAAAGCATAAATATACTGACTCAAATTCTATCTGAATCATCAATAAGCTAGCTGGCGAGCTGAGTTAAAGGTTAAACCAAAGCATAAATATACTGACTTAAATTCTATCTGAATCATCAATAAGCTGGTCAATATATACCCAAATCTATATAAGTTTTTCTCCATCTAGGGGTGATTCTACGGATATGTTGGCTAGTCCCCAGGTTGAGTTATATTCTCCCCGGGGTGAAGAATCAAGTGTTGGTGGCTGAGTTATTTGGTACTTACAATATGCTTGGAGAAGAGTTTGAGTCATTCTTGTTGAGTATTACATACTTTGCTGAGTCAGACTTGGAGACCCCTCTGCTTACCTCTGTGTTCTCTGTTCGCTTGAATGAGCTGCAGAACCTCTTTGAAGAAGAGGTTGAAGAAGATGCTCCCGTCCAGATGGAAACCCAACAAACGCCACTAAAAGGCCCCACGGTGGGCGCCAAATGTCGTGGTGGTATCATGGCATATGCCATGGGTAGGCTAAAGTTGGGTCCGATAGACGTGGAGGAATCCAGGGAGGGATGATCCAGCGAAGACCGCACTCGTATGAACAAAGAGAAATACAATGTATCTAGGATTGAGGCTCTTATGTGGAGATAACACCTCTTTCTCTACATCTAATCTCTTATAATCTTGCCATACTTGTGGCTACAATCATGCTCCTTGAGCTGTATCTCCTATGCCTCTATCTAAATCTCTCTGTGAGAGTGGAGGAGGAAGAAGAAGGAGAGCTCCTATTGAGGAGAGAGGGGAAGATCCCTTCGGGGCCTCTCCCTTGAACGATCCCCCTGGTGCTCCTTATAAAGGGGAGCCCAGGGGACAAATCTTGCTCCCTATGATTGGCATCTTCTCAGCATATTCCGGGCATCTTCTGGAGATGCTCAGCATATTCCTTGGCATCTTTGGAGATGCTAAGGCATATTCCATAGCATATTCTTGGATGTCGATGGCATATTACTTATGCCATGTGCGAGTCTGAGCCAGAGGCATCCCAAGACTGGCACGACGCTTGTGGAGTTGTCTTGGTTCGATGGCTTATTCTTGTGGAAGTGATGGAGACATCTGGAGGTGAATAATGAGGCGTATAGGTCATTGTATGTGGGCCCAAACGCCCTAGGATGAGTGGAGATTCGGCCTGGTCTTAACAGCAAAAGATAAAGGCCCAGCCGGGTTGTTAGATGGCCCAGCCGGGTTAGATGACTTGGGGCCCAGCCGGGTCTTGCATAACTCGGCCCAAGCAGCGTGGCAGCAGCCTAGTCCAAGCTTCAGACTGGTCTGGTGCTTGCAGTTCTGTTGTGGGCCGATTTAGTCGGTGTCGTCCCACCCGGATTATCTCAGGAGAGCCGACATTGTGTGGATGCCGAAGAAGGCCCCGCGGTGGGCCGCGCTGCTCCTGCCGTCCCACCCTGGGGAAGAACTCCTGGATGTTGAGGGACTTTAGCCTGTGGTGGGCCGCTACGGCCGACGCCGGCCCACCTGGGTTTCTCCGCTCGGCGCACTATGGCGTGGTTCGGACGGCACGTTGGCGGGAAAACGCCGACGAGGTGGAGCTGTGACGGAGTTTACCCGGTGGCGGGTTGGCGGTATGGGCCGGATCTGAGGTGATTCGTCCCACTATGGCCGAGTGGAGCTTGATTCGGCCCGTTGGCGCTGTTTTGGCCTAGGAGGGATAGCTGAATTAGGCCGAATTAGCTGTAATTCGGCCTAGGTCCCCTTTCTCCCTTTTCTCTTTTATATTTCTTTCTTAATTTCTCATATATTTTGATATATATATATTTTTATATGTCTTCATTCTTCTATAGAAATGTCAACTACTCTCTCGAGGTCTCTTTATACCTCAACTCTGGGGTACCTGGGGTTATATCCCCAAGAAGACTTAGAGAAGGAGATGGAGGAGTACAAAGAAGGGTACACCTCCAAACCAGCGCAAGGTGAGCCGAAGACACCTCCTAGTCCGTACGATAGCATGGATGAAGACTACACCTCGCAAGATGACATGGATACCGAAGATTCATCCGAGGTCCAGAAGCCAACTACTACGGAAAGTCCCGACGGAAGTTTATCTCCTGGTACCGGACCAAAATCCGTCTTTGCCTCTGGTACGCACGTTAAGGCTACTGGGCAGTCAAAGAAGAATAATAACAAGAATTCGACACCGGCAGAGCCGAACGTCGAAGAAACCAACGAAGAAAAAGTTGATGAAGAGATCGAGATGGAGAATCAAGACAGAGATACGATTAATACCACGTCGATCGACCCTCCCGTAGATGGACACGTTATCACCAAGGGTGCACGTGAAATTTACGGAGATGCTCTCACCATACCAATCTCAACAGCTTTGGATCTTACTCCAGATGCACTGGATAAAAGGGCTGAGGACCTGGAAAAGTACTGTCTATTTTTACTCGAGGAGGTCGCGCGCATCGTCGAGCTTAAATAATATTTAGACGGCGATCCTGCCAAATATCAGTCAGATTTCAAGCGACTACCAAACAATACAAGGGGATGTCCGGTTCTTGCTAGTAGGAACCCGGATATCCACAGAGATCTATTCGACAGAAAATTTGGAGAGAAAATCCGAGTCTACAGCACGCCGTTGGAAAACGCTACAGAAGCTCGAGCTATCCTCGCCAATAACCCGTCTCCTGAGAAGGTCTGGCAATGCGTTGCGTTTCTAGACAAAGGATTGAAACAGCAGAAAACGACCGTGTCATTCAGTGGCAAGCTGGCCTCAAAGTCGGAATTTGTAGCATCCCAATTGTCTAACAGTTGTAATGCTACTTGGTCTAGTAATATAATGGTTACTTCCTATATATAATTGTTGCATCATAATTATATCATGCTCATGTCATCATGCCGCCTTGCATTTGAGCATCATATAAAACCCTTTGGTTTTGGTTCTTCTCTCATATGCATTGTAAATTGTATTTGCCTCTTGATATTGTATTCGGTTATTGATATATTGTTTAAATGCCCAAGTTGAGTTGGGGCATATCTTTTATTCCACTCCACCACCCTTTCTTTCACCACCTTATAATTCCACCATCCCTTTATCCATGAGCTTTTATTTTATTTTCTTTTGGTATTTAATCTAGCTCATGGGAGATAGGATGGATCTACTTCCACAAATTCTTTTGCTTGGATTTATTCCACTTTTGGGAATCCATAGGAATAATGCCATGTTAATATTATTGTTTTCACAAGAATAAACATGGCATTAATTATTTTGCATGGGCCATGCAAGAACCACCACATTTAAGTCTTTTGGATTTTATTTGAATTCTTGAGTGGATCATCTCCCATCTCATCTCTCTCCCTCTCTTTTGGCTTGATCTAGTTTGGTCTTGCTAAAATCCACCACCATACTTCTATATCTCTCTCCCACTCCTTTTGTTGATCTTGTTTGAGTTTGCTAAACCCTACACCTATTCCACATATTCTTGTTTGATCTACTTTGGTGCATGCAAGCATCTAAAATTCTAAACTCTCATCTCTCTCTCATCTCACCCTCTCCCTTTACCCTCTCTAGCTAACCCTAGTTCCTCTCAAACCTAACCCGAGCTCCCCCTCTCTAAGCCACACCCCCACCCTATCCACTCATGTCAAGGCTACCCCACCTAGCCACCCTCCCCCTGGTCGAGCTACCCTTCCCAACCCTAGCACAAACCCTAACCCGAGCCCCCTCTAGCTTCAACCCTAGCTACACCCGAGCCTACCCCCTCTCTCTCTCTCTCTAGCCCTCTATCTGCCTTGCATGCCCCACCACCGAGCAGACCCCTCCTTGGCCTCACCCTGACCCCACCTGGAAGCCCCTACCCTGCCCTGCCGGCCAGCACAAGCACGTGCTCGAGGAGAGGCAGAAAAGGTGGCCGAAGCCACCTTTATCTCCAACCTGCTCCCACACGGCACCCACGCCTCTCCCTCGCTTCACCCTCCGCCCCACCTTTATCTCCAACCTGCGTAATTCACCGAGGTAGTTACAATTGGTATCAGAGCCATCCCGCCCTTCAGGGTCTCAGCCAAATGGTCGTTGTCAGTCTAGCAAATATTTTTGGTAGCTATGTATACTAGGGAAAAACAAAACACGAGAGTAGGACTGCTTCCACTTTTCTTCTTAACCACCCACCCACCCTTTTCTGGTAAGGAAGTGTAACGTTTTCAATCCTCTTCTTAAAAATTCAAACTAGGATTCACGTGTTCTGGGTTTCCGTAGTACCATAGGTTGTGTGTGTGTGTGTAATTCCTTGTCTATCTGTTGCACCCAACATGTTATCTTTATCTGCCTTTGGTTATCAACTGTTGGTACATTCCATACTAACAGGCTTTTGAATACTGGCGCGATCTATCCGACTCCTTGTTAACCGGTGCCATCTTCTTAAGGGTGTCCTTCCTTCTAGCAACTCCACATTCTGTGAAACCATCAGATGCTAATCGCTACCTGATAAGTGTTTTTGCGCATCTATTGGTATTTTAATGCCGAAAAATGCGGAAATTTTTCTTTGATACATATGTGCTTCCACACTCCTTTTCAGTCGTGTGTGAAACATTATCTATCTCCCTTTTATCAGCATGTCCATGCTAACTCATTCTTTTGTCACTGGCGCTTAATCCTAGAGTTTCATTTCATCTCCAATTCTCTTGGGCTAATTACATAACATGTGTCGATCCGATGCGGTGATTGTAATTTGGTTCTCGGCATAGCTATATGACACTTATCTTGAGTGGACTATGGAAAATGAAATCACCACTATCCTCCAAATGGTGACGGTTATCTCCTGTGATTTTGAGTACACCGTGATAATATCTATGCATATTCAAGCATCTTTGGCAATCCAGAGTTTCTCCAGGCACTACGGCGGTCTATCATATGTCCATCATGCTGCACATCCTTTTGAACCCCATATCTGCACAATTCTCCTGGATACGAGGGAATTGCATCTTTTCGTCTCTGGTAGCTTTGCGTAAGGTATGAGCTATCATCGGTTCTTATCCAAGATCTCTTTATCTTTGTAACCGGTGATCCGATCGACAATGTGAACCAGGTGACATCTCTTTTTCTTCCGAAGGACCAGTTAACCTATTCTGTAAGCGCATCTTCTTCAACAGGAATCCTTACTCGTAACGTTGATCTTTCAAAGAGCGTTGAGCTCAGAAAGTGTTTCGAGCATTTGTTCATTCTCCCGCATCTTGAACTTGGTACTCTGGGAATATCTTGTTAATCCATGGTGGTATATGTTGATAATATGCTTGACTATTCGATATCTATGGAAGGACATGGAAGATCATATGTGTCTCTTTCTCTCGAGCTTCGTGAGCACTGCCTGTGTGCAAAGTCTCAAAGTGAGAATTCTGACTTTTTGAAGTCACATATCTCGACCACGTCCTTCTGCTAAATACATTACTTCAACTCTAGAATCAGCAAGTCCATTGTTAATTCCATCCTCCATCTTCAACCAATCCGGAGTTGTTCCTTGTTGGCAACTTATCATCGTCGTTACGCTGAAGATTTCCTCAAGGCTGCTAAATCTTTCTCAATCAGTTCAAGAAGAACATGGAGTTCTTTTCACCTCTATCTCGTCAAGTAATCTCTTGAAACCCTCTCGCTCTATCGTCTATGCTCAATCCACCGGAGGCCATGAAGACCTTCCAGATCTTGTATTCCTTCTGTTCAAGTGGTGCTATCTTTTTCTATATCTGTGAAATTTTGCAGTTGTCTCCGTGATCTTCCTTTATATCTTTCCGGTGGCTTGGTACTTCCGACATGACGACAACATCATCATCTTTATCTATCTATGAATTCGGCGAATCATTTGCATCTATCCTTGTTTTCTAACGGAGTTCTATGAGTTTTTGCCAACACCTTCAGTCTGTTTCGGTAGTTGGGTTGCATGATTTTCTTATTCATGTGCGGAGTAATGCTTTGAGTGCGGGATGGAGTAGCTACCATACCACTACTCTTATCATTCGCTCTTGTACAGTGAATTGGTGAATTAATGTGATTCCCTCATTCCACGGAAGTTAGAAGTGGACTTATCCCTTGATACTTTTACTTCCGTCCTTGTTTTTCCGGAGTGCTCATTCGAAGAAAGTAATCAATAATCTCCTGTTGGTGATCTCACCCTTTCTACACGGAGCAAAATCCTCAATTATCTGGTGGAAACAAACGCAAACCTTTTTCTATCCTCGTCTTTCTACCGATGCTCGATATCCCCAAACAAGATGAAAGTAAACTATCTCTCTCTTTGTTTCATCAATTCTTTTCTGTGGTAAAGCCAATTATGGTTGATGCCATCAGCCGCAAATCTATTGCGTTAGCCTCAAGGCTAAAGAAAGCAATAAGTATCTCTACAATAAACTCCAGATCCTCCATATTCTTTGCTTCTCGGGATTCCACCATGATCCGGCTTCACATCCATCTCTGGAAGTTATATCTGCGCACCTAAATTGCGTGATCCTTGGTTCTTACCGGCGCAACAAGAATCTAATCCGACGATGTCTAACTAAATCTTTCTGTTGTTATCAAGGGACTCTATTGTTTGAAGGAAATATTGTTTCCGAACTTTTTTTTCTCAAATCCGAGAGAAGATGCGATGCTATTGTAATAGTGGTTCAAAACCTCTCCAATCTAGCTCCTTTCTTCCGGCGAGACAAAGATTCATCCTCTCTCGTATCGGTAAATCTTTAATCTTAACGGCGTGTCTTTCTTTATCCATGATGCATCATCTTGTCCTTTCTTTCACCAGTGGATCTTTTTCTTTTATCATGTTTCTTGAGAAAACCGGAGCTATGTCCATCCTATCCTTCTTGTCTCACGACAATCCTTCAACTCTTCTAACCCGTTGTTTCTCAAGCAAAACGCAAGACTCGCAACAAGTCTAGCAAGTTTTGCAAGGTGTAGTGGTCGCACCATTCCGTTGTTCATCAACTTGGGAACGTGAGGGTCACCTTTGTTCGAACACCCGCATCTCCTTGTGTTGTGTTCTTTTTCCTAGGAATCTCGGGGCGAGATTCTTGTTTAGTGGGGGAGAGTTGTAGCATCCCAATTGTCTAACAATTGCAATGCTACTAGCCTAGTCTATATAAATGCTACTTCCTATATAAAATTGTTGCATCATAATTATATCATGCTCATGTCATCATGCCACCTTGCATTTGAGCATCATATAAAACCCTTTTTGTTTTGGATCTTATCTCATATGCATTATTAATTGTATTTGCCTCTTGATATTGTATTTGGTTATTGATATATTGTTTAAATGCCCAAGTTGAGTTGGGGGCATATCTTTTATTCAACCCCACCACCCTTTCTTGTCACCACCTTATAATTCCACCATCCAACTAAATATGAGCTTTGCACTTTAGTTGGTTTTACCTCTAGCTCATGTGGGTTGGGATGGATCCAATTCTATCTCCACATGCTCTCATATATGCACCATATTGTTTCCACATTATTGGTTTATGAGAGTCACATGGCCACCTTTGCATGCCTTGTGAGTGGAACTTTTCCCTAGCTTCCATATGGATTGTTTTGGGGTTATTATCATGTGGGGATATTTTTGGGACTATTAAACATCTAGTGGAATATACACACTAGCAAGTCCCAATTATAATCAAATGTGGTCATCTCCATCTACTCCACATGGGGCATCCTTTTAATTCTTTTTGCTTGGCTTTTATTCCAATTTTGGGAATGCCTAATAATAATGCCATGTTAATATTATTGTTCTCCCAAAAATAAGCATGGCATCAATTATTGGCATGGGTCATGCAACCTTCTCCATCTTTGGCCCTCCTTTGGTTTTAATTGTTTTGAGTGGATCATCTTCTCTTCTCTCTCCTTCTCTCAATCTTTTCCATCTTGCTATGCTTCCTTGCCATGTGCATCAAGAATCTCACCCTCACCTTATCTCCTTCACTCATGCATGATCATGTGAGGTCATATCCTTAAAAACCCCATTTTATCTCTCCTTATCCATCACCATGTGTCCAACAAACACTCCCCTCTCCATCTCTTTTCACCATCATGCTTGATCTTGTAGGTTATCTAAAACCCTAAGCCCTCATCTCTCCTCTCTCCAAACCGAGCCACCCTCTAACCAAGACCACCTCTCCTCTCTCCCATCTAGCTCAACCAAAAACCTAAACCTAACCCTCATCTAACCCTCTCTCTCTTCCTCTCTACCTAGCCGAGCCCTCCCTCTCCCTGCCAGCAGGCCCCACCAGCCCGAGCCTGCCCTCCAACCCACGAGCTCCCCTCCTCCCTGGTCCCTCTCTTCCCTCTCTAAGCTACAGGACAAGAAGGAGGCAAGAGAGAAGACCTAGCCCGAGCTACCCTCCTCACCTTTATGCAAAGCCACCACCACCCCATGTGCCTCTCCCCTCTCTCCCTTATCACCTCAACCACCCCAGGCATCCTAGATCGAGATCTGCTCAGGAACCCAGCCTCCCACCTTCCTCTCCTTGGCCATGGCCATCTCCATGCCGCTCTAAAGCCCTACCTCGGCCATGTTCTCTCCCGGGTGTTCTGGAGATTACCTAGGCGAACCTGGAGCACCAGCGCGATGCCCTGCTTCCCCTTCTTTCAACTATACAAGGATCCCTGCCGGGAATCGCCGGGGTTGATGCCTCGCTGCCATGGATGCCATGTACCCGAAGCTGTCGTGGCCTCTGCCTCCCTCACGATCCCCTGCATTCCTCTCTCCATCGGCCAAGTCGACGAGTTCTTGGTGAGCCCCTCGACCTCCCAGACAACATCCTCCTCCTTCTTGTTTACTTTTTCGACGTAGCCCGCCGTTGATCAGCCTCCGCGCACCGCCAGCACTGCGCGCAAGCAGCCCGCGTATCGCTGCAGCTACAGCAGGAGTCAGTAGCAGCAGTCGCTGCCGGAAACCTCTCTGTTCCTCTCCATTTTACCGGCTCCCTAGACCACCTCTGGCGATTCTCTGAACATAATCGTCTCCCCGGGGAAATCCCTCTTTCCATTAAGCCCGACCTTGATCAAAACGGCGAGTTACATCTCTCGGAATTCTCACCTGAAGTCACGCAAGTTTTCGGTCGCTGCTGCTCTGAACTATCGAGTTCGTCCGTCAGTTAAACACGAAAACAATACATCTGACCTACCTCTGTTCCTCCTCGTTTTCCCGCCGTCTCAGCCCACCTACGGAAAGACATCATGAACCAAACTTGTAGATCTTGATCCCATCTATAATATTTCTTTTTGCGGCATCGCGAGATTCCTAGCGGATCTCTCGCCATCGTCTCCCACAAACCAAGATCAGCTGGCTATTTTCGCTGATCCAATCTTCAGTTCGTCAGATAACTTCCCAAAAACTTTTGCAATAAGGCCCTTCCTATTTTCCTCATCTCAACCCGTAGTCCCCTCCTTCTGCCAATTGTCACCACCTCGTTGGCTGCATGCGTGTGTGGGGCTCCTTCCCCGCTGGCCCACCTGTCATCCACTATGGCTAGGTGAGCCCGCGGTGACAAAAGCCTTTTCCTGGACGCATGTGTCCTAGTCAGCCGTTGGCCCCACTCGTCAGTGTCTAAGGCTAGCTCTGAGCCGAGTAAGAAAAACCTTCAGCTATTTCTTAAATCAATTAAAATTTCAGTAAATGATTAATATCAAATAAATTCATAATTATTTAAATATTTCGAATTTGAATTCAAACTCTATATGAAATATGTTTTGTTTTTGAATGTTAATTCAAACCTTTAGTCAAATATTTTCAGAACTAATTCAAACTAGTCAAACCTTTGACTTTGACTCCATTTGACTAATTTTGACTTAAAATAAATTTAAATTCATAATTCTAAATAATGTAAATAATATATGTTTTGAAATCAGAAAAATAGGAGGAATTCAAATATGGCCTTCAAAATATATTTTGGACACTTTAATTCTCAATTTGATTAAAATTACAAGAAAATTCCCTTTTCTTAATTAATTAATAACTTTTGATTTATAACTCCAAATTTAACAAATGATATGTCTAAAATGATTAGCTCGACGAGACCTTTCTGTTTATGCATTCCATGTTCTGAGTTGCAGCATGCATCATATAAATACAAAGTATACAGCAACTTTTTGGAGTATAAAATGTGACCAAAACTCAATAAAATGCTTATTTCTTGCTTTCCACACCACACCCATGCCATGCTACATTATTGCCATGCAAATTGTGCACCATTCATCATGGCATGATTGTTTGCTTGTCGCATCTTATTCATATGCTTGTGCACTTTATTTATGTTGGCCCTTGTTTGTTTGGTTCTTCTTCGAATAGACGCTGAGCAGGGGATATATCAAGAAACCCAAGAGCACTACCCAGATCCTTCTCTCGCTTCAACTGAGCTGCCAGGCAAGCACTACCACATGCTTGCATACATATAGTACCTATTGTCTCTTTCTTATTCTTGCATCATTGAGTCGCGATCTCATTAAACTGAATCCCAAGTACTGCATAGCCTTTACTTTTAAACTCCACCGAAGCTTATTCCTCCATCCCATGAGCCATTACTACAGGAGTTGTTTGAGCCATGCGAGTCGTAGAACAGCATGTGTAGGGTATGTGAGTGTCTGATGGATAACGAGGTACCTAAACAACTTAACCTGAGTAGTAATGGGATAACTAATGAAAGTGGCACCGGTGAGCAATATCTGCTATTTGGTTTTTCATGCTCACTTGTGTCCCGTAGGACCCCGAGTACTTGATTCCTGTTCCTTGAATATTCGCGCTATCCACATCCGGGAGGATTATGGGACCCCCCTGAGCCAGAGCTTGATTCATTCTTATTTCTTGGGGCCACAAAGTAGTTTGGGGCTTTATTACTATTATGTACTTATGCCATGCTTTACTGCTTAATTTAAATTGTGTGAGGTACTGCACCTGTACTGTTTAGGTAAGCGGAGTGTTTTCGCTGTATCGATAAGCCCAGTCACATTTTCGGGTTCCCAGTCGTTTATAGCCGTCCCCACAAACCTTGAGTCCGTCTCGAAGTCAGCTAACTTCATTGCGGGTAGCTTAATGGGGTGGCCCCCTGAAACATTTCTGAATCTGGTGATTGCTTTGTCGTGAAGGCCTCGTTGGGTTTTGATTTGGTTTTTCCGAGGTTGATCGAGTGTGTTGCTATTTGTGCACCCCTGCAGGGTAAAACTTTCTGAAAGCCGTGTCCGCGGTTATGGACGACTTGGAGCACAGTTTCTCGATCATAGACAAGTATAACTAAAGTACCGCTTTTAATTTGACTAAGTAACTGACTAGTAAATAGTGTAACACTTATGGAATGGTTAATAAAACTGCCAACGGATGGGGGGTTGTTCGTCCGCTTCCTCGTTGGTAAGCGAGGAGGAGGATGGATCTGTTAATATTACTGTTATAACTGTTGTTATTAATTCACGGACATCCGTCTATCTTTGGTTAGGCGGATGGTTAGTGAGTATCTATAGAATTGCTAAGTATTATCTTTTGCTGCAATTGCGTCACCTCAGGTTGTGTCCCCTTCAGAGGCATAAAGACTTGCTGAGTACCCCTAGGGTCTCACACGATAAATTATTTGATTCAGATGAACAGGTACACTCACAAGATGGATACTGGGTGGAGGAGACGGACGATGTGGGCAACGATCATTCGGTGTAGAGATTCCGGGAACGGGGATCCGTGAGATCTGTGGGCGGGATGTGTTTATTTAATGGGCATCTTATGCCGATTTGCTTCTTATCCGTACTCGGATCTTGTTTGCCGCTTCCGCCTGATACTATGATGTTTGATGTATGAGGAGATATCCTAAACTATTATATCTATCTAGGACATTTGGATCTTGCCGTATGGCGTTGCAATATTTCTATTTCTTTTAGATGGAATGGCTCTGATGTACTGTTGTATGGTGGCTTGCATACATACTCATTTGTGTATGTAGTTGATCCCTTCGCCTGCCGATTACGCCGCCCATTCTTGTCCTGATGTTTGGAAATGGTTGTGACGACCGAAAGGTCTACCTGTGAGTGGCATTTGGGCCCCACCATACTATTTCAACCATTTCCGCTCATCCAGGCTTGTAATTAGGAGCGTAATTCACCGAGGTAGTTACACCCACCTAGCCACCCTCCCCCTGGTCGAGCTACCCTTCCCAACCCTAGCACAAACCCTAACCCGAGCCCCCTCTAGCTCCAACCCTAGCTACACCCGAGCCTACCCCCCTCTCTCTCTCTAGCCCTCTATCTGCCTTGCATGCCCCACCACCGAGCAGACCCCTCCTTGGCCTCACCCTGACCCCACCTGGAAGCCCCTACCCTGCCCTGCCGGCCAGCACAAGCACGTGCTCGAGGAGAGGCAGAAAAGGTGGACGAAGCCACCTTTATCTCCAACCTGCTCCCACACGGCACCCACGCCTCTCCCTCGCTTCACCCTCCGCCCCAAAAACCTCTCTGCCTCTCCAGATCCGCCCCAGAGCCTGCCCTATCCTTCCCCTTCCTCTTCACCGTCGACAGCACCTGCCGCCGGTCGCGCCGTCTACCTCTGCTCCTCGTCGCTCCGGCCGGCGAGCGCGTCAAGGAGGTGGTCTGGAAGACCGAGGAGTACCCTCTTCTTCGCCCCGAACCTAGCAGCGAGGAGGAGGAGGCCTGCACCCTCTGCTCGCCGAAGCGTCCCGACGAAACCCTAGCCCTGCAGTCCGTCTGCATCGCCGGCGATCCACCGCGTCCCAGCCCCATCCGTCTCCACCAACAACCCCACGGTGAGCCACTGACCACCCTAGACATGTCCCTGTCCAGCGTTGCTTCCCGGTTGCGTCGCTCGTTTCGTCGAACGCCCACCGTGCGCCGCCGCTCGTTGTGTCTACTCGGGCCCGTGCCGCGTAGTGCCTCAACTAGCCGCCAGCCGCCCTCCTGTCACCTTCCGAACGCCAGCCGCGCTGGTTCCGCCCCTCAGCGCGCACGCCCGCGACCTAGGTTCGATCCCCGCCCCGCGCCGCGCACCAATCGGTCACCAGCGACGCCGAGAAGATCCACAGTGCGGGCCTGTGGCCTTTTTACAGATAGCCCCTTTTTGTTTTTCTGCTCAACCCGCGGTACTCGTGGCCCACCAGTCAGCCACCCGGTCAATCTTGCAGAAAGCCCCCCCCCCCAGCTCTTCATCCCTCAACCTACAGCCCTCTGGATCCACGACGTGTCGCCCGCTGGTTGGCTGCGCGCGCAGTGGACCCGCGAGATCGCCGGCCCCACCTGTCATCCACTGTGGCTAGGTGAGCCCGCGGTGACAAAAGGTTTTTTCCACGCGCTGTGTTGCCCAGTCAGCGCCAGGCCCACCCGTCAGTGACCGTGGCTAGATTTACCTGAGTAACAAAAGTTTCTCCTGTTGTCTGTTTTAATTAAACCTTTTTCAAATTAATTTAAATTCAAATTCAAATCTGTTTTTAATTAACTTTTGAAATATAATTCCAAATTATACATATGATATATGTTTTGAGATCAGAAAAATGTGAGGATTTCAAATATGCCATCCAAAATATATTTTGAACACTTTAAATTTCGAGTTGATTAAAATTACAACAAAATGCCCTTTTTCCTTAATAAATTAATAACTTTTGTTTTGTAACTCCAATTTCAACAAATAATATGTCTAAAATGATTAGCTAGACGAGACCTTTCTGTTTATGCATTCCATGTTCTGTTTTGCAGCATGCATCATATAAATATAAAGATTACAGCAACTTAATTGAGTATAAAATATGATTAAGACTCAATAAAAGGCTTTATTCTTGTATTCCACACCTCACCCATGCCATGCTACTTTATTGCCATGCAAATTGTGCATCATTCATCATGGCATGATTGTTTGCTTGTCACATTTTATTCTTATGCTTGTGTACTTTATTTATGTTGGCCCTTGTTTGTTTGGTTCTTCTTTGAATAGACGCTGAGCAGGGGATATATCAAGAAACCCAGGAGCACTACCCAGATCCTTCTCTCGCTTCAACCGAGCTGCCAGGCAAGCACTACCACATGCTTGCATACATATAGTACCTATTGCCTCTATCTTATTCTTGCATCATTGAGTCGCGATCGCATTAAACTGAATCCCAAGTAATGCATAGCCTTTACTTTTAAACCCCACCGAAGCTTGTTCCTCCATCCCATGAGCCATTACTACAGGAGTTGTTTGAGCCATGCGGGTCATAGAACAGCATGTGTAGGGTATGTGAGTGTCTGATGGATAACGAGGTACCTATACAACTTAACCTGAGTAGTAATGGGATAACTAATGAAAGTGGCACCGGTGACCAATATCTGCTATTTGGTTTTTCATGCTCACTTGTGTCCCGTAGGACCCCGAGTACTTGATTCCTGTTCCTTGAATATTCGCGCTATCCACATCCGGGAGGCTTATGGGACCCCCCTGAGCCAGAGCTTGATTCATTCTTATTTCTTGGGGCCACAAAGTAGTTTGGGGCTTTATTACTATTCTGTACTTATGCCATGCTTTACTGCTTAATTTAAGATTGTGCGAGGAATGCACCTGTACTGTTTTGGAAGCGGAGTGTTTTTGCTGTATCGACAAGCCCAGTCACATTTTTGGGTTCCCAGTCGTTTACAGCCACTGACGCAAACCTTGAGTCCGTCTCGGAGTCGGCTAACTTCGTTGCGGGTAGCTTAATGGGGTGGCCCCCTGAAATATTTCTGAATCATGTGATTGCTTTGTCGTGAATGCCTCGTTGGGTTTTGATTTGGTTTTTCCGAGGTTGATCGAGTGTGTGTTGCTATTTGTGCACCCCTGCAGGTTAAAACTTTCTGAAAGTCGTGTCCGCGGTTATGGACGACTTGGAGCACAGTTTCTCGATCATAGACAAGTATAACTAAAGTACCGCTTTTAATTTGACTAAGTAACTGACTAGTAAATAGTGCAACACTCATGGAATGGATAATAAAACTGCCAACAGATGGGGGTAGTTCGTCCGCTTCCTCGTTGGTAAGCGAGGAGGAGGATGGATCTGTTAATATTACTGTTATAACTGTTGTTATTAATTCACAGACATCCGCCTATCTTTGGTTAGGCGGATGGTTAGCGAGTATCTATAGAATTGTTAGGGTTTATCTTTTGCTGCAATTGCGTCACCCCAGGTTGTGTCCCCTTTAGAGGCATAAAGACTTGCTGAGCACCCCTAGGGTCTCACATGATAAATTATTTGATTCAGATGAACAGGTACACTCACAAGATGGATACTGGGTGGAGGATACGGACGATGTGGGCAACGATCATTTGGTGTAGAGATTCCGGGAACGGGGATCCGTGAGATCTGTGGGCGGGATGTGTTTATTTATGGGGCATCTTATGCCGATTTGCTTCTTATCCGTACTCGGATCTTGTTTGCCGCTTCCGCCTGATACTCTGATGTTTGATGTATGAGGAGATATCCTAAACTATTATATCTATCTAGGACATTTGGATCTTGCCGTATGGCGTTGCAATATTTCTATTTCTTTTAGATGGAATGGCTCTGAGGACTGTTGTATGGTGGCTTGCATACATACTCATTTGTGTATGTAGTTGATCCCTTCGCCTGCCGATTACGCCGCCCGTTCTTGTCCCGATGTTTGGAAATGGTTAGGACGGCCGAAAGGTCTACCTGTGAGTGGCATTTGGGCCCCACCGTACTATTTTAACCATTTCCGTTCATCCAGGCTTGTAACTAGGAGCGTAATTCACCGAGGTAGTTACAATTGGTATCAGAGTCATCCCGCCCTTCAGGGTCTCAGCCAAATGGTCGTTGTCAGCCTAGCAAATATTTTTGGTAGCTATGTATACTAGGGAAAAACAAAACGGGAGAGTAGGACTGCTTCGAATTTTCTTCTTACCCACCCACCCACCCTTTTCTGGTAAGGAAGTGTAACGTTTTCAATCCTCTTCTTAAAAGTTCAAACAAGGATTCACGTGTTCTGGGTTTCCGTAGTACCATAGGTTGTGTGTGTGCGTGTGTGTGTGTAATTCCTTGTCTATCTGTTGCATCCAAGTTGTTATCACAATCGGCCTTTTGGTTATCAACTGTTGGTACATTCCATACCGACAGGCTTTTGCAAACCGACGCGATCTATCTGATTCGTTGTATACCGCCGCAATCTGTGTTACTCTTTGTTATCCGACGTTATCTTGTTTGGGGTGTTCGTTTCCGTAGTTACTAATCTTTAGGTTCATCTTGAGAAGAAGGTGTTGGGATACATGTTTTACTTATTCATGTGCGGAGTAATGATTTGAGTGCGGGATGGAGTCACGACCATACCACTACTTTTATCATTCGCTCTTGTATATTGAATTGGTAGAGTCACTAATCTCGATTCGTTAAGTGATTTTGCGCATCTATTGGTATTTTAATGCCGAAATTTGCGGAAAATTTTTCTTTGATAGTTGTGTACCACACTCCTTTTCAGTCGTGTGCGATATGCTTAATATCTTCTAGGTGCTTTGAACTTTGCTGATATTTTATTATCATCTTAGTAAATTGTATCCTTTAATCTTGGTTAATCCCATCTTGGTACTATTTTGGATTATTATTATTCTCCATTATAGTACTGACTTGTGTTTTATATAAATCACAGGATGGCACCACCACGCCGTTCTGAGGAGGACATACAACCTGAACTAGGGGCCGCGTTGTCAAGCATCACCAATGCCTTGGCACCAATGCAGCAGAACCAGCAGTGTTTTGAAGAAAGTGTCAGGAGGAATGAGTTTGCTCCGCTACCTCCACCTCCCAAGCGAGGAGACATCAAAAGCTTCCTAAAGTTCAACCCACGCCAATTTGATGTGTTCGATCAACCACTTGATGCTGATGATTGGTTGCGTGAGATGTCAAGGCTACTGATGACTGCTGATGTTCCTGAGCAAGAATGGGTAAAGTGTGCCACTCACCTTCTGAAGGGAGATGCAGCTCTCTGGTGGGAGAATTACCTGAAGGCAAACTGCATTGGTTTTCAGCCTACTTGGGGACAGTTCACTGGAGCTTTCAAAGAGCAGTATCTGTCAGAAATTGTCATGGAGAGGATGAAGGAAGTGTTTCTCAACCTCAAGCAGGGCAATGATAATGTCAATACCTACATCAGAAACTTCATGAACCTTTCTCGTTATGGTGGCGATGAGATCTCTGATGACAAGAAGAAGCAAAAGAGGTTAAGGTAAGGGCTCAATGCATCGATTAAATATGCAATCACACATGCAAGGCCGGCGTCTTTTCTGGAACTTCAGCATACAGCTCTGCAGGAAGAAGCAAGTAGGCAAGTGTTTGAGGAGTCAAAGAAACACAACCGCGATGCAGCAAGCTCTTCAGCTATGTCAACTCCTTCTAAGCGTCGTGTCTGGGTTCCTAACACCCCACCGTCGCTCCCGGCTCCACCAAGACCTTCAAGCTACGCGGCAAGGCCACCAAACTTCCTCACTGCTGCTCCCAGGGGCTACAACCACCACTACCCTGGAGCGCCTGGCGGAGTCCCTGGCTACGTTGCTCCACGTCCACCTGGTGCTTGTTACACTTGTGGAGACACTGGGCATCAAAACTGGAACTGTCCGATGAAAAACAAAGCTCTCCCTCCACCACCTCCAAGATCTGCGGCAAGCTCTCCTATGGTTCGTGCACCACCACCTCGGGCTCTCAACATCAACACCAAGCCCGGGTCTACTGTAGCGCGTGCCAACTGTGTCAACGCCGCTCAAGCTGAGCATGCACCTGGAGTTGTGATGGGTATGCTTCCCGTTAACTCAGTCCCTGCACGAGTTTTGTTTGATTCTGGTGCTTCGCATTCTTTTGTTTCGCATAAGTTTGCGCATGAGCATGATCTGGATATGGTTCCCTTATCACATCGTCTGGTGGTACAATCTCCTGGTTCAAACATGAGGGTTGTTCATATCATCCATGGCAATCAAATTGAGATTGGTGGCTCTTCGTTCTCGGCGTCCTTAATTGTTCTGGGCAATTCTGACATTGATGTCATCTTGGGCATGGATTGGTTGACAGCAAATGCAGCTGTGATTGATTGTGCTGAACGCTCGGTTTCTCTGAAGATTCCTGAAGGCCATATAGTCTATTCTCCAAGTCTGACTCCTGCTATCCAGCTTTTCTCTTTGGCGGCTCTGAATGATGATGCTATGGAAGCTATTCAGAGTGTTCCGGTGGTCTGTGAGTTCCCAGATGTCTTTCCTGAAGAGTTGCCAGGTATGCCTCCGGATTGTGAGGTTGAGTTTGTAATTGAGCTTGAACCTGGAACGGCTCCTATCTCCAAGCGGCCTTATAAAATGGGTCCTGCTGAGTTGGCTGAACTCAAACGACAGCTTGATGAACAAGAGAAGTTGGGGTTCATTCAACACAGTACTTCTTCGTGGGGTAGCCCAACCCTCTTTGTGAAGAAGCGAGACATGACTGATAGACTTTGTGTTGACTATCGGGCTCTCAATGCTAAAACCATCAAGAATAAATATCCCCTTCCGCGGATTAATGATCTCTTCAATCAGCTAGCTAGAGCTGTGGTTTTCTCTATGCTTGATTTGAGAAGTGGTTATCATCAAATCAAGATTCGCAAGGAAGATGTTCCTAAAACAGCTTTCACCACCCGCTATGGTATGTATGAGTACACGGTCATGTCCTTCGGTCTCACCAACGCACCTGCCACCTTCTCGAGGCTTATGAACTCGGTTTTCATGGAGTATCTTGATAAGTTCGTTGTGGTCTATCTGGATGACATCCTAGTCTATTCTAAGTCAAAGGAAGAACATGAAGAACACCTTCGGTGTGTCCTAAACAAGCTTCGTGAGAACCGCCTGTATGCAAAGTTCTCCAAGTGTGAGTTTTGGCTGCCTCAAGTAACCTATCTTGGTCACGTCATCTCTGCCAAGGGCATTGTAGTCAACCCGGAAACTGTAAAGACAATTGTTGAATGGCTTCCTCCTGTTAATGTCAAAGAAGTGCGGAGTTTCCTTGGTTTGGCTAGTTATTGTCGTCACTTTGTTCAGAACTTTTCGAAGATAGCGAAGCCTCTTACCGATCTCCTCAAGAAAGGCAAGAAATACCTTTGGACTCCTGCATGTCAAGCAAGCTTTGAGACACTCAAAGAGAAGCTCACTTCCACACCAGTCTTGGTTCCTCCGGATACATCTAAGCCTTTCCAGATATTCTGTGACGCCTCTTTGCAAGGATTGGGTGCGGTCCTTATGCAAGAAAAACAAGTTGTTGCTTATGCCTCTCGACAGTTGAAGACGCATGAGATCAACTATCCTACACATGACCTCGAACTCGCAGCAGTTGTTTTTGTTTTGAAACTATGGAGGCATTACTTGCTGGGCAACCGTTGTGAAATCTTTTCTGATCACAAGAGTCTGAAGTATATCTTCACTCAGCCTGATCTCAACCTTCGGCAGAGGAGGTGGATTGAAGCAATCAATGACTTCGATTTGACCATCAACTACACTCCGGGCAAAGCTAATGTCATGGCCGATGCTCTCAGCCGCAAAGCTTATGTCAACAACCTCATGATGGAAGAACAACAGCCTCTCTTGTGCGAGGAATTCCGCCAGCTCAACCTTGAAATTGTGGAACAAGGGTATCTCCTGAACCTTCTGGCTACTCCTCTCTTGGAAGAGAAGGTTCGCTCCTTTCAGCTTGGTGATCCGCACACCAAAAAGATCATCTCCAGACTTCAGCTTCCGAAGTATGAGTCCTTCCACGTCGATGATCAAGGCACGCTTTTCTTTGAACACCGTATGTTTGTTCCGAACTACCCGGGTTTGAGAGAGCAAGTTCTCAAGGAGGCGCATGATTCTGTTCTTTCTATCCACCCTGGCAGCACAAAGATGTACATGGACTTGAAAACACAATATTGGTGGCCGGTTTTGAAACGATATTGTGCCAAGTATGTCTCGGAGTGTGATGTCTGCCGCAGATTTAAAGCTGTCCATCAGAAACCTTCCGGTCTTCTACAGCCATTGAAACCCCCGGAATGGAAATGGGAGAAAGTAGAGATGGAATTCATCACTGGTTTTCCGAGGTCGCAGAAGGGCAACAATGCAATATTTGTTGTCATTGACAGGCTTTCTAAAGTGGCTCACTTCTTCCCCGTCAAGGAAACAATTTCTGTAATTCAGTTGGCTGAGCTCTATATCAACAGAATTGTCTCTCTGTATGGGGTTCCGCTTGAAATCAGTTCAGACCGTGGAAGCATCTTCACTTCCATGTTCTGGGAAAGTTTCCAAAATGCTTTGGGAACAAAGTTGAACTTCAGCACAGCTTACCACCCTCAGTCGCAAGGACAAGTTGAAAGGATCAATCAGATTCTGGAGGATATGCTCCGTGCTTGCGTCATCTCTTTTGGCATGAAGTGGGAAGAATGTCTTCCTTATGCTGAATTCTCTTACAACAATAGCTTCCAGAAAAGTCTAAAGATGGCACCATTTGAGGCTCTCTATGGTTGCAAGTGCAGAACTCCGATTGGTTGGTCGGGTGCAGGTGAAAGAATATTGTTTGGCCCTGACATTGTAACTCAAGCGGAGGAGAAAGTTCATATCATTCTTGAAAATCTGAAGATTGCTCAAAGTCGCCAGAAGAGCAATTATGACAGAAAGCACACGGACATGCAGTATGTCCCTGGTGATCTCGTTTACCTTCGTGTCACTCCCATGAGAGGCACGCACCGTTTTGGTATCAAAGGAAAGTTGGCTCCTAGATACATCGGTCCATTCAAAATTCGTGGAAGAAGAGGAGAAGTTGCTTATGCTCTTGAGCTCCCGGAAAAACTCAAGGTCCATGATGTTTTCCACATCTCTCAACTCAAGAAGTGCTTCAAGGATCCCGGCAGGACCGTGGACCATGAGCTTATCAATCTTCAAGAAGACCTGTCTTATCAAGAACACCCCACAAAAATCCTTGAAGTCGCAGAAAGAAGGACTCGCAACAAGTCCATCAAGTTCTGCAAGGTGCAGTGGTCGCACCATTCTGTTGATGAAGCCACTTGGGAACGCGAAGATGAGCTCCGTGCCAAGTATCCTACCCTCCTTGAGTCTTCTTCTTCATCCTAGAATCTCGGGGCGAGATTCCTGTTTAGTGGGGGAGAGTTGTAGCATCCCAATTGTCTAACAATTGTAATGCTACTTGGTCTAGTAATATAATGGCTACTTCCTATATATAATTGTTGCATCATAATTATATCATGCTCATGTCATCATGCCGCCTTGCATTTGAGCATCATATAAAACCCTTTGGTTTTGGTTCTTCTCTCATATGCATTGCAAATTGTATTTGCCTCTTGATATTGTATTCGGTTATTGATATATTGTTTAAATGCCCAAGTTGAGTTGGGGGCATATCTTTTATTCCACTCCACCACCCTTTCTTTCACCACCTTATAATTCCACCATCCCTTTATCCATGAGCTTTTATTTTATTTTCTTTTGGTATTTAATCTAGCTCATGGGAGATAGGATGGATCTACTTCCACAAATTCTTTTGCTTGGCTTTATTCCACTTTTGGGAATGCATAGGAATAATGCCATGTTAATATTATTGTTTTCACAAGAATAAACATGGCATTAATTATTTTGCATGGGCCATGCAAGAACCACCACATTTAAGTCTTTTGGATTTTATTTGAATTCTTGAGTGGATCATCTCCCATCTCATCTCTCTCCCTCTCTTTTGGCTTGATCTAGTTTGGTCTTGCTAAAATCCACCACCATACTTCTATCTCTCTCTCCCACTCCTTTTGTTGATCTTGTTTGAGTTTGCTAAACCCTACACCTATTCCACATATTCTTGTTTGATCTACTTTGGTGCATGCAAGCATCTAAAATTCTAAACTCTAAACCTAGGCCTCATCTCTCTCTCATCTCACCCTCTCCCTTTACCCTCTCTAGCTAACCCTAGTTCCTCTCAAACCTAACCCGAGCTCCCCCTCTCTAAGCCACACCCCCACCCTATCCACTCATGCCAAGGCTACCCCACCTAGCCACCCTCCCCCTGGTCGAGCTACCCTTCCCAACCCTAGCACAAACCCTAACACGATCCCCCTCTAGCTCCAACCCTAGCTACACCCGAGCCTACCCCCCCCCCTCTCTCTCTAGCCCTCTATCTGCCTTGCATGCCCCACCACCGAGCAGACCCCTCCTTGGCCTCACCCTGACCCCACCTGGAAGCCCCTACCCTGCCCTGCCGTCCAGCACAAGCACGTGCTCTAGGTGAGGCAGAAAAGGTGGTCGAATCCACCTTTATCTCCAACCTGCTCCCACACGGCACCCACGCCTCTCCCTCGCTTCACCCTCCGCCCCACCTTTATCTCCAACCTGCGTAATTCACCGAGGTAGTTACAATTGGTATTAGAGCCATCCTGCCCTTCAGGGTCTTAGCCAAATGGTCGTTGTCAGTCTAGCAAATATTTTTGGTAGCTATGTATACTAGGGAAAAACAAAACGCGAGAGTAGGATTGCTTCCACTTTTCTTCTTAACCACCCACCCACCCTTTTCTGGTAAGGAAGTGTAACGTTTTCAATCATCTTCTTAAAAATTCAAACTAGGATTCACGTGTTCTGGGTTTCCGTAGTACCATAGGTTGTGTGTGTGTGTGTGTAATTCCTTGTCTATCTGTTGCATCCAACATGTTATCTTTATCTGCCTTTGGTTATCAACTGTTGGTACATTCCATACTGACAGGCTTTTGAATACCGGCGCGATCTATCCAACTCCTTGTTAACCGGTGCCGTCTTCTTAAGGGTGTCCTTCCTTCTAGCAACTCCACATTCTGTGAAACCATCATATGCTAATCGCTACCTGATAAGTGTTTTTGCGCATCTATTGGTATTTTAATGCCGAAAAATGCGGAAAATTTTCTTTGATACATCTGTGCTTCCACACTCCTTTTCAGTCGTGTGTGAAACATTATCTATCTCCCTTTTATCAGCATGTCCATGCTAACTCATTCTTTTGTCACCGGCGCTTAATCCTAGAGTTTCATTTCATCTCCAATTCTCTTGGGCTAATTACATAACATGTGTCGATCCGATGCGGTGATTGTAATTTGGTTCTCGGCATAGCTATATGACACTTATCTTGAGTGGAATATGGAAAATGCAATCATCACTATCCTCCAAATGGTGACGGTTATCTCCTGTGATTTTGAGTACACCGTGATAATATCTATGCATATTCAAGCATCTTTGGCAATCCAGAGTTTCTCCAGGCACTACGGCGGTCTATCATCTGTCCATCATGCTGCACATCCTTTTGAACCCCATATCTACACAATTCTCCTGGATACGAGGGAATTGCATCTTTTCGTCTCTGATAGCTTTGCTTAAGGTATGAGCTATCATCGGTTCTTATCCAAGATCTCTTTATCTTTGTAACCGGTGATCCGATCGACAATGTGAACCAGGTGACATCTGTTTTTCTTCCGAAGGACCAGTTAACCTATTCTGTCAGCGCATCTTCTTCAACAGGAATCCTTACTCGTAACGTTGATCTTTCAAAGAGCGTTGAGCTCAGAAAGTGTTTCGAGCATTTGTCCGTTCTCCCGCATCTTGAACTTGGTACTCTGGGAATATCTTGTTAATCCATGGTGGTATATGTTGATAATATGCTTGCCTATTCGATATCTATGGAAGGACATGGAAGATCATCTGTGTCTCTTTCTCTCGAGCTTCGTGAGCACTGCCTGTGTGCAAAGTCTCAAAGTGAGAATTCTGACTTTTTGAAGTCACATATCTCGACCACGTCCTTCTGCTAAATACATTACTTCAACTTTGGAATCAGCAAGTCCATTGTTAATTGCATCCTCCATCTTCAACCAATCCGGAGTTGTTCCTTGTTGGCAAGTTATCATCATCGTTACGCTGAAGATTTCCTCAAGGCTGCTAAATCTTTCTCAATCAGTTCAAGAAGAACATGGAGTTCTTTTCACCTCTATCTCGTCAAGTAATCTCTTGAAACCCTCTCGCTCTATCGTCTATGCTCAATCCACCGGAGGCCATGAAGACCTTCCAGATCTTGTATTCCTTCTGTTCAAGTGGTGCTATCTTTTTCTATATCTGCGAGTATCTATAGAATTGTTAGGGTTTATCTTTTGCTGCAATTGCGTCACCCCAGGTTGTGTCCCCTTTAGAGGCATAAAGACTTGCTGAGCACCCCTAGGGTCTCACACGATAAATTATTTGATTCAGATGAACAGGTACACTCACAAGATGGATACTGGGTGGAGGAGACGGACGATGTGGGCAACGATCATTCGGTGTAGAGATTCCGGGAACGGGGATCCGTGAGATCTGTGGGCGGGATGTGTTTATTTATGGGGCATCTTATGCCGATTTGCTTCTTATCCGTACTCGGATCTTGTTTGCCGCTTCCGCCTGATACTCTGATGTTTGATGTATGAGGAGATATCCTAAACTATTATATCTATCTAGGACATTTGGATCTTGCCGTATGGCGTTGCAATATTTCTATTTCTTTTAGATGGAATGGCTCTGAGGACTGTTGTATGGTGGCTTGCATACATACTCATTTGTGTATGTAGTTGATCCCTTCGCCTACCGATTACGCCGCCCGTTCTTGTCCCGATGTTTGGAAATGGTTAGGACGGCCGAAAGGTCTACCTGTGAGTGGCATTTGGGCCCCACCGTACTATTTTAACCATTTCCGTTCATCCAGGCTTGTAACTAGGAGCATAATTCACCGAGGTAGTTACAGAATTATGCCACACTGACACCGACCAAAGCGTTGATGAGAGACCCCGCATGGATACAGATCAACGTTATCGTCCCCGAGGTAAAGAAGAAAATTCAAGGACCGGATCAAACGGTCATCGTTGCAGGCCAGCACGTGACTGGGTAAGAGTTATTCCGGCTGCGTCTGAAGATGCCATCAGGGCAATGGTTCCTCATCAGGGCCATCGTCGGCAGAACAACCGCCACAGAGAAGACCAGGAAGTGTGTCGCCAGCGAGAACAAGATCGGCTAAGAATGCCACCACCAAGCCATCCGGCTGGTAATGCTGGACGAAGAGATGATCCGGATCATCCTGAATCAAGAAGGGACGGAGCCCAAAGAAACCAACATTAGAGTCATCATAATGAGGCTCCACCACCGCGTAACCTAGCCAGAAATAATCCACCAGGGCCACCATCGCCTCCAGGAAGTGACCATGAAGGATCTCATCACAGCCATGGAAGTCGCGGGGGGGAGGCGGCAATGGTGAGAGGAGAAGCGGAAATCCGACTTTGCTGCACAGAAGCCGTGAGCCTCCAAGGCGCAGATCTCTCTCGCCAAACGATGCTCGCCACCGCATTGAGTCAAATATAGAAGTGCGGTGGTATGAGGTAGAATATGTATACCTAGGACCTAAGTTATTTGGCCCACACATCTGCCAGACAAAATTTCCGGTTGACTTTGGTATTGCCAAACACATCTAACTCTACGACGGCGCAGCTCGGCCAGATACTTGGCTCCAGGACTTTTTCTAGGCTTGCTGCATCGCCAAAGGAGGAAACAGCCTGGTCGTAGTCCAATATCTCCCAATTATGCTAAGGAAGACGGCTCGATCATGGCTCAATGAACTGCCAGAGAATTTAATTCATAACTAGTATGATATGCAAAGTGCGTTCTTTTCAAACTTAGAGGGAACATACAGGAGGCCCTACACAGTCGGAGACTTGTATCATTGCACCCAAAGACTCGGAGAAACTTGCCAGGATTACCTCGGATGCTGGATTGATACGAAAAACTCCTATGAAGCAGTAAACAAGCAAACTGCGATTGAAGCTTTCATTGCAGGACTCCCAGTCGGACTTTTGCATCATAGACTGAAGCGTGACCACGTCACAGATTTGGGAGAAATGATAGAGATGGCAAGCAAATACGCTGATGCCGATGATGATTTAGAAGGGATGCTAAATATTCTGGTCAATACTAATGCAGCCAAACAGCCAAAGCAACAAGCTTAGAAGCACAAGAACACCTCGGAAGATAAACCAGCTTCGGACAGCGCAGCTGTTAACGCAACGTTCGGATCTGGAGGACGAGGAGGGCGTCGAGGCGGCCGGGGTCGAGGCCGCGGAACTTCCCGAATCCAGGGCAGAGGAGAGCAGCAATCCGAAAGAACCTATACCTGGACTAACATCGCCAATAATCCATGTTTCCACCACTTGGATAGTAACGAAGGATCTACCCACACAAATGTCGAGTGTCATTTCAATAACGACATCAAAAAATATGAATCTGCTGGCTATAGGGCCAAGAGAAGAAAAGGAAAGAAAAATTCTGAGAAAGGCAACAAGCCCAAGGAAGATTCCGACATGGAAGAAGCGGATGCCGCACAGCCCAAGTCGGATGGAAATAAGGATTATCCCACAAAGAAAGACACATACATCTGCTTCGTTGGATCTCAACCGGCCAAGGCCAAGAAGGCGGTTCTCCGTGAGCTCAATGCCATGGTTCCGGCTGTTCCCCAATTTCTGGATTGGTCGGGTGTAACCATCACCTTCAATCACTCAGATCACCCGAAGAAAACACGTCATCAGGGAAAGTACCCTCTGGTCGTCAATCCCCTCATTGATGGCTATGAATTCTGTAAAACTCTCATGGACGGTGGTAGCAGTATTAACATCCTCTACATCAAAATGCTCCACCGCATGAAGCTCCACGAGAGTCAATTGAGTTACAGTAGTGTAACTTTCCATGGCATTGTACCAGGGAGACAGGTGTATTCTCTAGGTGAGATTACTCTGGACGTGAGATCCGGAACCCGAGACAATTACCGGACCGAGCCACTCTCTTTCGAGGTGGTACCGTTCAAAAGTGCTTACCACGCCATCTTCTTCGTCCGGCTTATTGGGCGTTCATGGCTCGTCCCTGTTACATTTACAATATGATAAAACTTCCAGGTCCAAAGGGCGTCATCACCATCCAGGGAAATCCTAGGAAAGCGCGAGAGTGTGACGAAAGGATTCGTTGCCTTTGCCGAAGCCGTGCTACACACCAGGAGTACCAGGAGATCAAGAATACCATCAATCCGTCCGAGATGCCTACTACGAAGAAGGAGGTGCTGAAGCCGAGCATGTAGTAAAAGGCATCAGAAGAGATGAAGAAAATGTCGCTGAAGGAATATGATCCCTCCAAGACAAATAACATAGGGGTAGGCTTAGACCATGCATAGGAAAGCGTGCTCGTCGAGTTCCTCAAAGCTAATAGTGATATCTTTGCATGGCAGCCTTCTGACATGACCGGAGTACCTAGGGAACTTGCTGAGCACTCTCTTAATATGTACCCTGATGCTAAACCCATCAAATATTCCTTAAGATGGTTTGGTGATGAAAAACGCAAAGGAATAGCCAAGGAATTAGCCCGACTAGAATTAGCTGGATTCATAACAGAGGTCATCCATACATATTGGGTGGCTAATCATGTACTCGTCCCTAAAAAGGACACTATTGAATTAACGATGTGTGTTGATTATACCGCTTTAAACAAAGCCTGTCCAAAAGACCCGTTCCCTTTGCCAAGAATCGATCATTTATCGACTCAGCGGCAGGGTCGGAATTACTCTATTTTCTCGACGCATATTCCGGATATCACCAAATACCGATGAAAGAGTCAGATCAAATCAAGACGTATTTTGTCACTCCTTTCGGAACCTTCTGCTACAAAACTATGCCTTTTGGCTTAAAGAACGCAGGAGCAACATATCAACGTACTATACAATGTTGTCTTAACGATCAAATCAGACGCAATGTCCATGTATACATAAATGACATAGCAGTTATGTCCAAAAAGAAGGAAACTTTAATTTCTGACTTGGAGGAAACATTTGCTAGCCTACGAAAATTGAACATGATGCTAAATCCGAAGAAGTGTTTTTTGGAATTCCAGCCGGAAAATTGTCAGGTTTCATCGTGTCTGAAAGAGGCATAGAGGTGAATCGGTACAAAATGAAGGCTATACTAAACATAACTAGTATGACTCACCTGAAGGTCGTGCAGCGTCTCACTGGTTGCATCGCAGCAGTGAGTCGGTTTGTCAGCCGACTCAGAGAAAGAGCCGCACCTTTATACAAACTCTTGAAGAAAACTGACAAATTTGTCTAGACCTAGGAAGCCGAAGCTGCCCTACAAAGTTTCAAAGACCTACTTTCAAACCCACCAGTTCTCGCAGCGCCAGAGCCTCGGGAGCCTATGTTACTTTACATTCCAGCGACTAATAAAGTCATAAGTGTAGTAACAATAGTGGAACACGAGGAGGAAGGCCATGAGAACATGGTGCAGCGTCCAACTTATTACCTGAGTGAGGTTCTGACAGAGTCAAAACAACGGTATCCACACCATCAAAACTTATCCTATGGAGTGTTCTTTGCATCCAGAAAGCTACGACACTACTTCCAAGAGCACAAGATCACAGTGGTGAGCACTGCACCCGTGCGAGATATAATCAACAATCGCGATGCCACATGACGTGTCGAAAAGTGGGGAATAGAGCTTGCAGCTTTAGACATTGAGTACAAGCCATGTACAACAATCAAGTCCTAGATATTGGCCGACTTCATCGTTGATTGGACGGAGACGGTAGAAAATACAAGTCCTCTAGACTCGGAATTTTGAACCCTTCATTTTGATGGATCAAAAGCACGAGGAGGCTCGGGGGCTGGTGTGGTGCTCAAGTCACCCCAAGGAGATAAGTTGTTCTATGTGTTACAAATACACTTCACGACAACCAATAATATTACCGAGTATGAAGCATTGTTACATGGAATACACATGGCCAAAAACATCGACGTAACAAGACTCATGTGTTACGGAGACTCGGATTTAGTTGCTCAGCAAGTATCCGATATCTGCAATGCAAACAAACACATGGCGGCCTACAAAGCCGTCATGGATAAATTATCTAAATCGTTTGAGGATTTTGAGGTTTAACACATCCCTCGAGCAGAAAATGAGGAAGCATATGCTTTATCAAGAATAGGCTCTGCATGGAAACAAGTCCCAGATGGCACTTTTTTAGAGCATTTAAAAGTCCCCTCCATCACTGGAGTTGATGAGGACTATTCGACGAAATCCGACTCACCTTTAATAGAAGTTCTGGCTGTAATTCCTAGTTGTACAAAACCCTATCTGGATTTCCTAATTGACGAAAAATTATCCAAAGACGAAGTCCTGCGCCGGCAGATCATCTGAGAGCAAAAGCCTACACAATAATAAATGGTGAGCTCTACAAGCGGAGTGTTTTTGGGGGTTTTCAGCGATGTATTTATCCGGAAGAAGGAGAGGAAATATTTTGAGAAATCCACGAAGGCGAGTGTGGTCACCACGCCACAGCCAAATCTTTAGTGGAAAAATCTTTTAGACACGGATTCTTTTGGCTTACAGCTAAGGCAGATGCCAACAAACTGGTTAAAATGTGCATAGGCACACGTTCCGGCCAATCAACTACGAACAATCCCTATTACATGGCCATTTACGGTCTTGGGGCTTGATATGGTAGGGCCGTTTCGCATGGCAAAATGTTGATTTACTCACCTACTAGTAATGGTAGATAAATTTACAAAATGGATTGAGGCTAAACCCGTAACAAGTTGCGATGGAGCCATAGCCAGAAAATTCATCGAGGACGTAATCGTCTGATTTGGATATCTGCATAGTATAATTATTGACAACGAGAGAAACTTTTCCATGGGGAACTTGCCGAATTCTATGAGGAACAAGGGATTCGACTCGATATTGCATCAGTCGCGCATCCACAAGCTAATGGACAAGTCGAAAGAACTAATGGTCTTATTTTACAAGGACTCCGACCTCGTCTCGAGGCACCACTTCGTCGTGCCGCGGGGTCTTGGGCGGAAGAATTACCATCTATGATATGGATCTTACGTACAACTCCTAACAGATCAACCGGATATACTCCTTTCTTCTTGGTCTATGGTGCAGAAGCAGTTCTTCCAAGCGATCTAATTTATCTGTCTCCTCGAGTCAAAGCGTATATCAAATAAGATGCAGAAGCTTATCGACAAGATGATCTCGATATAATCAAAAAAGTTCGCATCTTTGCTGAGCAGAGATCTACAGCCTATCAGCAAAAGATATGTAAGTATCATAGGCAGAGAGTGCAGAACCGTTCTTTCAGGAAGGGAGATTTTGTTCTCTGACTTGTGCAAAAAACAAAGAACAAACTTTTCTCGATTTTGAAAGGACCTTTATAATCAGCAGAGTTCTGCATAATGGCTCATATTATTTAACCGATATGATACCAGTCAAGGAAAGACCAGATACTCGGAAGAGATAGAGAGCTGGTGTTAGTACAGGCCCGGATGAGATAGACCGACCATGGAATATTGCACAACTATGTCCCTTATATTCTTAGTGATATTTCCTTGTAATCATATATGTACATGTTCAAAGTGAAATAAAGTGTTGGTTCCCTTATATGTTATTTTTTAGAAGTTTTTTACCATCTTATTTCCAAATGAGCATGTCATTTTCAAAAATCTCAGAATGCATGAAAGTAATTTATGCTCATGTTCGTTCTGGTTACTATTTTTGAATATCTAAAAAATGTTACCTTAGGTTAAAAAATTCAATTTATTGTCTATACTTTGGTTTTTATCTGATTGCTCAGACGCGGGTATCTTTCGAGTAATGAATTGTTGGTACTGGAAGCCGACTTTGTTTCCGAGTTTAAACTGGCTTAGCAATTGAGCTCCATTGCTCGGAAAATTTTCGTGCTAAAGTTTGGCTGGCTCATAAAAGGGACGATGCATAAAGCCAGATAAAACTATAAGTGTAAACATAAAAAATGGTGCTTAAATAAATTTTCAATCACACCCATAAAATATATACAAACAAATTTCTACGATAGTAAAGCATTAAGTTCTTACAAGATCAGCACATACTCAAAAGAAAAATATTGTTTCCGATTACATGCCAAAGTTTAGAATAATGCATTATAAATGTTTATGATGCAGACTCAGGTGGTGGTGATGAAGAACGTGGAGCGCTGGAGTCGACATCGTCGTCGCGCTAGACCTGGGACTCAGAAGCTGCTTCAGAGAGGCTATCTTTAGGCTCTTGCAGGGAGGGAGGCATGGCAACAGATTCAAAGAATGGAGTTGTATAATTTGTCATCTCCGCCACAGTGCAAGCATAACCTGCGTAGGAATCTTGGATAGCCCTGATGTCCTGCGCGTTACCCTCATTGTCCTCATCGGCGATACCCTTGGTGACGTGCCAGATATCCATAGCGTTATGGTGGCTCATCACCATGGTAAGGGCGGTCTGGGCAGGGGTCCGAGCGTAGGATATCTTCCAGTCTTCGATAAGCTTCGGAATCTCCTTAGCCTTGTTCCTCACCTTGTGCACTGGCATTTTGTGCAAGTTGAAAAGTTTGAACGACTCGCCAGCCTCTTCAAGAGTCTGGCGAAAGTCAAAAAGAACATCTCCGATGAGCTTTATGCGCTCGAGGTGAGGTTCGGAGGTAGGAGAGTCGGAAAGGTTCAGAGGATCTAGGAAAGAGCCAAAAATCAAAACTGACTAAAAGAAAGTCGAAAACTCAATCGAATAAAGAAAGTCGGAAATCTTACCTAGCACGGAATGGTTCCACTGAACACGATCCTCTCGAAGGCTATTCAGTCAATTCTCTATGGCCTGGGCTAGATCCCTCTAGCTATCAAATTCCTTCTTGAGATCATCTAGTTGTTTATCTCAGAGGGCTAGCAGCTTCTCGAGCCTCTAGGTCTCTGTGTTGCTTGACTCCAGGACGGCATTTACGGATTTCTCTGATTCAGTCTTAAGCTTCTCAAGCTTGTCCTGGAGCCCAACATTCTCCATCTCCAAGACCTTGAAGTTCTCAGATTGCTCCACCATCTTGCTGGATTCTCACAACAATTCTGCAAAGGGAAAAAATATCAGTCAGACAGAACAAGTTTGACTATGGCAATAACTAAGTGAAAAAGAGGAAGTCGGAAAAGTTTACCTTCTGCTTCATCTTTCTCAACTTTCAGCTTTGAATTCTCCAGGCGCAAGGCCTTAATTTCTTTGCGTTTATTGCATATATTCTTGAGCAATTCCTGGTTGGAAGATGCAATTTTCTGTAAGTTTAGAGACAGAACACCGTCAGACGGCTACTAAGACTCGGGATGCAAATTTAACTAAGTAAAAAAATATAGCACGAACCTTGGTGGCTACACTACATCGTTCTTTTGCATCCTATAAGCATCAACTCGGATTCAATGATGTTTAACCGACTTTATGCTTGGGGGATAGAGGATATGATAATAAAACACTTCAAATAAGAATCGGAAACTTACAATGTGTTCTAGGTGCAGCTTCGCAAATCCGATTTTAGTATTGTGAAATACTTTCTCAGCAAGGAAGAGGGAGGGAACATCTGTCACTGGGAGTTCGCTAGACTCAATCTTTGCATCGCAGACCAAAATATGGTCCAGGAGGCTAACCAGATTCACGTCCTTCATCTCCTGGCTCGCTCCCTCTAGAGTAAGGACTTGTTTCTCGAGACTGTACTGAGCCAGCTTGAGAATCTCCTCTTTCTTCCGCTTTAAGCCGGAGACATCAGATATGGCCACTTTGTCCAATTGTCCTGTAGGCATTACCATGGGATCATTACCCTTGAAGGATTCACCCTTGTTAGTTGCCTGGCTACCAACGGTAACCAGGGATTTCGAGGTGTTGCTGGCGTTCGGGACGGAATAGACGGCATGAGGAGAGGCGGAAACATCTGGTGCTAATGACGGGGCACTGGTTCGAGTTGGCGGTGGCATTGCTGGGGAGATAACAAGCTTCTGCTGACGCAGTTGCTTGCCAGACTTGCTGTCTGGCTTCATTTTTCTCTTCAACACTAATTTTGCTCCAAAACACATAAATCCAAAATATTAGGTGTGTTTCGGAAGGAAATAAATATACAAAGTACTGTAAACATTAGCAAGGTGCTTACTTTTTAACTACTCGCAACACTTGGCTGCCAGCAGTGATAACAACCTCCTTGGCCTTGCGCTTCTTGGAAGCAGAGGCAGGAACTTCCTTCACCTCGTCATCCTCTGTCGTCTCCGAGTCATAACCCTTGATGGGGGCAAGCTCGGACCCGGGAAGATCCTTAAGCTGATAAGTATAAATAAACATCGGTAAGAGAGAAGTCGGATTATGAGGCGAAAAAGAGAAAATAAGCCTAAAACAAGTCGAAATATTTATCGGGATGAGAGGAAGGTCAGATGTGTACATTTTCATGGAGACTTCGGGGATTCTCTTCTCCACTTGCTCCTTGATCAGGTACTGCATTCGAGTCTTGTAGTCTTTCGTAGCTATGCGAGTTGGACTAACCCTCAGGATGTCCTTTCGGTCTCCAGTGACCGTATGCATCAAGCGGTCTACGTAAAACTGCAATGGCTGAATCCGGCGATCCATCCAGCAGTGGATCCAATCGGATCCACGGAGCCCCTTGTTCTTCATCAAGAACTCGATCCGCCTCTTGGCAAGGATCAAGTCCTCTGAAAGTTCTGGCGCCTCTGTGTCCCACGACTCTTGGTGGGGAGCGGCACTGTCGACGAAGGCCGGAAGACCTTCTGCCTTTTCAGGAGCTGGAATATCCTTATGATAGATCAAAGTTGCGGCCCAACGTTTTATAGATTCACTAGCGTTAATCCTAGGATAAACTCGGTTTATCCTAAGGACTAAGCTAAGAGTGCCAGTGGTATAAGGAACACCGGCACTGATGGAATTCTTCCGAGTACCATAGTAGTACCAGAAAAGGGTGAGACTTGGCCTAATGCCAAGAAACCCCTCGCTCAAAGCTGCATGAGTACTAAGTTCTAGCAGAGAGTTGGGAGGGAGATTATGGAGTTGCACACTGTAGTACTAAAGAACTTCGGTGAAGAAATCCGATGGTGGCAGGCTAAGGCCACGGTCGACATGCGTACCAAAAAGGACGCATTCGCCTTCGCGTGGTGTGGGAATGGCCTCTCCAGCGCCGCTTCGTCACGTGCCGGAGACGATGTAACCTTCGTCCTCCATAACTTTGAGCTATGTGTTGTCCACGGCGATGGGAACCCAAAGTCCCCGCTGTTTCCTCTCGTCTGCCGCCGTGAGTCCCGCCGCCGCCGCGCCTAAGATGGATGGCACTTATATCTCAGTAGGATTGGTGGCAATTGGGATTTTCTCTCACGGTGTGTAGATGAGAATGGTTGTGGGGGCCTCGAGGAGTACGAGGAGGCAATAAGTGAAACAGTGGAGAGATGAATCTGGGGGAGAAGGGTTTCCTCTCTCTTTTATTTACCTCTGCGCCAAGTTTCGTGCTTCAGTCGCGTGACTTACGCCACACGTATAGGAGAGAGGGAGGTGGATTCCTCGCAACTCCTCCACCCCCTCGATTCTCGTGTGAAAATTAAAACGGTGCTCTGTTCCATAGGGAACAGACCCACCAACGGTCGTGTTGACGGGACTCCTGTCAGTGACAGGACCTGGTCTGAAAAGTTGTCAGATAGCATGCCGCTATTTAAAATTCGGCTCATGTTTCAAACTGAGTAAAGGAAAAGAGTAAGGTCAGAGCAAAACATATCCCGACTCAGATGACTCGGAATCCTACACTATTGAAATTATTTTTGGGGAACCCTTGAAGATACCCAAAACTAAGAAACCATCAAGCTAGACGATTTATCCGACTTAGGATCTTGGAGACTTCCAGGGGATATACTTTCCGAGTATACCCACAGGACCCACTGACTAGGGTGGCCCACCAACGGGTTAGATCTTTGCTTCACGGGCGGCCCAGTCAGAGAAAGAGGAGGATCCAGTTCCGGCTACGACAAGGCCAAGAAGAGTTACCGACTTAGGCTTGTAGTATTACTTGTAGTCCAAGCTGTATCTAGTTATTGACTCTATAACATAGCTGGATAGGTCTCTCCTATAACCCTAGGTCCTGGTGACTATATAAACCAACCCTATGGGAGCCTTTAGGGCAACAACCACAACCATAACTCGCACAAGCGAACCTCTCATGTAATTCACTAGAATATCCGGCTCTCGCTGATATATTACTGGGTTGCTAGCAGGAGTAGGATCCGATCATCGCAGTCGGATTTGAACCTGGGTAAACTTGTGTTCACTGTTCCCGAAACATCCGACGTCTCTCCCCATCTTCTCAACACCGTCAGGACCCCCTATGGCGTACTTGTCGACAATCTAACGACAAGATGATGTAGCTTCAAAGGCGAACAATCAATATGTTCATCATATCATCCATATGAATCATGCTTTAACTTTTGGTATTCCGTGTTTCGAGACCATGTATGTACATTCTAGGCTCGTCAAGGATAACCTTAGTATCCGCATGTGCAAATCTTCCTTGCACCCGATGTATGCACACGTAGAATATATCACACCCGATCATCACGTGATGCTTCAAAACGACGATTCTTAGCAATGGTGCCTACCAATGATGAACACTTTATTACTTGATATTTAGTAAGAGGGATCATATTATAATGCTACCATCGTGATCTAAGCAATACAAGATGCATAAAAAGGATTAACATCACATGCAATTCATAATATGTGATATGATATGACCTTTATTCGTGTGTCTTTGATCTCCATATCCAAAGCACGAACATGATCTCCATCATCACCAGCGTGGTGTCAAGGTCAATGGCGTCGCTTCATGGTTGTCCATCACCAACAACAACTATTAAAACTACTTGGAATAAAGCGATTACATGATGAATAGACACGCAGGTCTTAATGAATTAAAAGACAACCATAAGGCTCCTGCTGGTTGCCAACTTACAATAAGGATCATTGCATACATAAAATATAATCACAATCTCATCATGGCCATATCACATCACAACACAAGCCCTGCAAAAACAAGTTAGACACCTCTAATTTTCTTTGCATGTTTTACGTGGCTGGGGATTTCGAGTAAGAACCATTCTAACTTACGATCATGAACCACAATGTTAATACAAGTATTGTCAAGTGCCTTTTGTAAATTGAATCTTCACTATGGTGGGAGACACAGACACCCGCAAAGCCACTTGTGCAATGCAAGTTGCACTTTGAGCGTGGAGCAAGTATCATGTACGATGACATGTAAGGTTAGCCCGGGCCGCTTCATCCCACCATCCCGCAAGATGCACAGTACACAAAAAGCAAGCGACAACAAAAGAATCAACGCCCACAAAACCATTGTGTTCTACTCGTGCAACATATCTACGCATAGAGTCGGCTATGATACCACCGTAAGGTTCGTTGCATGGAAAACAAAAAAATTCTATCGCGTGAACACACAAAACCAAGATCTAATTTATGGAAAAGCCAAGATCTAATCTACAACATTGGTGCAACGAGATTGTAGAGAACTAATTCTCGTAGATCCAAATCATTTAACGAGATCATATTCTCATGGTTGATGTAGTCGATCACTTGCCAATCTCAAGATCATGTAGAAGATCCTTCCGGTGCCGCGTTCTGGCAGCGCTTCGCAGGGTAGTGGAGGTTGTAGATCTCCTCGGAATCCCAACAACACGATGGTGTGGTGGTGGTGGAGGATAGATTTCTGTAGGGCTTCGCCTAAGCCGGAGCAGGACGGTGGATGAGAGAGAAGAGAGGGGTGGCTAGGGTTAGGCACCAATAGACAAGGCGTGTTGGGGGTGCGCCCCCACCCCTCATTATATAGGTTGGCGGCGGCCAGCCAAGGGTTCCCAGCCCAGGACGTGCCCCCCCAACTAGTCCACCAAGGAAATATCTTGAAACCTTTTCCACCAAGTCTTCCTTCTTACCAAAAACTAGAGGTTGAATTTTCAAACTAGGATTTGACTATTCAAACTAGGGTTTGACCCTTTTACTAGTCTTGGCCGAATTGACCCTTTAGGGTTTGGTGCGGCTGGCCCCTAGGGCATGCCACTGTCCTAGTGACCCCCCCCCGGGTGGTGAAACCACTGGTGGTCCCTCTAGAACATTCTATAAGTATCCCATCAAAACACTGAAACTTTCCCCGAACCCCGGAAAACCACTTTCCTTATATGAATCTTATTCTCGGGACCATTCCGGATCTCCCCGTGGTTTCTTGGATCCAGTTTGAGACTCCAAACAGCATTCGATCTCCAAATCATATTCCATATCCACTTAAAAAACATCGACTCCTTAAGTGTGTCTCCCTATGGTTCATGAACTATACAGACATGATCGAGACACCTCTCCGATCAATAACCAATAGAGGGACCTAGAAATCCATATGGATCCCACATTGAATGGGCATTTCCTATCCTAAGTGGTTTTGATGTTTTATGATAACACACATGTCGGACTAATTGTTTGCTAAGTGCACCACTGGTTTTATTTAGGAGAAGACATTCATTTCCCTCAAAAAGGACACTAGCAAGACATATGTGTATCGCTCTATATTGCCCTTACATACTCTTCTGTGCCATCCGGTAGTACCGGAAATCCCAACCGGTACTACCGCTCACCACCAGTAGTACCCCTCAGTGGTACCGGGCAGGCCAGTGAGGGTTGACGAGCCTGGCCTCCCCTACTGGCTCCTCCGATACCACGAAGCAGCACTACTGCCCGGACCGGTAGTACCGCTCTAGTAATCCGATACTACCACTAAGTGGTATCACCGCTGATTCTGTGAACTACCACCGGGGGAGGCAGGAGCCTAGTTCCTCAGCTGATTTCAATCCGGTACCTGGTACGGTACCTGACCGGTACTACCGATTGAATCCGGTAGTACCGGTTCTGTCGAGCTACAACGGGAAGATCCACTGTGAGGGGTATAAATAGGACCCTCTTCTACCTTGGGAAGCTGTTTGACCCACTCAAGAACACCACCTCCATTTGAGCCACCAAATCACCAAGATCCCTTCATCCAACCATCCAAAGTCTTTGATCTTTCAAGAATCGAAGGAGGATACCTTGATCTATAGCTTCACCAAGAGAGATTTCCATTTCCCCCTCATTCACTTAAGGTCCCCTTGCTCTAGGGTTTCTTTGGAAACCCTAACTCTTGTTTTGATTCTTACAAGCTAGTATTTGATTGTTTGACAGCTTGCTTGTATTCGGGAGCCTCTAATTCAGTTGTGGATGTGTGCCTCTAACTTGTTGTAAAGGTTCCGGCTTCCACCTGGAAGGTTGCCAATATAGTGGAAGAGGTGAATCGAACTTGTTGGGGTGAGATTCATCAGAGAACAAGGGAGGCCTCTCGTGGCGTTGGTGGTTTGAAACCACCCCCTCTCCAAATGCAGATGTACTTCCCCTCAAAAGGAAGGAACTGCAGGAAACAAATCCTTGTGTCTCCGCGTGCTCCGCTTTAGTGACTTCTATCCTTTACCGCACTTTACTTATCTTGTTCTTGCTTATTGTTGTGCTAGGTTGACATATAGGTAAATTCACCATAGTTGCATAATCTAGAGAATTTACCTTTTGTGTCAAACCCTAATTTGAAAAGGAGTAAAATTTGAAGTAGCACCTATTCACCCCCCCCCCCCCCTCTAGGTTCCCATACGATCCTTTCAATTGGTATCATAGCCTATTTATTCGGGCTTTACCGCCTAAGAGTAAATGGGTAGCCAAGTAGGAGAAGATGGTGGTGATACTAGTAACACGGTGTCCATGGAGGATCTCAAGGATTTGGAAACAAGCTTGAGATCCACCCTGGGCAACGAAATCAAACAATTGTGCAAGCTAGTTGAGCAACCTGTTAAAGATAAATTAGCCTCACCGCCTCCTCAAGAGAGAGAAAGCTCCACCACCAAAGGTTAATGCCTCGGCATCACCCGTGGTTGTGGTGGTGGGGATAGCCATGCCAACACTAATCCCTCCACCAAAAATGATTATGGGAAGGTAGAGCACCATGAGGTTCCCAATTGGTACTCTCCCAACCCACCTATCCCTCACCCACATATCAACAATAGAGGTGACCCACCTAAGCTAGCTAAAACTTTATTTGCTCAATGGCAATCATTAATGAAATCCCATGTGCGTAGCTATTGCATTGAATTGTGGAGAATCATTGAATAAGTACTCCGAATTGTGGATCCAACCAACTTGAAAAGAAGAGAAGTTTTCAATAGCCAACTCAATGTCACCGCTTTGCACATGATTTAACAAGGTTTTGGTACAAAATATTACCCTCACATTGAACACCTCAACACCTCCAAGGAAGATTGGGATGCTCTCACTGAGCTATATGTTGTAAATGAGAGCATGGTAAGAAACCGGTATGATGCACTGAGCAATGAAGCCGTAGGCTTCTATATGAAGGATGGTGAAGATCATGGAGACATGTATCAAAGGCTCAAGTCCACTGCCACCACCGTTAGGAATGTGGGTGCCTCACATGTGGATGATGCTTGGATAAAAAAGGAAATAGGTGAGTGCACTCATGCCCTTTGAGCCCACTGACTTGAAGAGTATACAAGGAAGACACAACTACCATATCATGACCTCCAATGAAGTTATGCAAGAGATGGCCGATTTCAAGGTTGCTGCCAAAAATGCCAAAGATGCCCGTGCTCGAGCTATTGGAATGAGCAGTGGCGTCAACCTTGCCTTAAAGTCCAAAGTTGTGGAGTATGTGGATGAAGAAGAGGGTGATGAAGGTTTGTCTATGAGCCACCCCGATGATGTCAAGGTTGCTCATGCTGAGTATATGGCCTTATATGCTAGAAACTTTTGGAAAGACCCCGCCAAGGCCAAGATGGAGATGCAACGAAGAAGCAACCCAAATGGGAGAAGAGATAATGGCTCAAAATTGAGAACTTGTTTCAATTGTGGTGACCTCTACAATTTTGTAGCCGGATGTCCCTATGAGAAAAGATAAGATCATGGGGGTAAACTTGTGTTAAATAAAAACTCCAAGGCTCCATTCAAGAAACCCTTCATCAAGAAGAATCCCACCAACAAGAAGTCAGGTGAAATTGTCTTGATAACACATGAAGAATTATCCTCCGACAATGAATATGATGAAGAGGAAACTTCAAGTGGTGTGGCTGCACTTGCCACTACTTATACTCCCACTTTCTCCTTCTTCGACTCTCCAAATGAGAATGTCTCCAACAAGAATGTCACTTGCCTTATGGCAAGAGGAATGGAGGTATTATCATCTCCTCACCCCTCCTCTTTTATTAATGATGAACTTGATGAGGAAATATCTCTTGAGGTCAAAGAGGAACTAGTTGCTTTTGATGTGTTTATGACTAACTTGCATGGGGAGCACAAGATGAATTTTGTAAACCTCTTAAATCAACTTCCTCACACACAAGAGCTTCTTGATGAAATATGTAAACTTGGTAGAGAGCATATTAATGAGATGGAGGCTTTAACTAATGCTCTAGAAGAAGAGCAAGAGACTAGGGTGTATCTTGAAGAAAATCTTGAAGGCCTAGATGAGGCAAATAATCAAATTATTAATAAACTCATAAGGGAACGTGATCCTGCCATTGCCAAGTACAAAAAGGCTAAAAAGGACAAGATTGAGTTTGGTGTTGTTCATGAAAAACTTGTCGAGAACTTTAGGAAACTTGACAAGGCACACAAGGCCTTGGAGAGTGAACTCTTGTCACTCACAAAGTCTCGTGAAAAAATTCAAATTCAATTGACTAATATTGCTTCACCTAGTACTTTCATTCCTTCTAGTAGTACAAATACACTCGAAGAAAATGCTAGGTTGAAGGGGAAGCTCGCTAATGCCACCTTTTCCAAAGGAAACAAGTCCATTGATGACCTTTTGAGTTGCAAAGACCAAATGGTGAGAAAGGGGTAATTGCCTTTGTCTGTAAAGCCAAGAAGAAGAAGAAAAAGAAGAAGAAGGCCAAGCCTGCACAAGCAAAAGACAAGGCCATTGTGGGTAGTAAGACTACAAGCGGCAAAAACATGTCACATGTTGACTTTGTGGGAAGTGCTAACCCTCACTATGTATTAATGCATGATTATTATGGTGATGTATATGCACAATATGTTGGTTCGTTTGATGGTTATATTGCTTGAACTATTTGGGTTCCCGAGACCCTTGTTTATAACAAAAGAGGACCCATTAAAAATGGGTACCTAAAAACTAGTTTGATCTCTTGTAGACCTATCCTTCCAGAGGATCAAAGTGGGTGCTTGATAGTGGATGCAGAAGTCATATGACCGGAAGAAAAACTATTGCCAAGGAGTTGAGACCAAATGATGATCAAATAACCATGACATATGCCGACAAATCAAAGTCTAAGGTAATGGGTTTGGCAAAGTTGTGGTTGCTCACGACATCACACTCATGGACGTCATGATTGTTGAAACCATTGGATATAATTTACTTTTAGTCAGTGCTCTTGGAAAGATGGGATTTGCCATCCTTATTGATAATGATATGGTGATCCTCTTGTGGAGCAAGTTTCTAAAGGTTGCTTTCATTGGGTACGTCGAGAATGAATTGTATGTGGTGGAATTTTCCGGGAAAACCACTACAAGTGCTATGTGCTTATTCAGAAAGGCTGGTGTGGGTTGCTATGGCATCGCCGTATATCCCATGTCAACATGAGAACTTTTCAAAGTCTCCACAAGGGTGGCCATATTTTTGGACTAAAAGAAAATGTTTGTTTCGCCAAAGATCGTGTGTCCAGGGCTTGTATTGAAGGAAAGATGCATAATTCTCCCCATAAGCCAAAGAACTTCATCAAGTCCAACAGGATCTTGGAGCTCCTTCGTGTGGATCTCATTGGTCCTCCATCTCATGCAAGTCTTGGTGGGAAGAAATATTGCTTGGTGATTGTTGATGACTATTCAAGATACACATGGGTATACTTATTCAAGTTGAAGAGTGAGACCCAAGAAAATTTCATCGACTTCATCAACATGGTTCAATGTCAACACAATCTCCCAATGTTGGTGATAAGGAGTGACGACGGCACCGAATTCAAGAACTACACCTTAAATGGATTTCTTAGTGATGAGAGGATAAAACACCAATACTCTGTTGCATATAACCCTCGACAAAATGGTGTAGCTGAGAGGAAGAACCGAACTCTAATTGATATGGCTAGGTCCATGTTGGCGGAGTTTAAATCCCCCTACAACTTTTGGCCTGAGGCAATCTCCACCGCATGCCATGCCTCAAACCGTCTCTACCTCCGCAAAGAATTGATTAAGACTCCATATAAAATTCTTACCTATAACAAGCCCAACATTTCATACTTTCGGGTGTTCGGTTGTAAGTGTTTCTATCGCATTAAGGGTGTTCGTTTGTGCAAGTTCGATTCCAAAGCATTAGAGGGTATTTTTGTTGGCTATGGTCTCGAATCCCACACTTATAGAATCTATGATAAACTCTCTAGAGTTGTCATAGAATCTTGTAGTATGGTGTTTGAAGAATATGATGGTCCCCAAGGGGGGCGTGTTGATGTCTGTGATGTAGATGATGAAAGGCCTCAAGATTCCATAAGAAGAATGGGTGCGAGATTCATCCTCCCTGTTGAGGAATCCCTTATGGCCGATCGAGAAGAACAATGATCTACTCAAGTGGAGCCCTAATCTTCACAACATCAACAAGCACCTACTATTGAGGATAATGATGACCCAAGCCAAAGACAAGCTGTGGACCCTCAACAAGTTGATCAAGCACAAACTTCTAGCCAGGAGGAACATGACTCTCCTCTTACTGGATTGTCCAGTGCTACTCAGTCTATTGTTCAAGGAAGATTTATAGAGTCTACCAAAAGATCAACTCAATGCATGTCTAGAAGTGTGCCTGATCAAGACCAAGGTCAATATATGCCTCATGATGATGATAATGATCCCAGTGAAGATCAAGGTCAAGATGATGGTCAAGACGAGGACCAAAATGATGAAGAGATCCCCACAAGAGATAACACGGAGATCGAAACTCGTCATAAAGCTAGAGTGGATAGGATGTTGGAAATTAGAGATCACACTCTTGAGAATGTACTTGGTGACCTAAGAAGAGGAATGTCCACTCGAGCTCAATTGAAGCATTTTGGTGAGCATCAAGCACATATATCCACGGTGGAACCAAAGAAAGTATGGGAAGCTCTTGAGGATTCAGATTGGCTAGAAGCAATGCATAAAGAGCTAAAAAATTTGAGAGAAACAAATTTTAGAAGTTAGTTGAAAATCTAAAAGATTGCCGCAATGTTATAGGCACCAAGTGGATATTCAAGAACAAGCAAGATGAGCATGGAATTGTTGTGAGGAACAAGGAAATATTGGTTGCACAAGGTTCTCTCAAATTGAAGGCATTGATTATGGAGAGACATATGCACCCGTGGCTCGCCTTGAGTCCATCTGTATCCTGCTTGCTTATGTGGCACATCATAACTTTAAATTGCAACAAATGGATGTAGAAAGTGCATTCCTAAATGGTCCATTGCAGGAGTTGGTATATGTAAAGAAAACCCCGGGGTTCGAGGATCCCAACTTCCCAAACCATGTCTACAAACGTGATAAGGCGCTCTATGGGCTCAAACAAGCCCCACACACGTGGTATGAGCACCTTATAGAGTTGTTAGACCGTGGGTTTGAGGTTGGGAAAATCGATCCCACTCTTTTTACTAAGAAGGTCAATGGTGAGATTTTTGTATGCCAAATATATGTTGATGATATTATCTTTGGCTCATCTAACAAAGCTTTTAATGATGAATTCTCAAATCTTATGACTAATAGGTTCTGGATGTCTATGATGGGAGAATTGAGAGTATTTCTTGGTTTTGAGATCAAGCAAATAAGAGGAGGAACTTTCTTCAACCAAGCCAAGTATACTCAAGACATGCTCAAGAGATTCAACATGAAATATCTAAATGGATCTCCTACTCCCATGGCAACCAAGACTCATCTTGAACTAAACCCAAATGGTAAAGATGTGGATCAAAAGTTATACCGGTCTATGATTGGTTCTTTGCTTTACCTTTGTGCATCTATACCCGATATTGTGTTGAGTGTAGGAGTGTGTGCAAGATATCAAGCGGATCCTAAAGAAAGCCATTTGATGGCGGTCAAGAGAATCTTCTGATATTTGGTTCATACCCCAAACTATGGTATTTGGTATCCTAAGGGCTCAACATTCTCTCTTTGTGGATACTCGGATTCGGATTGGGATGGTGATAAGGATGATAGGAAATCAACCTCCGTGGCTTGCCAATTCCTTGGTAGGTCCTTGGTGTGTTGGTCTTCTAAGAAGCAAAATTGTATATCTCTCTCCACCGCCAAAGCCGAATATGTGGTAGCTGCTAGTGCTTGTACTCAATTGCTATGTATGAGGCAAACTTTAAAGGAATACGGTGTCCATTTTGACTAAGTGCCTCTTCTATGTGACAATGAAAGTGCTATCAAGATTTCCTATAGCCCGGTGGATCATACAAGGACAAAGCATATTGAGATTCATCATCACTTCATTAGAGACCATGTTGCTCGAGGTGATATTGAGCTATCCTATGTGTCAACCAAAGACCAACTTGCCGACATATTCATGAATCCACTTGATGAAGAAATGTTTTGCTATTTCAGGAATGAACTAAATATCATAGATTCAAGGAGCTTGACTTGATCACCTTGCATACTCACTTATATCTTGACTCTTATTTGGTTTAGGTGTAGACATGGATATAGGGGGAGTGCGGACCTAATTGATTGGACTATCCCTCCCCCATTATGCCCAAAGTGATAAAAATCATTCCTCTTAATATCATTTTGTGACATGTGAGCTTCAATGATGAGTTTCGGCAATGGACCCAAGATATATCTTTGTGGTGCCAAGCTGAGTATACTCAAACATGGTGGCCTAGGCCACCGCCCTCTCACATTTGAGAGGTTGTCACTTCCTCATGTTTGTCATTTGTTATTTGGTTTGGATCTTAGAGACATACACTCTCATTTGGTTCTTGATATATTTTCCCTATTTAGAGTGCATGTGTCCCTATCATTTTGGTACTCTCAACCTAAGCCATTATTACTCCCCATACAACCCCATCTACTATGCACAAGAACCCTCTCCATTGACCCTGGCTACTGGTTCTGGTGGAACCGGTACTACCGGATGGGAAGCGGTACTACCGGACCGGGCCAGTTCCCAGGTCGAGACCTAGAAACTGCCCCAGGTGTGGTACTATCGGCCCAGCATACTGTACTACCGGTCATAAGACCGGTACTACCAGTCGGCGTTTCTAGTAAAGGGTGCGATGCGGGGGAGGCACCTCTCAGTGCCTCATTCCCCCCTCCCATTCTCCACTCCCACCATCGCCACCACCGAAGCTCAAGACGCCGCTGGAGCCCCACCGCCTCCTTCTCTCACCGGATCCTCACCAGATCTGGACTCCACGCGGGCTCCTTATCCTTCTCCACCGCCATGGACTCTGGTACAACCGCCCTTCTCCTACTTCTTGTTTTTCTCCATTGGATCTAGGGTCACTTAGATTCATGGCCAAAATCACTTCATTTGGGGTTGTACTGCGTGTATCTTGATAGACAATACTCCTTTCCTAAAGGAATCATCATTTTGTGAAGTTTTGATGTCGATTTGTTGTCATGTTCTATCAGACCTACGCATGTATTCGCTTGACCGATAGTACTAGAAAATTTCTCCGGTACTACCACTCGTTTGCGGTACTACCGCTCTAGATTTCCGGTACTACCGGACCCAGCTGATAGCAAAATTTCGTCAAAACCTGGAGTTCTTTGTGGAACTTTTTTCTTTTGGGTTCTTGTGCCCTTATCCCCCTATTGTTCTCCCTCTTGCTTTCATAGGTGTTGGTGGTTCAAGGGGTGCTGGTAAGCGCTCCAAGTCACGCCATGATATTGAGGATTACGAGTCGGAGTCCGAAGATGAGATCATGCCCCAACCCAGCAACCACTTGAAGTTGAAGGCCACTCGAGGTCGTCGTGGAGGGGCCACCAAGCAGTCAGCTGGGCGCGGTAGTGCTCCTCCACCTCCCTCCTCGAGTCACAACAAGAGTCAAAGTTCTGGGCCATCAGGGCCGAAGCTATTGACTGATCTTTCTAGGTTGAGTACCCATGCCTTGCGGTCTGCGAATCCGTATGCTGTAGCTTCGAGCCAAGCTGGGGAGGATAGTCTGTTATACAACGATTTCCAAGAGCGTGTGTACAATGAGGTTATCATGAACAATGAGAAGTTGGTTGTACCTTAGAAGTGGATTGAAATTGGTCATGTGAACAAGAATTTGGACTACTTTAGTGAAGCTAAGGAGATCTATTCCCATATTGGCTTTCTTCCCCCTATGGACTTCCAGTAAGACTATGACCATATGCTCATTGCTCAGTTTATGCCACCACCAACTTTGCAAAGAACCAGGCAAGGACTATCACTTGGATGACTCGTGGTGTTATAAAGGAAGCTACTTTGGCTGAGTTTGGGCAGATTCTTGGGTATGAGGACCGTGGCCGTGACACTCCCGTTGGATATCGTTGTCACACTAGTGGTCGTCCCATGAAGAAGGAGGTCCTTGCTCCACTCTACATCCGGGGCCACAGTATTGCTGGTAAGATCAAGGGTCTTATCCCCGCCTATGATATCTTGAACCGCATCTTCCGTGAGACCGTTGCCCCCGAGCAGGAAACCAAGATGAGATGCATGGTTATATGGTGGATCTCATGTTCAACACTTACAACAACCGTGAGTTCGGCCTCCCGCTTGATGTGATGGATTTTATTTGGAATGAGATGGTCATTGCTACATATACTTGGAGTGTGCCTCCTTTTGCTCCATACATCATGGCACTCATCATCAACAGGTCCCCCCTATTGCAAGGAATCTTTCTACTCGCCTCCTTGTTGCTCATAGGTACAAATCTTTGTTGATCAAGAAGCATCCTCAACCTCGCAATGCGGATGGTCAACAAGTTGATCAGGACGGGAACCCGCTTGAAGAGGGATCCGATGATGAGGATAGTGGCCGTGATGTAGATTTTGTTGTCTCTCGTCGCAAGCATGCCCAGCCCTCGTGGGCAAAGAGTATTGAAGCCAAGCTCAAGAAGGTGTTTTGCTTCCAAGTTGACAATCAAAAGCGCATGTATGAATCTCATGTCTATGTCAAGAAAGCTTGTGCTCGTCAGAAAGAGTTGATGGAAGCCCAAGGTTTGACCGTCTCCAAGGGATCCGAGAACAACATCACCACCAAAGACCAATGGATCTCAAAGCATAGCTACTGGGAGGATGATGTCACTTCTTCGTTCCGTGCTATGTTGATCCATGAGGATGACTATGATGAGGAGGAGGAGTGAGCTTCGATACGCTAGTCTTGATCTTGTCCATTTTTGGCGTCTTGATGCCAAAGGGGGAGAAGGTGCACCTTAGGCTTGCGGGATTTGCATGGGAAAGTCACAAGCTCGTTCTTGCTTTGATCTTTGGTTGCTTGTGAACTTTATTTACTCATATTATATGTGTGAACTCTATGTGCTAACTATTCATGCTATGTACGTTGAGACTATGTGGTTATCTTGTGGATCTATCATATGTGTGTTATGGCTATTCTCATATGGATTCATCTTATGTGATGATGTTTTTATCTATTGTCAATATTTCTCTCATCACATTTTATTGTGCAAAGGTATGAGTTCCAAGTTTCTTTATCCTTGTATTTGCACTCTTTATTGGTTTGTAAAATAGAGGGGGAGTTTTGGTCCTACTCATCTAGGGGGAGCCCGTCTCTATTTTTCAAACCTTGAGCGTTATCATAATGTTATCATGCAAAGGTGTGTTGTCATCAAACACCAAAAAAGGGGAGATTGAAAGGGCATTTCATATCCTAAGTGGTTTTGATGTTTGATGATAACACACATGTCGGACTAATCGTTTGCTAAGTGCACCACAAGTTTTATTTAGGAGAAGACGTTCGTTTCTCTCAATAAGGACACTAGCAAGACATAGGTGTATCGCTCTATATTGCCCTTGCATACTCTTCTGTGCCATCCGGTAGTACCGAAAATCCCAACCGGTACTACCGCTCTGTGGTACCGGGCAGGCCAGTGAGGGTTGGCGAGCCTGGCCTCACCTACTGGCTCCTCCGGTACCTCGAAGCGGCACTACTGCCTGGACCGGTAGTACCGCTCCAGTAATCAGATACTACCGCTGAGTGGTAGCACCGTTGATTTTGTGAACTACCACCGGGGGAGGCAGGAGCCTGGTTCCTCAGTTGATTTCAATCTGGTACCTGGTCCGGTACCTTACTGGTACTACCGGTTGATTCCAGTACTATCGCTCACGTATCCGGTAGTACCGGTTCTGTCGATCTACAACGGGAAGATCCACTGCGAGGCGTATAAATAGGCCCCTCTTCTACCTTGGGAAGCTGCTCGACCCACTCAAGAACAACACCTCCATTTGAGCCACCAAATCACCAAGATCTCTTCATCCAACCATCCAAAGTCTTTGATCTTTGTAGAATCGAAGGAGGCCTTGATCTATAGCTTCATCAAGAGAGATTTCCATTTCCCCCTTATTCACTTGAGGGCCCCTTTGCTCTAGGGTTTCTTTGGAAACCCTAACTCTTGTTTTGATTCTTACAAGGTAGTCTTTGATTGTTTGACAGCTTGCTTGTATTCGGGAGCCTCTAATCCAATTGTGGATGTGTGCCTCGAACTTGTTATAAAGGTGTCGGCTTCCACCTCGAAGGTTGCCGATATAGTGGAAGAGGTGAATCGAACCCATTGGGGTGAGGTTCGTCGAAGAACAAGTGAGGCCTCTCGTGGCATTGGTGGTTTGAAACCACCCCCTCTCCAAACTCAAACTTACTTCCTCTCAAAAGGAAGGAACTGCGGGAAACAAATCCTTGTGTCTCCGCGTGCTCCACTTGGTGACTTCTATCCTTTACCTCACTTTACTTATCTTGTTCTTGTTTAGTGTTATGCTAGGTTGACATATAGGTAAAGTGGCGGTGGTGGTAACGTGGAGGGGATCTGCAAGCGGTACTGACGAAAATAGTGCGACGATGGTATGACAATTATGAATAGAACTCGAAACTCTAAAGGAACTAGACACTAGGACCAGCAACCGACATGACGATGCTGACGAAAACTCAATGACACAATGCATTGAAAAGAACATGCGAATGGGACGTGATGATCTAACCCTTATATTATTATTTTTTGGCTTTTTGTAGACTCTATGTATGAAAAACAGATCCAATCTAATCTATGAAAACAGCAAGATATCACCTAGCAACCTGAAATCTGATACCACTTGATAGGATATTGATGCGTGATCTTTCGATGAGACATGATAATTCGATCTAGTGGAGTTTGACCTTGACGATCCGACTACAACATGCAACAACGTTGCGCCAATGTAATCTCTAAACTAATATCTTGGAGGTTACTTATCTTGCAGATGCACGATCAGCCAGACCACAAAGGTCTTTAATCCCTGAGAGGAATCAGGAACAAGCAAGAACTAAGTATGCAATCAGGATATTGCAAATAAATATAAAAGCTTTATTGATGTGGGATTCTGAGTAGCGGTCTTGATCGAGTCATTGGACAGAATCAAGTACACGAGAATTGCAGCAATTGGCTAACTTTTAATCTATACAAAATCCAAGATCTAATGACAGCTAGGAGGGGGTTTATATGGAGGAAGAGAGGAGATTTTCGTCCAGCCCTATTGGGCCAGCCAGAAACACCTCTAGATGGGTCTTTCATCCACACAAACAGTCTCTAAACCCCCCTATATTATCTAACTTGAAAATGCATGGGTTTTATCCATAAAATAAGGCGATGCAGCACCAAATAAAGCTTTGGACGATCAATATGAGTTGATGTCTTGTGAAATTCATCCAAGCATCCTTTGCAACATTATGGTGGTTTCAAAGTCATGAAATCTCCACTCTCAGCGTCTTCATTAATCCTCACACGCTTGTGGCCATCTCCATGCATGACCATGCTCCAGTAATTCTCACTCCCATCCTTGCTAGCTCCATCATTCCTAACTAACATAAACATGTCTGAATTTAGGCTACATCATATTCTCATTTATCTTATGAAGATTCACTAAAAACGAAAGTACCAGGTGATTGAGTTGTTCCACACGAGCTCTTGTGAGAGGTCCCTATAACATTGTCGTCCGAGGAGCGGGTGTATCAGTAGGAGGGATGTCCTCATAATCAAGCAACACCAAACATTCTTCATTCAAGGATCTCTTAAATGAGACAACAGTGCACATTTCCGATCCACCGCTCGCTCCATTCGGCACGGAGGGTGCAGAAAAATTAGTTGACGGTGAGGGCGATGAGGAAGATGGTAAGGGCGATGAGGAGGTTGGCGATGAGGTGACTGAGGTCGATGCATCGCAAGTTAAGAAGAAGAGAGCTATAAACTACACCGAGCTAAAAGATACAATGTTGTGCCATGTTTGGTCAGCAGTGGGAATGTATGCGGTGTCGGGCATAAATCAAACTGGGAAGCGTTATTGGTAACACAAAGAAGAGCAGTATTTCAAGCTGATGCCGCGAGTGTGCCAACTGGTGTATTTCTCGTTCCGATCCCTTCAAGGTCGTTGGGAGGTGATCAAACTGGCATGTAGCCGTTTAAGTCTGTCTATGGATCAAGTGAATTTGTATCCTCCTAGTGGGTCAACTATTGATGAATATGCGAGTTTGTTATTCTTCTCATATATGTCAAATTTTATATTGTGTTCATGAACTTGTGGTTTCATCCTTGTTTTGTCTTTGCAGGAGCGCTATGCGGATCTAAGATACAGACTACAGAGACAGGCAGGGCAGCAAGAAAAAAAGCTTTGCATTTAAACATGTGCTCCAACATCTTCCCAAGTGGACATCGAGGGACCAGAATTATCAACAAAGAAAGGGGAAATGGGTCAAGTGGATGATACTGATGATGAGAAGGAAGGAAGGAACAATAACAAGCCAGAGGGAAACAAGAAGGCCAAGGAAAGGCTCAATATGGATGCCGAGGGTGCAATGTTGAGGGACAAGTTTGATCGAATGATGAAGTCAAAGGTGAAAGCCTCACAAGAAGAAGGAAGGCTCAAGGCCGAGTTGGAGGAAAGGAAGGTCAAGCTAAAGTAAACCAAGGCAATAAAGAAGCTCTTGGCCAAAGAGAAAGAAATCACGATGATGTCCACAAAGGACATGAATGAGCAATAATTAGAATGGTGGAAAGAGACCACTACACAGATCATGGAGAGAAGAAGTCTAGCTCGTGGAGGTGGCAACGGAGGTGGAAACGTTGAGCATGAAGACACCTCTCATGCGTAATGCTACCTTGCTTGCTAGGTGACGAACATTGCCCAACATCGATTTGGGTTGAACTGCTCACGGTTTGATTAAAACTATAAACTGTGCATCTACTATTTGCGTTTTGATCTTGCATTTGCATATGAAAAACTGCCAAGATACATGTTTTACAGGTCGGGAGGCTGTCGGCACGGAATGAAGCCCGCAAACGAATATTATGTTTTTACAAGTCGTGTGTGAGGGCTTCATTTTTCTGACCCGTAAGCACGTTTACCGCGGCATGTAAACGGGTTTTGCGGATTTCTCTTTTAAAGATGGACACTGCTAGGCGTCCCCCGGACGATGGGAGAGCTCTCATCGTCCTGCTTCCCATGCTGACACATGTCCATTTGCTGCAAAACATCCAGTGTTTGCTGCATATGTCCCCGCTTTTGCTTCCGAAGCAAAAAACGATTCGTTTTAGAAATAGAACGTCTCGCCAGAGACCTCACCGGAGACCTCGTCGGATACCATGCAGCAAAAAAATTGTGCTAATGCAGCAAAACCGTCTTCGCCGGAGACATCGTCGGAAACAACTCGTTGATGACCCTCGCCGGAGACCATGCAGCAAAAAAAGTTTCCGGCGAAGTCGGTTTTGCTGCATTAGCACAATTTTTTTGCTGCATGATCTCCGGCAAAGTCTCCGGCGAGACGTTCTATTTCTAAAACAAACCGTTTTTTTGCTTCGGAAGCAAAAGCAGGAACATATGTAGCAAAAGCGGGCCGTTTTGCAACAAAAATGAAATTTGAGGCAATTTTGAGGACACATGTCACGCAGTGGGAGGGGGACGATGGGAACCCCCCATCGTCCGGGGGATCCATATCATTTTCCTTTAAAGATCCAGTTAGAGATGCTCTAAAATGGGATGTTCTCCGGTGTTGTAGACTTGTACTCCCTCCGTTTTAAAATATAAGATGTTTTAGGTTCGTGAAAAAAGTGCATCTAAACTTCTTTTAATATGGTGATTAACTCTAAACATGAGTGAACCTATATACTAAAAGTAGTCTAGATATATTTACTTCATAAAACTAAAACATTTTATATTTTAAAATGGAGAGAGTAATTGGCTAGACTCGCCGTGCTCGACTCTGGTTATTTGAACCAAGTTCATCATCTGCCTGCCATATACGGAGTATGTCCAGATTCGGTTAATTTCTCGGCAGTCGCCATCCCATCCCAGCGACCACTTACCGTATTCCTCGCATATTCTGCTGGCGCATATACTCTCCATCATTCTCGGTCTTGTACTCTTGTGATGGTGGTTTAGTGTCACGCAACTGATTTTTTTTTCCCGCGCATATACGCTGCATCTGCATCATTCTCGATAGTTTCCTTCTGAAATCCCAAACAGAACACTGACATCAGTCCCAGCTTCGCATGTCCCAACCGTGAGAAATGGGCCGTCGGCCTGCAGAGCATCCATTCCCCGTACACAAGCGGTACCCATTTAGACATGAGATGAAATGGCCCAGTTCATATATCCCGTTCCTGGATGAAGGGATCTTCTGGGCCTGTCCTGGGCTGTTATCTAGTGGATGCTAATCTTGAGAAAGGAATTCTCAGCGGCAGCGCCTGTCAGAGCGGTTCGTCTGAATAAGATATCGGCAGGGTGGTCGTGTCAGCGCAAGCTACACTTGTCAAGCTGAGCGAAGCATGCAGGCCTCCCGGCGGCAACACTTGTCAATCCGAGCGCAGCATGCACGCCTTCCCATATGACGGATGGACGCTCTAATCTCTCCACCACGCCGGAGTGCCGGAATCCCCTTTCTCTTCTTCCCCGTCCGATTCTTCACTCGATCTTTCACCGCTTGCCTCCAATGCACGCGTATCCGTATACCACACCTAAATCAAGAATCAAAATCTCTCTCCATAGTCCATGCACGCGCGCGTGAGCTCGATTTGTTATTGATCGAGGTCTGGAGCCGGGACTCGATCGGGAGATGGCGATGAGGCGGTGCGGCGACGGCTGCGACGGCGCGGTGGACGCGATGCTGCAGTGCCAGAAGGTGAGCGACTTCCTCATCGCGGCCTCCTACCTCTCTATCCCGCTTGAGCTCCTCTACTTCGCCTCCTGCGCCGACCTGGCCCCGCTCAAGTGGCTGCTGCTCCAGCTCGCCGCCTTCGCCGTGCTCGGCGGCTCCATCCACCTGCTCGCCGTCCTCGCCCACCACCACCCGCACTCCTCCGGCCTCCTCCTCGCATCCACCGCCGCCAAGCTCCTCGCCGCGCTCGTCTCCTCCGCCACCGCGCTCTCCCTCCTCACCTTCATCCCGCGCCTCATCCGCGCCAAGCTCCGCGAGGCCCTCCTCCGCGCCAAGGCGCGCCGGCTCGACCGCGACCTCGGCCTCATCCGCCGCCGCGTCGAGGCCACCTCCCGCGTCGTCCGCATGCTCACGCACCATATCCGGGCCTCGCCACTCGACCCGCACGCCATCCTCCACACTACTTTGCTCCACCTCGTCGACGCGCTCGCGCTCCACAGTTGCGCCGTCTGGGTGCCCAGGCCCGGCGGCCACGACGCAGACAGCGACCAAGACGTCCTCCAGCTAGTGCACCAGCTGGGCCTGAGAGAAAAGGGCGCGCTCCTGCTCGGCTCGCAGGCCTCCTCTATCCCTGCCGATGACCCCGACATCGTCGACGTGATGTCCAGTGAGACCGCCAAGGTGCTCGGGCCGGGCTCGGCGCTCGCGGCAGCCAGCGGCGGGGGCCTCCAGCCCGCAGGAGCCGTGGCCGCCATACGGATGCCCATGCTCAAGGTCTCCAGTTTCGACGGGGGAAGGACACCGGAGGCGAGCACGTACGCCATCTTGGTGCTGGTTCTGCCCCACACGGGGCGATGGAGCGGCCAAGACCTGCAGACCGTGGAGTTCATCGCAGACCAGGTCGCCGTGGGGCTCTCCCACGCGGCGGTGCTCGAGGAGTGGCAGTCGACCCGCGACAGGCTCGGCGAGCAGCACAGGGCCCTGCTGCACGCGAAGCACGAGGCGACGACGGCGACAGCGGCCATTCACTCCGTGCAGAGCGCCGTGTGCGGCGCCATGCAGAGGCAGATGCACTCCTTCGCCGGGCTGCTCTCCATGCTGCGGCACGCCGCCGCCGAGCACGGCATGCGCCCCGAGCAGAGGCTCGTCGTGGACGCCATCGCCCGGACGAGCGCCCTCTCGCTCGCGCTGGCGAACGACGCCGACGCGGAGACGCTGACGGTGAGCCGCGCGCCGTTCAGCCTCCACGCGCTGGTCAGGGAGGCGATGGCCGTCGCGCGATGCCTGTCCGGCTGCAGCGGCGTTGCGTTCTCGCACCAGTCTGAGAATTCCCTGCCCGAGTGGGCCGTCGGCGACGAGACGAGGGTGTTCCACCTCCTGCTGCATATGGTGGGCACTCTGCTGAGCCGCCGGCCGTGCGATGGCGCCGCGCCGGGATGCCTCGCCCTCTCGATCACGAGCTGCAGCGTGGATGAAGATGAGAGGTACGGCCGGGACTGGATTCCGATGCGATCATCTGCAGGTTGCAGCATACGTGTAAAATTTCAGGTTGGAATGGAAACGCCAACGGCTAGACCGGCCACCTCCGAGATAGGAATTGGCTTCGGCATGTGCAACAAGATCGTGCAGGTAAAGCGCGCCAAAATTGGTACTACTACTACTACTAGTTAGTACTAAAAAAAATGAAAATGTCTAACTGCGAATGATCCAATCGGGAGCTCACTTGTTCAGATGATAAAGGGCAGCATGCGTTCGTCGGGATCAGACGACGGAGGACGCATCACCGTCGTCTTGCAGTTCCATCTTCCCCAACCGGCCGTGCGCCCAAAAACCGCACTGCCATCAGTTCCTCACTTCGACGGCCTGGGGATCCTGCTCGTGGACAGCGACGGCGTGAGCCGGGCTGTGACCCGGATGCTCCTCGAGAAGCTGGGGTGCCAGGTGATGCCGGTGCCGTCGGGAGCGCATTGCCTGGGCTTGCTGGAGAGCGCCGGCCCGTGCTTCCAGCTGGTGCTTCTCGACCTCGACGCGTCGACAGAGGATGTGTTTGAGGTGGCGCTCCGGGTCAGAGAGCTCAGGAGTAGCTGCTGGCTGCTCCTCGTGGCCGCGCTCGGCGATGCCGACGACGGCGCCCGCGAGATGTGCCAGCGGGCGGGGATAAATGGCGTGATACAGAAGCCCGTCACGCTTACCGCACTCGGAGCTCATCTCGCTGGAGTCCTGCAGAACAACTGACGATGAACTGAGCGATGCCATGGCATGCCATGCACGGTGTGGTGTCCTTGTTCTGTTTCCATCAGGAGGCGAGCAGGTTTTCTGTTTTATTAGTGCCTTATACTTAACTGCCTGCTTCGGATGGCTCGAGCTCGAACACGAATAAGCAATTCAGAGTAATGGATCGATCTTAACGCCGGCATGAGAATATGAGATCCATGATGCCACATAGAACCTCCGAAACCATTTTCGTACTTCGATGCATCGCGTTCATCATCGTTGCCTATGGTCCACATTCCAGAACGCGAACACACTCCCCTCCAGAGTACGGATGAAAGTAGAAAAAATTGAAACAGAGTTTTGCGTGATGGAAATGATTTTTTTGTGTGGAAGTGACCTTATCAAACTGAACGATCTCCAAAACCCATCCCCTACACCCGTCACACTGAACAATCATGTTGAGGTTATAGAACTAATTAACATGTTATAAAGTTAGAAAACTAATCTATTGGTTCGCTCGAGTATTTTGCATGATTCAAGGGGTTTCTTGGTTTCGGCAATCGTCTGGAATTCTGAAAGGTATAAATTGTACTTTTACCAAATGAATTTGCACTCATTTGAATTCCTCCCACTGAATTTTCTAGTTAGGTCCGTCACTGAAGATTTAACCATTGTACATGCCTTTATCTTCATTGTCCAGCATGGCATCCCACCATGAGTCAAATAGAGGAGTGCACCCGGGGCACATGACCAGCGGGGCGTTGCACAAATAAGATGTAGTCTCGAGAACACACGAATAAAGTTGGCAAAGCGGGTCGTGAAGCCAGTCCCTAGACGCAAGATTGTCTATAACTTCGATGTTACAATGTTTTCTCAGAAAATGTACAAATAGCGCCCTAAAAGAGTTTGCTCGGGGATAACAAATAACTCTTTGATCTCTTTAGTATGTTTTTTTATTATGTTTAAATCTTAAGAGCATCTCCACTCGGGGCCATACCCCCTTCCCCTCCCCAAAGGGCTATCAGGGACACCGGAGGCTAATATCACGCACAACCCCCCCCCCCCCCCCCCCATTCTTATTTCGTGGCAGCAAGGTCCATTATTGTATCCGGCGCTCCCAGACAAAACCCAACCCAAGGGGGGCTAGAGGGGGCGCCGGATGGAGCTAAAATGGTGGGAAACACAGCGGGCCCTTCCTGGCAGTGAAGGAAAGGTGCCTTGTCCATAAGCCTTTCCGGCCACGCAGCGGCAAGTCCCTCATTCCAGCCCTTTCCACCGCTTCCCGCCTTGTCTTCCCGGACTTTTCACTGCTATATCTAGGTCCGACCGGCCATCAACAGATCCACCGATGTTCCTCTCTCACCATGACCACACCTCACCGGGCCTACCTCATCCTCGAGGAGACGGAGGTGTTGAGCTCCTCCAACTACCCCTACTCCTCGGGCTACCGGTTGCCCCCGAATGGAGGGTGAGCGTCGGCGACGTGCCGGTCCCTCCCGTCCCTCAAGGTGCGGTCCGCGGGTCGCCATCACGAATCACTACTACCTCGAGCTCACGGGGGAGCAGCAGATGGATCCCCATTAGGATCCCGACAACAATGAGACCTGGAGCGCCTTCTTCAGCAATCTGCGAGAGAGGGGGCTCGCCAGGTACGAGGGCAACGATCTGCCTCCTATGAACAACAGCGAGGCCGGCCGACGACTCTGGTGGGCGAACCGGACACTCTAGGGTGTGATGTGCCACACCCTTGAGGGTGATCACCCCCGGCTGTGGTACCCGCACTTCGAGCAGCCGCTGAGCCAAAAGAAGGGCGGTAGCGGGTGCGGGCATGGTGACGTCGTCATCCGGGTCCTCTCGCCCCGCGCGGTCACCTTTGTCTCGCGCAGCCGAGACCGGAGTGGCAGGTGCCTACGGAAAACACCTTGGCCACACACTAGCTGAGGCGCGCCAGCGACCCGGGGGAGTATCCGGGGCAACGTGCGGCTATGCGTGCCTCCTTGGACCCGCGACAACATGTCCCGGTGGGACAATCCAGAGCATCGTCGTCACCATGAGGAGCAGCGCCTCCGCGAGTGCCATGTCAGCGATGGCGAGGGATGTAGCCACTACGGAGACATGTCCCTGTAGGGCGTGCTGGTCGACGGCCTCCGGTTCCCGCATGCGCAGCCCGGGGAGCGCAGAGGTACCAGCCGCGCACGCCGAGCGACAACGACGGTGACGTCTACTACATGGTAGACATGAATACGACTAATTTTTAGTTTCTGCACATATAAAAAATGCCAAATGTCGCAATTTAGTTTAAATTTCTACAAATTTTATCACCTTTTGAATTGCTAACGGGGGCCATGACTGGGAACATGCACCCCCCATTTGTGTGACCGCGCCGGCGGCTCCCTATACGACCAAAAAAATGGTTGCTGCGGACGCTGGACGGGGGCCACGAAATTAACTAAAATAATTCTATGGAAGCCTATTTCAACATACAATGATATCTTTTACTGCCCAAAACAACATTATTTTCTTACAAATTAATTGTATATAAGCATAAAGTATCAACACCCACGTGAATTTGTGCTCATCGCCTCGCCCCCGTTACCATAAGCTAATTTAATTTTACCCCAAGCATGTGGAGGTGAAAATTATTTAAGTTACAAAGTGGTATGCATAATCATATTTTCACATCACATTAAGCTAGTTTGACCCCAAGCATGTGGAGGTGCAAATTATTTAAGGTACAAAGAGGTATGCATTATCATATTTTCACATCACATTTTGTGAACCTGAGCATTTCAAATATATAGAATGGAAATACGACAATTTTATTGTAAAAAATACCCAAATCTCATAAAAGTACACCAAAAGTACAAAACATTCAAAATTATAGCAAAACAGGTATGTTTATAGCAAAAACAGGATTTTGAAGATATTTTGAGAACACGTGTCAGCAGAGAACCATGGAATTTTGGAGAATTATCCCTGGGAACGCGTAGTACTGCCCTTATTCTTATGCGTGTTTCTTAAACCAAGCATTAAGCATTGGAGTGGAAATACTACTAATTGCTTGGTGGTACACATACCTAACGACATAAATGAGAGCTCATAGTTCACTCACACATAGTTATATAACTAATTATATCAAGGTCCTTGAACCACTAAGGGTATGTTCGGTAGCTCGGGTGAACTATCTCAGCACATACAAGTCGAGTCCAGCGATGCTAACCTCATGCAAGTGTATTTTATTCATTGTGTTTGTTAAACTGCATGAGTTGAGCTGAGCTTAGATGAGACCTTGTTTGGTATCTCGTATGACTTGAGATATGCCATTCAAAAAACAAAAAAATCAGGTCCTTGACTACAAAACAAAAAAACAATCGGGTCCCTGCGAGCATTGGGCTTGGGTTTCAGCACCGGCCGCCGGCGAACGCCGACCGGTGACGACGTGCACCGCCCCCACTCGCTATCACCATGGGCCTCCACGCGCTGCCGCCACGCGCCGCTAGGAGGAGGTACAACCATTCTCGCTGCTTGCGCGGATGAGGCCGAGCTCCTCCTGTAGGGGTTTCGTAGCATGGAAATCAAAAAAATTCTACCGCATGAACACACACAAGCCAAGATCTATCTACTAGATTGTAGCAACAAGTTGACAAAGTACTAACCCTCAAAGATTCCAAAGCGGTTAACGAGATCAGATTCTCATGGGTGATGTACTCGTTCACTTGCCGATCTCAAGATCGCGTAGACGATCCTTCCGGCGCCGCGTTACGACAGCGCTCCCGCAGTCGGTCACATGTTCGGTACTCAATGAAGACCTTCCTCTCCCTTGTTCCAGCAGGCAGCGTAGGTTGTAGATCTCTTCTCACGATTCCGATAGCACGATGGTGTGGTGGCGGAAGTATAGGGGAAATCCCGTAGGGCTTCGCCTAAGCTGGAGTGGGTATGGTGGAGTAGAAGAGGGCCTCGGTGATCTAGGGTTTAGAGGGCCGAGGTTTAGAGGCAGCCAGCGGCTAGGAGAGGGCCTAGGCGGCGATGACTTGGGAGATCCCTAGGGCGGCGGTGACTTGGGGTGGTGGCGGCCAAGCTAGGGTTTGTGGTGACGGGTAAGGGGCCGCCCTACCCCTCCTTATATAGGTGGGAGAGGTGGTTGGGAGAGGGGATTCCTCCCCCAACTCCTCCACTAGGGCCGGCGACAAGGAGAGGGAGGAATCGTCCCTTAGGTAGGATTCCTTTCCTCCCTCCACTAAGCAACCATGTTGGGATTTGACTTTTTCAAATTGACATTTGACTTTCAGACTAGAGTTTGATTTCTCTCTTCTCATTGCCCAGCGAAGTGACCTAGGACATGATGCAACCATTCCACTTTGTCATGACACATCCATGTACCCTTCCCACTCCAGAGTGATGGACCTTCTAGACCCTTCTAGAACATTCTAGTGAAAACACTGAACCCATTCCCGAACTCCGGAATTGGACTTTTCTTATATGAATCTTATTCTTCGGATCTCCTCATGATATCCTGGATCCAATCAGAGACTCCAAACAACATTCAGTATCTTTACTCACATTCCATATCTACTAAACAACATCGAATCCTTAAGTGTGTCTCCCTACAGTTCGTGAATTATGCAGACATGATTGAGACTCTTCTCCGGTCAATAAACAATAGAGGAATCTGTCAATTCATATGGCTCCCACATATTTCTAATATTACTTTGTGATCGAATGAACCATTTACATATGATACCAATTTCCCTTTGTCTCGTGATACTTTACTTATCCGAGGTTTGATTGTCGGTATCTCTTCATAGCTAGTTTAACCTCGTTACCGATAAGTACTCTTTACTCGTTATTGTGATATGTGATCCCTTCTATTGCAAGCCAATTGGATGACATTCCACCAAGAGGGCCCAGAGTATATGTAAGATCCCACCTTTATAAAGGTAAAGATCCCTGTGATTGCAATGCTAGTCCATGGATCAATTGCTAGCATCCACAGTTTAAGATGAAGTACACAGAAACAAAGGTCATTATTACATCGACATTCCAGAGATAACATAGTCTTTTAAAACTCCATAGCCATAGGCTAGTACAAGAGTTTAACTTAGCAATAAAAATAAAAGTCTTCATCTTCATGTGCCACAGGCAAGCATGTTGAGTGTAGACTCATAACCTCTAATCATCATCAGAGTAACCAGCAACATCACAAGTTACAGCCACAGTGGGTCAATACATTGGAATAGTATTGGCAAGTGATACCTTAGTAGAATATTAGCATCTACTTACTACATTAATTTGGCTAAGTGTAGCTTAGGCTTGCTTTGCTCAAAATAGGTTTTACCTATCAGTTAAAAACACTAAGTTTTTGTTTGGCAAAAACTCCCAAGGAACCACCAATAGAAATTGGTGAACCTTCTCCCTTGTTCAACCACAAGTTTTAACTTAGAAAATTGGGATGAGGATATTCTTGATAACTTTCATGTCTTGATGCTCAAATTGTCCATTACCGGGGACACGGCTAAGTACTTATTCTTCCTTCTACAGAGGTGGTGCACTTTCCCCACAAGACTTGATTTTCACCAAGACAAGACCTTTCAGAAGCCTTCCCTTAGACCAAATGGACGCGTTCCAACCTATCATCCCACTACCACCAACTGTCCAAATGGCTAAGTTATTGCAACCTATATGATCCAGGCAGAGCCCATAATGCCATGTGGATGCACCGGAAGCTTCTTAACATTTGGCATCTCAAATCCCTTTGTTCCTGGGTGGCAATCCACAAGTGAGATACACAAGGTAAACCATAGAAATGGGCCTTGTGTAACAACTCAACCAAAAACCACCAAGCAATTACCATTCCACCCAGGTGTTTCATTCACTTAGTTGTTTTATTAAGCAAAAACATAAGTCAATGACTTAGCAATATTTTTCCATAGCATGTACATATTCCACCCTTGGTTGCTACTAGCTAGGCTAAGCATGGCAATATCAAGTATCTTAACTTAGGAAAAATTCTAACAATTCTACAACTACTAGGATTTCCCAAGCATAGCACATAGGTACTTAGCAAAAATATTCATGCAAGCCCTATACAAAATATTTCTAATGCATAGTCAAAATATTGGGACAAAAATATGAAGCACCACTTGCCTTGGTAGCTTGGGGTGTAGCAATAATCTTCACAATCACAATCACCACTAGCACCAAAATCTACACATAAAATGATAGCACCAAATTCACATATCAAAATGAACAAGCAAAAATATATGAATGCATGCAAATGCCATGTGATGATTTTTCCAATTCAAACAAGACAAGTGAAAAATACTGAACACTAAACCAGACATTTATACACTGATTAAACTTAATTTGATCTTTAAAACATTTTTAAAATAATTTTTATACTCAAAATAGGCCTACAAATGTCTCTGAAAAAATAACCAATTTTACAGAAGCAATTTATTAAACAAAGTGCATGGTTGGATATAATTCTTTCTCCTGATTCCAATGATATAAAATTTGCAAAATTTGAACGTGTGGATCAAAAGTTATGAATTTTGCAAGTTTGAACATCTAATAGATCTAAATCCAGATTTTAAATCAAACTACAGGCCACGCGGCGCTATCTGATTGGTCGATACCGATTCACGCGGATCAGGCTTTGTAGATCATTGGATTAAAAGCGCATTGCACGGCTCAGATCTAAACTTACCGCTTCGCTTAAGTGATCTAACACACGCGTTGGATCTAGATCTAACGGCTCAGATCCAACAGACCATAAGTGAGCGGCGCTGGCGGCGGCGAATGGCGGCGGCGCGTTCAGGCGATGGTGTTCCGGCTAATACAGGAAGCGAGAGAGGATGTGCGGTGGCTCACCGAGATAGCTGTGACAAGTAGATGCTCAAGGGAGTCTTCGTTGGCGAAGGGGCGCTCGGAAACGTTAGGGATTCCTCGCCAGAGTTCGCGAAGGCATCGGGCACGGCTGCTCGTCGTTGTTGGCGAAGGTACAGATCATGCCAGGGCAAAATAAGCAGTGCGTCAGATGCGTAAGGTGATGCTGGTCATGCGAGTATCAGCGAGAGGGCAAGGCGCAGTCAGTACTAACCAGGAAAGATCGCCAGAGTTGATGGTTTCGTCGGACACGCGCAGTCGTCGACTTGATGAGGCTCTGGATGGTCCTAGCATGCACCAGAGGTATTAGAAGATGCGGAAGGTTGCAGTGACCATACTGACAAGATTAGAAGGAAAGGGGCGGGGAGTGCTCACCGGAATTCACCGCCGGAGGTCATCTTCTCTTTCCCATGTTGCTTCTTCTTCGGAATGATGGTTCCACTGAACTTTGCAGAATTTGATAGTCTTTGTCTGAGTAACTCTTTCCGCGGTCTCAAGAATCTTGATAGGTTTTTCCTCATAAGTGAGATCACTTTCCAATTGGACCTCCTCCAAAGGTATAGTATCCTTCAAAGAAGTCTCCTCCATCTCTGGATGACATTTCTTTAGCTGACTCACATGAAACACATTGTGAACGGCAGAAATGTAGGGGTCCGTAGCATGGAAAACAAAAAAATTCTACCGCATGCAAACAAACAAGCCAAGATCTATCTACTAGATTGTAGCAACGAGTCGATAGAGGAACTCACCCTCGAAGATTCCAAAGCGGTTAACGAGAGCAGATTCTCGTGGGTGATGTAGTCGTACTCTTGCCGATCTCAAGATCGCGTAGACGGTCCTTCCGGCACTGCGTTCCGGCAGCGCTTCCGCAGTTGGTCACACGTTCGATACTCGATGAAGACCTTCCTCTCCCTTGTTCCAGCAGGCAGCGGAGGTTGTAGCACTCTCCTCGTGATTCCGGCAGCACGACGGCGTGGTACCGGAAGTAGAGGGGAGATCTCGCAGGGCTTCTCCTTAAACCGGAGCGAGTATGGTGGAGTATGAGAGAGGCCTTGGTGATATAGGGTTTAGAGGCACCAAGGGGGGAGCTTGGCCGGTGGCTAGGGCTTGGGGAAGCCCCAACTCGGCGAGTTGGAGAAACCCTAGGAGGCGGCGGCGACTTGGAGGAGGCCGACGGCTAGGGCTAGGGTTTTGCGTGTGTTGGGTGTGAGGGAGAGGGGCAGCCCTGCCCCTGTTGGAATTATGCCCTAGAGGCAATAATAAAGATGTTATTATTATAATTCTTGTTCATGATAAAGTTTATATTCCATGCTAGAATTGTATTAAGCGGAAACTTTAATACTTCTGTGGTTTGTAAACAACACCGTGTCCCTAGTACGCCTCTATGGACTAGCTCATTGATCAATGATGGTTAAGGTTTCCTAACCATAGACATGAGTTGTCAATTGATAATGAGATCATATCATTGGGAGAATGATATGGTGGATAGACCCAAACAAAGCAGAGCAATTAGATCGTGTCATCGTGTTCATCTTTGCGAAGCTTTTCCTATGTCAAATATTGTATTCCTTAGACCATGAGATAATGCAACTCCCTGGTATCGGAAGAAAGCTTTGAGGTCATCAAACGTCATCCTATGAGAGGGTGATCATAAAGGTGTCTCTCAGGTGATCGGAAAGTATCTGTTGGGTTGTATGTATCGAGATGGAATTTGTCCCTCCCAAGTCGGAGAGATATACTTCGGGCCCACTCGGTAATCGATATCAACACCGCTTGCAAGCATGTGGTTAAGGAGTTAATCACAAAGTGATATCGGATTACGGAACGAGTAAAGTACTTGCTGTGAACGAGATTGAACTAGGTATGACGGTACCGACGATCGAATCTCGGGCAAGTAAAATATCGCGAGACGAAGGGAATATATATATGGGATTGATTGAATCCTGGCATCGTGGTTCATCCGATATGATCATCGATGAATGTGTGGGAGTCAATATGGGTGCCCAGACCCCGCTGTTGATTATTGATAGAAGATCATGTCTGCATATTCTCGAACCCGCAGGGTCACACACTTAACGTGTCTCGACGCTAGGATAGATTGGATAATTGGTTTATGAATTTTTTTCGGAGTCTCGGATGGGATCCGGGATATCACGAGAGGTTCCGGAATGGTCCGGAGAATAAGATTCATATAAGGCAGTGCAGTTTTTGGAGTTCGGAATTGTTCCGGGTTAATCGGTATTGTACCGGAAGCTTCTAGAACCTTCCAGAAGGGGACCAACGTGGCCCCACCTTCCGGGAGGGGGCATGGGCCTATGAGGGAGTGTCCTGGCCGCATTGGGCCAGGGGCACAAGGCCCCATAGGGCCCAGCCGATTCTAGAGAGATTTGACTCGTTTAAATCTCGGGATAGAATTTCTAGATAAGGGAGAGTATAAATCGTTTAAACTAGAGATAGGATTTCTAGATAAGGGAGAGTTTAAATTGTTTAAACTAGAGATAGGCTTGGAGGAGGGGCAAGGGCTGGCCGCCCCCCCTCTATATATAGAGGGGTGGTGCGCCCCCTTCCCCCCACACACCTTCCTCCAAGCCCTAGCAGCCTTGCTACCTTCCTCTCTCCCTCCCGACTGTTTGTAGGCGAAGCCCTGCAGCAGAAATTCTCCACCATATACACCACGCCGTTGTGTTGTAGATCCATTCTATCTCTCCACCATACTCGCTGGTCCAAGGAAGGAGGAGACGTCGAGGTGCTGCACGTGTGCATCTCACGGAGGCACCGCCACTTGTGGTGCTAGATCGGATCGGATCGCGAGGAGGAGAAGCGAGTACGACTACATCACCCACGTTCCGACGAACGTTCCGCTGTGCGAATCTTCAAGGGTATGAAGATCTAATCCAATCTCTCTCGTTGTTTGCATCTCCTAGATTAGATCTTGGCTTTCCCTCTATTCGCTCCGTAGAAAATTTTGATTTACTATGCCGCGAAACCCTTCAGTGGTATCAGAGCTAGATCTATGCGTAGATGTGTTTCACGAGTAGAACGCAACATGGTTGTTGCGGGCGTTGATGTTTTCTGTTGCAAGCCTCTTGTTTGTGTTCTTCTTATGACGCGGGATAGTGAGATTGAAGCGGTCCAGGCCAACCTTACGCGACGTCGTTCGCGAGACCGGCTCCGCACTTGACGTGTGGCTTGTACCACACATGCGGCTGGTGGATGTCAGTTTCTCTCACTATAGTTGTCATGGGATTAACACCGGAGTTTGGCAACCATAATATCACCGTTGTGGCTTTCCGTAGGTAAGAATCGTTCTTAGCATCTACTCCCATAAAGCCACGTAAAACATGCAACAACAAAGTAAAGGCGTCTAACTTGTTTTTGCAGGGAGTGTTTTCTGTGATATGGTATGGCCCAATATGTGATGTGTATATTGTATGCGATGATCATGTTTTGTAATGTTTCACGACTTGCATGTCGATGAGTACACAACTGGCAGGAGCCATATGGTTGTCTTTATAATTGTGTATGACCTGCGAGTCAACTTATTATACGCCATGTAATAGCTTTACTTTATCGCTAAGTAGTTAGCAATAGTTGTAGTTGCTATTCGTGGTGGAGGCAATCATGGTGGAGTGATGGAGATCGTGCTAGAACGCACAAGATGGAGATCATTGCGCGAAGATTGGCTATACCATGTCACATAAAGTTATATGCATGTGATGTTTATCCTTTTATGTATCTTATCATGCTTAGATCGCGACGGTAGCATTATAAGATGATTCCTCACTTAAAGATCAAGATAAAAACTGTGTTCTCCCCAAGTATGCACCGTTGCGAAAGTTCGTCGTGTCCAAGCATCACGTGATGATCGGGTGCTATAGACTCTACGCTCACATACAACGGGTGCAAGCCAGTTTTTGCACACGCGGAAATACTTGGGTCTAACTTGACGAGCCTAGCATGTACAGACATGGCCTCGGAACACAAGAACCGAAAGGTTAAGCATGAGTCATATGAATGATATGATCGACACTTTGTTGTCCACCATTGAAACCACATCTCTTCTCGTGATGATCGGATTAGGTGTGGTGAATTTGGATCGTGTTCACTAAACAACTTGAGGGATGTTGAATTTAGTGGGAGTTCATCTAGTAATTTGATTAAGTTGAACTATTTATCATGAACATAGTCTAAATTGTACTTGCAAATACTGTAGATCCAATGGCCAAGTCCAACTTCAACTTCAACGTTTTTGCTGAGAAAGAAAAGCTTAGAAACAATGGGTCTAACTTCACCAACTGGTTCCGCAATCTAAGAATCATTCTGTCTGGCGGACAAAAGGACTATGTCCTTGATAAAGCGTTAGGTGACCCCCCTGCTGCAACTGCGCCGGCTGATGAGAAAGTTGTCTATCAGTCGCCAAAGATGATTATGGTGTGATTAAGAGCACCATGTTGTTTGCTATGGAACCGGAGCTTCAAAATCGTTTTGAAACCTATCCCGGGCCCTTTGAGATTCTCGAGGAGCTGAAAACCATGTTTCAGACTCAAGCCCGTTCTGAGAGATATGAGATCTCTGAGAAGTTCTTTAACTGCAAGATGGAGGAAGGGAGTTCCGTTAGTGAGCACGCCATAAAGATGTCGGGCTACACTCAACGCCTTGAGCAACTGGAATGCACGATTCCAGAGGAGCTCAAGATTGACAGGGTTCTGCAATCACTCCCTCCCAGCTACAAAAGTTTTGTAGTGACTCATAATCAGATTGGTTCCACTGATACGATCACCGAGCTCTTCGCAAAGCTGAAGGCTGCGGAAGTGGACATCAAGAAGGATAATCATGTGTTGATGGTCAACAAGCCCTCCTTTAAGAAAGGTAAGGGAACAAAGAAGCCCTTCAAGAAGGGCGGCGGCAAGCGCAATGCCCCTGCTGAGAAGAAGCTCAGGTCTGGTCCCAAGCCGGAGACTGAGTGCTTCTATTGCAAGGACAAGGGTCACTGGAAGCGCAACTGTCCGAAGTACTTAGCGGACAAGAAGGCTGGCACCATCAAAGGTATATTTGATATACATGTTATTGATGTTTTCCTTACTAGCCCTCGTTGTAGTGCCTAGGTATTTGATACCGGTTCAGTTGCTAATATTTGTAACTCGAAACAGGAGCTACGGAATAGACGGCGGCTTGCGAGGGATGAGGTGACGATGCGCGTTGGCAACGGATCAAGAGTTGATGTGATGGCCGTCGGCACGCTCTCCTTAGTTTTACCTTCGGGATTAGTTTTAAACCTTAATAAATGTTATTATGTGCCTGCGTTGAGCATGAACATTATTTCCGGATCGTGTTTATTGCAAGACGGTTATTCATTTAAATCGGAGAATAATGGTTGTTCTATTTATATGAGTAACATCTTTTATGGTCATGCACCTCTTGTGAATGGTTTATTTCTTCTAAATCTCGAAAGGGATGAAACACACATCCATAACATTGAGGCTAAGAGATGCAAAGTAGATAGTGATAATACTACTTATTTGTGGCACTGTCGTCTAGGTCATATTGGTGTAAAGCGCATGAAGAAACTCCATTCTGATGGACTTTTGGAGTCTCTTGATTTTGAATCATTTGACACATGCGAACCATGCCTCATGGGCAAGATGATCAAAACCCCGTTCTCCGGTATGATGGAGCGAGCAACGGACTTGTTGGAAATCATACATACCGATGTATGCGGACCGATGAGTGTTTCGACGCGCGGTGGATATCGCTATTTTCTCACTTTTACCGATGACTTAAGTAGATATGGGTATATCTATTTAATGAAACATAAATCTGAAACGTTTGAAAAGTTCAAAGAATTTCAGAATGAAGTGGAGAACCATCGTAACAGAAAGATTAAGTTTCTACGATCCGATCGTGGGGGCGAATATTTGAGTTATGATTTTCTCACGCATCTTAAAGCAAGTGGAATCGTTTCACAATTCACGCCACCCGGAACACCACAGCGCAATGGTGTGTCTGAACGCCGGAATCGAACCCTATTAGATATGGTCCGATCAATGATGTCTCTTACTGATTTGCCGTTATCATTTTGGGGTTATGCATTAGAAACCGCTGCATTCACTTTAAATAGGGCTCCATCTAAATCCGTTGACACGACACCGTATGAACTGTGGTTTGGTGCTAAACCTAAGTTGTCGTTTCTTAAAGTTTGGGGATGCGAAGCTTACGCCAAGAAGTTGATGCCGGACAAGCTCGAACCCAAAGCGGAGAAATGCGTCTTCATAGGATACCCTAAGGAAACTATTGGGTATACCTTCTATCACAGAACCGAAGGCAAAGTGTTTGTCGCAAAGAACGGTTCCTTTCTTGAGAAGGAGTTTCTCTCGAAAGAAGTGAGTGGGAGGAAAGTAGAGCTAGACGAGGTTATTGAACTTTCTCTTGAATTGGAGAGTAGCGCAGCACCTGAAATTGTTCCAGTGCCGCCTGCACCAACAATAGAGGAAGCTAATGACAAGGATCATGAAGCTTCGTACGATGCTGCTACTGAACGTCGCAGGTCGACAAGGTCGCGTGCCCCTCCTGAGTGGTACGGCAACCCTGTCTTGACTGTCTTGTTGGTAGAAGACAGTGAACCTACGAACTATGAGGAAGCGATGATGAGCCCAGACTCTGAGAAATGGCTGGAAGCCATGAAATCCGAATTGGGATCCATGAGCGAAAACCAAGTATGGACTTTGGTGGATCCTCCTAGAGACCGAAAGGCCGTTGAGTGCAAATGGATATTCAAGAAGAAAACGGACGCAGATGGTAATGTTACCGTCTATAAAGCACGGCTTGTCGCAAAAGGTTTTCGACAAGTTCAAGGTGTTGACTACGATGAGACTTTCTCTCCCGTAGCGATGTTTAAGTCCATTCGGATTTTATTAGCAATTGCTGCGTTTCATGATTATGAAATATGGCAGATGGATTTCAAGACTGCTTTCCTCAATGGCAACATTGATTAAGAGTTGTATATGATGCAACCCGAGGGTTTTGTCGATCCTAAGGATGCTAGTAAAGTATGCAAACTTCAGCGTTCCATTTATGGACTGAAGCAAGCATCTCGGAGTTGGAACCTTCGTTTTGATCAAGTGATCAAGAGCTTTGGATTTGTTCCAAATTGCTACGAAGCTTGCATCTACAAGAAAGTGAGTGGGAGATCGGTGACGTTTCTGGTACTGTATGTGGATGACATATTGATTATCGGAAATGACATCAACATGCTTAACGATGTGAAGAGTTATTTGAACAAGTGTTTTTCAATGAAAGACCTAGGTGAAGCTGCTTATATATTGGGCATCAAGATCTATAGAGATAGACAAAGACGCCTGATAGCTTTAAGCCAGAGTACATACCTAGACAAAGTTCTGAAAAGGTTCAGAATGGATAAGGCAAAGAAAGGTTCAGTTCCTATGTTGTCAGGTAAGATATTGAGCAAGGCTCAGTGTCCAGCTACGGTAAATGATAGGGAAGCTATGAGCAAAGTGCCTTATGCCTCGGCCATAGGTTCCATCATGTATGCCATGTTGTGTACTAGACCGGATGTGTCCAATGCTCTTAGTTTGACGAGCAGATATCAAAGTGATCCAGGAGTGGAACACTGGACAGCCGTGAAGAACATCCTAAAGTACCTAAATAGAACTAAAGAATTGTTCTTCGTCTATGGGGGTGATGAACAGCTTGTCGTAAAAGGTTACGTCGATGCTAGTTTTGACACCGACAAGGATGATTCTAAATCTCAGACAGGATACGTTTATATTTTGAATGGAGGAGCTGTGAGCTGGAGAAGCTGCAAGCAAAGCGTGATCGCGGGATCTACAGTGGAAGCGGAATACATGGCTGCTGCAGAAGCGTCAAGTGAAGGAGTTTGGATCAGAAACTTCATCACTGAGCTTGGCGTGGTTCCAAGTGCATTGGACCCACTGGAGATATTGTGTGACAACACTGGCGCCATAACACTCGCTAAGGAACCAAGATATCATCCAAAGACCAAGCATATCAACCGCAAGTTTCATATAATCCGAGATTATATAGCAGATGGAGATCTGAAGATTAGCAAAGTACATACGGATCTGAATGTCGCAGATCCATTGACTAAACCTCTTCCACGTGTAAAACATGATCAACACCTCAGTGCCATGGGTGTGAGATTGTTGCCAAATGTAAACTAGATTATTGACTCTAGTGCAAGTGGGAGACTGTTGGAATTATGCCCTAGAGGCAATAATAAAGATGTTATTATTATAATTCTTGTTCATGATAAAGTTTATATTCCATGCTAGAATTGTATTAAGCGGAAACTTTAATACTTCTGTGGTTTGTAAACAACACCGTGTCCCTAGTACGCCTCTATGGACTAGCTCATTGATCAATGATGGTTAAGGTTTCCTAACCATAGACATGAGTTGTCAATTGATAATGAGATCATATCATTGGGAGAATGATATGGTGGATAGACCCAAACAAAGCAGAGCAATTAGATCGTGTCATCGTGTTCGTCTTTGCGAAGCTTTTCCTATGTCAAATATTGTATTCCTTAGGCCATGAGATAATGCAACTCCCTGGTATCGGAAGAAAGCTTTGAGGTCATCAAACGTCATCCTATGAGAGGGTGATCATAAAGGTGTCTCTCAGGTGATCGGAAAGTATCTGTTGGGTTGTATGTATCGAGATGGAATTTGTCCCTCCCAAGTCGGAGAGATATACTTCGGGCCCACTCGGTAATCGATATCAACACCGCTTGCAAGCATGTGGTTAAGGAGTTAATCACAAAGTGATATCGGATTACGGAACGAGTAAAGTACTTGCTGTGAACGAGATTGAACTAGGTATGACGGTACCGACGATCGAATCTCGGGCAAGTAAAATATCGCGAGACGAAGGGAATATATATATGGGATTGATTGAATCCTGGCATCGTGGTTCATCCGATATGATAATCGATGAATGTGTGGGAGTCAATATGGGTGCCCAGACCCCGCTGTTGATTATTGATAGAAGATCATGTCTGCATATTCTCGAACCCGCAGGGTCACACACTTAACGTGTCTCGACGCTAGGATAGATTGGATAATTGGTTTATGAATTTTTTTCGGAGTCTCGGATGGGATCCGGGATATCACGAGAGGTTCCGGAATGGTCCGGAGAATAAGATTCATATAAGGCAGTGCAGTTTTTGGAGTTCGGAATTGTTCCGGGTTAATCGGTATTGTACCGGAAGCTTCTAGAACCTTCCAGAAGGGGACCAACGTGGCCCCACCTTCCGGGAGGGGGCATGGGCCTATGAGGGAGTGTCCTGGCCGCATTGGGCCAGGGGCACAAGGCCCCATAGGGCCCAGCCGATTCTAGAGAGATTTGACTCGTTTAAATCTCGGGATAGAATTTCTAGATAAGGGAGAGTTTAAATCGTTTAAACTAGAGATAGGATTTCTAGATAAGGGAGAGTTTAAATTGTTTAAACTAGAGATAGGCTTGGAGGAGGGGCAAGGGCTGGCCGCCCCCCTCTATATATAGAGGGGTGGTGCGCCCCCTTCCCCCCACACACCTTCCTCCAAGCCCTAGCAGCCTTGCTACCTTCCTCTCTCCCTCCCGACTGTTTGTAGGCGAAGCCCTGCAGCAGAAATTCTCCACCATATACACCACGCTGTCGTGTTGTAGATCCAATCTATCTCTCCACCATACTCGCTGGTCCGAGGAAGGAGGAGACGTCGAGGTGCTGCACGTGTGCATCTCACGGAGGCACCGCCACTTGTGGTGCTAGATCGGATCGGATCACGAGGAGGAGAAGCGAGTACGACTACATCACCCACGTTCCAACGAACGTTCCGCTGTGCGAATCTTCAAGGGTATGAAGATCTAATCCAATCTCTCTCGTTGTTTGCATCTCCTAGATTAGATCTTGGCTTTCCCTCTGTTCGCTCCGTAGAAAATTTTGATTTACTATGCCGCGAAACCCTTCAGCCCCTCCTTATATAGGTGGGAGGGTGCGGCTTGGGAGGAGGGAGTACTCCCCCAAGTAGGCCTCCTTGGCCGGCGGGTGGAGGGAGGAGACTTCCTCCCTAAGTAGGTTTCCTACTCTCCCTCCACCAAGCAAACTTGCCGTTTGACTTTTTCAAATTGGCTTTTGACTTTCAAACTAGGATTTGATTTCTCCCTTTATTTTGCCTAGCCTAGTAACATAGTACATGATTCAACCATTCCACATTGTCATGACACATACATGTACCCTTCCCCTCCGGAGTGCCGGACCTTCCGGACCCTTCTAGAACATTCCTGGTGAAAACACCGGAATCATTCCCCAACTCCGAAACAGGACTTTCCTTATATGAATCTTATTCTCCGGACCATTCCGGATCTCCTCGTGATATCCCGGATCCCATCCGAGACCCCAAACAACATTCGGTCTCTTACTCATCATTCCATAACTACTCAACAACATTGAATCCTTAAGTGTGTCTCCCTACGGTTCATGAATTATGCGGACATGATCGAGACACTTCTCCGATCAATAACCAATAGAGGAATCTGTAAATTCATATGGCTCCCACATATTTCTACAATTACTTTGCGATCGAATGAACCAATTACATACGAGACCAATTTCCCTTTGTCTCACGATAGTTTACTTATCCGAGGTTTTGATCGTCGGTATCTCTGCATACCTAGTTCAACCTCGTGACTGATAAGTACTCTTTTCTCGTTCCCGTGGTATGTGTTCCCTTGTGAGCTAGTCACATGCTTGCAAGCCAATTGGATGACATTCCACCGAGAGGGCCCAGAGTATATCTATCCGTCATATGGATGGACAAATCCCACTCTTGATCCATGTGCCTCAACCCATACTTTCTGAACACTCAATGCCACCTTTATAGCCACCCAGTTACGGTGTGGTGTTTGATGTCATCAAAGCATCCTTCTGGTGATGGTGATTTGCATGATCTCATGGTCGAAGGAATTAGGTTACTATGTATCAGAAAGCTTATAACAATTGAACTATTAAAATGACTTGATCTTTATGCTACGCTTATCTATAGGAGTATGTCCATCATACCATTCTCCTAATGATATGACCTTGTTATTAACAACATCTCAAATGTTCATGATAAAGAAACCATGATCATCTATTAATCAACAAGCTAGTATTATATAGAGGCTTTTCCAGGGACTCTAATTTAGTTTACAAATCACACAAGTATTAATGTTTCTGGTTAATACTGTTATAGCATGAATGTAAACATTTATCATAAACACAAAGATATAATAATAACAACATTTATTATTGCCTCTAGGGCATATCTCCAACAAGACAATGATTCGAGCAATTCAATCTCATAAGCTACTTCTCCTTTATGACTCAGAATTTTGAATGGTCCAACATATCTTGGGGCCAATTTTCCTTTGACTCCAAATCTCTTCACTCCACGAAGTGGTGATACTCTAAGATATGCTCTATCACCCACCTCATAGGTGACTTCTCTACGCTTTGGATATGCGTAGCTCTTCTGTCGGGACTGTGCTATCTTAAATCTGTCCTTTACCAACTTGACTTTCTCTTCAGCTTCCTTGATTAATTCTGGCCTGAACAAGTTCCTTTCTACAACACCATTCCATAGCAATGGTGTAGTACACTTTCTTCCATAGAGAAACTCAAACGGTGCCATCTCAATACTGGCTTGATAGCTATTGTTGTAAGAGAATTCTGCGTAAGGCATACTTTCATCCCAACTGGCTCCATAGTCTAGGGAACATGCCCTCAACATATCTTCTATATCTGGTTAGTCCTTTCTGTCTGTCCATCAGCCTGGGGATGAAAAGCAGTACTGAATTCCAATCTTGTTCCCAATGACTCATGCAGTTTCCTCCAAAAATGAGAAGTGAATTGAGTTCCCCTATCAGACACAATACTCTTGGGTACTCCATGCAGACACACAATCCTATTCATATAGATCTTGGCCAACTTAGCATTTGTATAGGTTGTCTTCACGGGTATAAAATGAGCCACTTTAGTTAGACGATCCACTACTACCCAAATAGAATCATATCCTGATCTGGTCCTTGGCAATCTGGTGATGAAATCCATGCCAATCTTGTCCCACTTCCAATCAGGAATAGGTAGTGGTTGTAACAATCCTGCTGGTTTCTGATGTTCCGCTTTCACTCTACTACATACATCACACAAAGCGATATGTTCGGCGATGTCCTTCTTGAGATTATTCCACCAAAATATTTCCTTCATATCCATGTACATTTTGGTGTTACCCAGATGAATGGAATATGGTGAGTTGTGTGCTTCTTGTAAAATCAGTTTTCGAAGCTCCGGATCTTGCGGAACGTAGATACGTTTTCCATACCATAAAGTACCCTGTTCATCTTCCTGGAATCCTTTGGATTTTCCTTTACCAATCTTTTCCTTAATCTCTTCAATTTCCTTATCTGTCTTTTGGGCTTCCTTGATTTTGTCCAATAAGGTGGGTTGAACATACAATGACATGAGATGTCCTTCAGGCACAATCTCTAATCTGAGATCTCTAAATTGGGCACACAGATCATCTAGCAACTCTCACTTAGTAAGGCCATTCACATATACCTTACGGCTTAGTGCGTCCGCTACAACATTTGCTTTACCGGGGTGGTATTGTAAGATCAATTCATAGTCCATGATGAGTTCTATCCATCTTCTTTGTCTCATGTGGATCTCTTTCTGAGTGAAAATATACTTCAACCTTTTGTGATCTGTGAACACTTCACATCGCTTTCCCAAAAGATAATGTCTCCATGTTTTAAGTGCATGGACAACAGAGGCTAACTCTAAATCATGAGTAGGATAGTTCACTTCATGAGTTTTGAGTTGTCTCGAGGCATAAGCCACAACTTTCCCTTCTTGCATCAGAACTGCACCTAATCCATGATGAGATGCATCACAATAAACTTGGAAATCCTTCTCCAAATCTGCAGACATAGGACTGGTGTTGTCACTAGTCTCTTCTTTAATTCTTGAAAACTGAGTTCACATCCTTCAGTCCAAGCAAATTTCTTGTCTTTCTTTAGTAACTCCGTCATTGGCTTAGCTACCTTGGAGAAATTCTCAATAAATCTTCTATAGTATCCTGCCAAGCCAAGGAAACTACGAACTTCTTTCACTGACTTAGGAGATTCCCATTCAGTTAGAGTTGACACTTTTGCGGGATCAACTGCTACACCATCTCCTGACACGATGTGTCCAAGAAATCCAACTTCATTCAACCAGAATTCACATTTGCTGAATTTGGCATACAGCTTATGCTCTCTAAGCTTCTCAAGTATCAAACGCAAATGTCCCTCATGCTCTTCTTTGCTCTTGGAGTAGATCAAAATGTCATCGATGAAAATGACAACAAACTTGTCAAGAAACTCCATGAACACCTTGTTCATCATATTCATGAAGTAAGCTGGTGCATTGGTTAAACCAAATGGCATCACGGTGTACTCATACAATCCATACCTAGTGGTGAAAGCTGTCTTAGGTATGTCTTGTTCCCTTATCTTAAGCTGAAAATAACCTGACCGAAGATCAATCTTTGAGAACACACGGGCTCCTTCTAGCTGATCAAACAAATCACTGATTCTGGGCAAAGGGTATTTGTTCTTGATAGTCACTTCATTGAGTGAACGATAATCGATGCATAACCTTTGGCTTCTATCTTTATTTTCCACAAACAAGACTGGTGCTCCCCAAGATGAAGAACTTGGTTGAATAAATCCTTTCTGCAACTGTTCTCCAAGTTGTTTCTTGAGTTCTTTCAACTCATCAACTGACATCTTGTAAGGTCTCTTTGCTATTGGTCCTGATCCTGGTAGCAAGTCAATCAGAAACTCCACATCTCTATCTGGTGGCATTCCCGGCAATTCCTCCAGAAACACATCCGAATATTCTCTCACAATTGGCACACTGTCTATGCTAACCCCCTTAAGAGAATTTAGCTTACTCCCTTTTGATTCAAAGTTAGTCTTGAATCTAATCCTTTTATTATCCGGGGTTGTGAGTGTGACGGTATGGTTGGCACAATCGAGTACTCCCTTGTACTTTGTCATCCAATCCATTCTCAAAATGACATCCAATCCTTGGGAATTTAGGATTGTCAAGTTAACGGGAAACTTATACTTCCCAAACTCTATGACTAGGTCATGACATCCTGGGTTCACTATCATTTCTCCACCAGGAGAACTTACTTTTATAGGACACCCAATAGTTTCAACTGGAAGTTCATTTCTATCAACAAATGCTCTTGATAAGAATGAATGTGATGCGCCAGTATAAAAAAGAACAAGTGCTAGAACAGAATTGAGTTTGAACTTACCAGCCACAACATCAGGTTCCTCATAAATCTCTTCCACATTGATGTGGTTTACTTGTCCCTTCTGGAAAGGGTTGGGCTTGGTGGTTCCTTCAACTTTCTTCTCTAGGCACTCATTTAAATAATGCCCCATCTTCTTACACTTGAAACATTCAACCTGACTGATATCTCTCTTTGCAGGCTGACTGCCACTTCCACTTCCACCTCCACTGTGGTGACTCTTGTGTCCACTCTTGTGGTTCTTGTATTTGTCGTTATCATGACTACGGTGATGCTTGTTGTCATGATGGCGGTTGTGGCTGTGGTGGTTATTGTGCTTTCCATGTTTGTGGGATCCAGAACTCCCACTATCATCATGATGGGAACGTTTGTGACACGATCCCGAGTTGTGTTTATCAAAGATGTGTTTCCTCTTTCTGCTTTCAACCTGTTTCATCTTGTTCTCCAAGATGGTAGCCTTGTCACAAAGTGATTGGTAGGTTGGGACATAGGCAACAAACAGCTGCAGATTCAGTTCATCATTCAGTCCTTCGAGGAATTTCTCTTTCCTCTTGGCATCAGTATCAACTTCATCCTGTGCATAACGCGCCAGATTGTTGAACTCCTCAATATATTCAGCCACACTGTGGTGACGCTGCTTCAGATTGTGGAACTCCTTCAAATTCATCACTCCGGATGAGATGTGAGCTGTACGGAATCCATCCTCAAAGATAGCCCAAGTCACATCCTCAATGGGAGTGGTGATCTGAAAGTTATCCCACCAAGTTGCTGCTGGTCCTTCCAATGGATGTGCTATAGACCTAACCTTCTCCTCGTAGGTGCAACTGACAGTTACCAAATCCTTGTTCATCGAACATATCCAATCATTGGCCACCATTGGATCAGTGGTTCCTAAGAACTTTGCAGGCCTCGGTCTTAGGAATCTGGTGAGCCTGTCAAATCCTGGTGGATTGTTCGGGTTGTTGTTGTTATTATGATTCTGGTTCTGCATAAAAGTGGTCATCATCTGCATCAGTTGTGCATGTGCTGTCCTCAACTGCTGCATCTCGGGAGTGACATTGTTGTTGTTTGGGTTGGGGTTGGCACGTCGAGGAGGCATCTGTGGTTTTCATAAGGATAAGAATGAGATACCCATAGATGCTTAACATGCACAATACATCACATACTCAATCACAATAACCAAGCATGAAAATAACATAGAGTTTGAACGACATAAACAACAAGTTTGGAAAAGCAAAACACACCATAGCAAGCCACCCACATGTTGGATGGTCATTGCGACTCAATAATCAAAAGTACGGTAGATGAAAGATAAATGAGTAGTCAACACTACTTCTCCGCATCAATCTCCACATCAACAAGGGTAAGACATGCATTCTCCATAGCGGTCTTGTACTCCTCAACATTAGTAGTCAAGGCCTCTATCTTGGCCCTAAGAGCCCTCTTCTGTGAGCGAAGCCTCTCGATCACTCCCTGCTGATGCTCAAGCTCGAAGTCCTTGGCCTCAAGCTCTTCCTTCATCTCCCGGATCTTCTTGTTCCTGTCTTGGACTCTTTTCTCATGGCTCTTGAATTTCTTGTCCTGGCTTTCAAACTTGGCCTCCATTTCCTTGACTATCTCGTCTTGCTCCGCGAAGATCTTGTCCTTCTCATGAAGCTGAACCTGGAGCTCTTCATTGCTAAGCATGACGTTGGTCCTATCAGTATCTAGGTGCCTAATAATACCCTCTAGGTCCTGGAGGTATAGACGAATCGGCTCCACCGTCTCTCTAGCAGCATCCTCGTACTCTATAGCCTCACCCTCCTTGTTGCGTCTCCCGAAGGGGTGAAAGTAAAGACCTCTAAGCTCCCTGGAGTGTCTCCCTACCAGGCGCCCAAGTAACTCCTGCATGACTACATCTAGGCCTTTCTCCTTGTCGTCATGCATCAGCTTGAAAATGATGGTCTCTGTGGTTGGCTCTGTCTGGCGTCCGGGCTGAGTGACTCTGAAGCCCCAAAGGTCCTTCCTCTCAAACTTGGTGAGTGGAAGTGTCATGATGCTAGGAAGTGGAAGGTTGAGCACACTAGTGATCTCAATGAGACGAGTACCAAAACGAGTTCCCTTGAACTCCTCGGCCGTGTTAATAATAACATTAGGCATCTATTTTTATAAGATAGAGAAAAGTTAGAATCAACATCAATAGAGAAAAATCACAAGACAAAATATCACAAGCATATCTTTTGCAACAATCACACAAGTCATGGCATACACAAATCCATTACAAGCATCAAAGGTTCAACATAACTTAGACAAATTTTTGGAAATAAAACGATAAGTGTGGTGGTCCAACTAACGAAGTACGTTATAATCCCCACTCACTTGCCAAGTTGGCTATCAGGGCATCCCTAGAGGCAATCTGTCGATCTTGATCACATGACTCCATTGCTAAGTATATGATGTCTTCTCTTAAACGTTGGTTAGTAGCCTCTAACTCTTGGGTATGCTTCTTTTCTTCCCTAAGGTCATTTTGGGTGTTGAGAATTCTGCACTTGAGTCTATCACCAAGATGCATTTCTTGCAGAGTCAAAGAATGTTGTGTGCATTTCTGAGTTGGTGACCATGAAGAATCCTGACTCCTTATGGTTGTCTTCCTTGTTTTTGTACAAGTGAAGTTGCACCCACCAATACTCTTCTCCTTCATCCATCACAGGGAATCCTTTGTACACAGCTGCACCATGTATCCCCATGGTAACCATAAGGTTCTTGAGGGCCTTGGGAAATTCAGTCTCACATTCCAAGGTCATGGTCATGAGTGGTCCCTTCCTTACGGCTTCGTTGATGGAGTTCATCTACAAATAGATATGAGAAAGAAGATTAGAAAAGTTTACGAGAAGAAAAAGACAAGTGTGGAAAATGTTGAAAAAATTTCCTTAGTGGTTTCTAATCCAATCCGAGGGTTATAATCCTACAGGCAACACAGTGGTCTGATACCATCTGTAAGATCCAACCTTTATAAAGGTAAAGATCCCTGTGATTGCAATGCTAGTCCCTGGATCAATTTCTAGCATCCACAGTTTAAGATGAAGTACACACAAACAAAGGTCATTATTACATCGTCATTCCAGAGATAACATAGTCTTTTACAACTCCATAGCCATAGGATAGTACAAGAGTTAAACTTAGCAATAAAAATAAAAGTCTTAATCTTCATGTGCCACAGGCAAGCATGTTGAGTGTAGACTCATAACCTCTAATCATCATCAGAGTAACCAGCAACATCACAAGTTACAGCCACAGTGGGTCAATACATTGGAATAGTATTGGCAAGTGATACCTTAGTAGAATATTAGCATCTAGTTACTACATGAATTTGGCTAAGTGTAGCTTAGGCTTGCTTTATTCAAAATAGGTTTTACCTATCAGTTGAAAACACTAAGTTTTTGTTTGGAAAAAACTCCCAAGGAACCACCAATAGAAATTGGTGAACCTTCTCCCTTGTTCAACCACAAGTTTTAACTTAGAAAATTGGGATGAGGATATTCTTGATAGCTTTCATGTCTTAATGCTCAAATTGTCCATTACCGTTGACACGGCTAAGTACTTAGTTTCTTCCTTCTGCAGAGGTGGTGCACTTTCTCCACAAGACTTGATTTTCACCAAGACAGGACCTTTCAGAAGCCTTCCCTTAGACCAAATGGACGCGTTCCAACCTATCATCCCACTACCACCAACTGTCCAAATGGCTAAGTTATTGCAACCTATATGATCCAGGCAGAGCCCATAATGCCATGTGGCTGCACCAGAAACTTCTTAACATTTGACATCTCAAATCCCTTTGTTCCTGAGTGGCAACCCAAAAGTGAGATACACAAGGTAAACCATAGAAATGGACCTTATGTAACCACTCAACCAAAAACCACCAAGCAATTACCATTCCACCCAGGTGTTTCATTCACTTAGTTGTTTTATTAAGCAAAAACATAAGTCAATGACTTAGCAATATTTTTCCATAGCATGTACATATTCCACCCTTGGTTGCTACTATCTAGGCTAAGCATGGCAATAGCAAGTATCTTAACTTAGGAAAAATTCTAACAATTCTACAACTACTAGGATTTCCCAAGCATAGCACATAGGTACTTAGCAAAAATATTCATGCAAGCCCTATACAAAATATTTCTAATGCATAGTCAAAATATTGGGACAAAAATATGAAGCACCACTTGCCTTGGTAGTTTGGGGAGTAGCAACAATCTTCACAATCACAATCACCACTAGCACCAAAATCTACACATAAAATGATAGCACCAAATTCACATATCAAAATGAACAAGCAAAAATATATGAATGCATGCAAACGCCATGTGATGATTTTTCCAATTCAAACAAGACAAGTGAAACAATACTGAACACTAAACCAGACATTTATACACTGATTAAACTTAATTTGATCTTTAAAACATTTTAAATAATTTTTATACTCAAAATAGGCCTACAAATGTCTCTGCAAAAATAACCAATTTTATAGAAGCAATTTATTAAACAAAGTGCATGGTTTGATAGAATTTTCTCTCCTGGTTCCAATGATATAAAATTTGCAAAATTTGAACGTGTGGATCAAAAGTTATGAATTTTGCAAGTTTGAACATCTAATAGATCTAAATCCAGATTTTAAATCAAACTACAGGCCACACGGCGCTATCTGATTGGTCGATTCCGATTCACGCTGATCAGGCTTTCTGGATCGTTGGATTAAAAGTGCATCGCACGGCTCAGATCTACACTTACCGCTTCGCTTAAGTGATCTAACATACGCGTTGGATCTAGATCTAACGGCTCAGATCCAACAGACCATAAGTGAGCGGTGCTGGCGGCGGCGAGTGGTGGCGGCGCGTTTAGGCGATGGTGTTCCAGCTAATACAGGAAGCAAGAGAGGACGTGGGGTGGCTCAACGAGATCGCTGCGACGAGTAGATGCTCAAGGTAGTCTTCGTTGGCGAAGGGGCGCTCAGAAACTTCAGGGATTCCTCGCCGGAGTTCGCGAAGGCGTCGGGCACGGCTGCTCGTCGTCGTTGGCGAAGGTACAGATCATGCCAGGGCAAAATATGCAGTGCGTCAGATGCGTAAGGTGATGCTGGTCATGCGAGTATCAACGAGAGGACAAGGCGCGATCAGTACTAACCAGGAAAGATCGCCGGAGTTGATGGTTCTGTCGGACACACGCAGTCGTCGACGTTGACGAGGCTCTGGATGGTCCTAGCATGCACTAGAGGTGTTAGAAGATGCGCAAGGTTGCAGTGACATACTGGCAAGATTAGAAGGCAAGGGGCGGGGAGTGCTCACCGGAATTCACCACCGGAGGTCGTCGGTACTGCGGCGGGGTTCTGGGAATTATGGGAAGCCTGGTGGCGGAGCGAGCGAGTGGAGTGAGGGGAAATGTGTGGGGTGGGGAAGGGGTTTTGTAGACGGAGCAGGGGCGGCATTCACACATCGAATCAATGGGATTTAAGTAGAGAGTAATCGCGGCGTCACTGCGGCGAGGTAACGGCGGAGCGGGTCAGACGCACGGTGATTGGGGACGATGATGACGGGTGTGCGCGGCCGCGGTGAGAAACAGAGAGAGAGGGGAAACCCGGGTGGGCTGCTAATGGGCTGGCTCTACTGTTGGGCTCAATTGCTGGCGCCGGCCTATTTCCATTTCTTTTATCCTTTTCCTTTTCTATTTTGATTTTCTGGAATCATTTTCAAATGATTTTCAAATGAACTTGAATTCAAATTTTCTCTGAATCCTTATAGGACAAATCATGCACTTATTTGAGTATTAAACATTTGTTGTTCACTCAAATTTATATTGGCTCATTGGAATTTAAAATTAACAATGCCTTTATCATTTATTTAATATAGACATATGAATGGTTTTAAATTCATAATTTTGTTTTGAAAAACTTTGTCCAAGTTTTGGAAAATATCAATCAATCTTAGGATCAACTTTTTACTGATCAAAACAAGTATTTTCTTCTTATAAGGTAGCAATAAGGCTTGTTTTGCTACCTTATAAGAAGAAAATACTTGTTTTGATCAATAAAATGATAGACATCAAATGCTTATGTTTCTATCAATAAAATGATAGACATCAAATGCTTCTGTTTCTAAAAACTTATTTGAAAATGATCCTAAAATGATTATGAATGCATGAATGATATGCAAACTTTGAAATCATGATTTTTGGGATGTTGCAGTATATCTATCCGCCATATGGATGGACAAATCCCACTCTTGATCCATGTGCCTCAACAGATACTTTCCGAATACTCAATGTCACCTTTATAACCACCCAGTTACGAAGTGGTGTTTGATGTCATCAAAGCATCCGTACGGTGATGGTGATTAACATGATCTCATGGTCGAAGGATTTAGGTTACTATGTATCTGAAAGATTATAGCAAACAAACTATTGAAATGCCTTGATATTTATGCTACGCTTAACTATAGGAGTATGTTTGTCACATCATTCTCCTAATGATATGACCTTGTTGTTAATAACATCTCAATGTTCATAATCAGGAAATCATGATTATCTGTTAACCAACAAGTTAGTTTAACAAAGAGGCTTTACTAGGGACTCTTGCATGTTTACAAATCACACAAGTATTAATGTTTCCGGCTAATACAGCTATAGCATGAATGTAAACATTTATCATAAACACAAAGAAATAATAATAACTACTTCTATTCTTGCCTCTTGGGCATATATCCAATAGTCTCCCACTTGCACTAGAGTTAATAATCTAGATTACATGGTAATATACCTAACACCATGATGGTCTGGTGTTGGTCATGTTTTGCCCTCGGGAGAGGTTTAGTCAACGGATGTGACACATTCAGATCTATGTGTACTTTGCAAATCTTTATGTCACCATCTTGTACATGCTCTCGAATAGCGTGAAAACGTAGCTTGATATGCTTCAGCTTATTGTGTGACCTTGGATCCTGCGCATTGGCTATGGCACCCATGTTATCACAGTAGATAGCCATTGGGTCGAGCGCACTGGGAACCACACCAAGCTCCGCAATGAACTCCTTCATCCATATCGCCTCTTGTGAAGCCTGTGAAGCAAGCTATGTATTCCGATTCAGTTGAAGATCTCGCCACAATGCTTTGCTTTGCACTCCTCCAGCTCATACTAAAACATTCAAAGTAAATACCTATCCAGATTGTGATTTAGAATCATTCGGATCGGTGTTCCAATTAGCATCGGTGTAACCGTTTACAATGAGTTGTTCATCACCTCCATAAGAAAGAATCATATCCTTAGTCCTTCTCAAGTACTTTAGGATGTTTTTGACCACTATCCAATGATCCACTCCTGGATCACTTTGATATCTACTAGTCAAACTAATAGCATATGAAATGTCCGGTCTAGTACATAGGATGGCATACATGATAGATCCTATGGCTGAGGCATAAGGAGTCTTACTCATCCTCTCTCTATCTTCTGTCATAGTGGGATGATGACCCACAAGTATAGGGGATCGCAACAGTCTTCGAGGGTAGTATTACCCAATTTATTGATTCGACACAAGGGGATCCAAAGAATACATATAAGCCTTAACAACTAAGTTGTCAATTCAGCTGCACCTGGAAATAGTCTTGCTCACAGTGGTTTATCAGTAGCAATAATTTTGTAGTAGAAAAAGCAAAGTAATAGCAGCAGTAGAACAAGAGCAATAGTAATAGTAGTAGCAAACAGTACGATTAAAATGCGATAGGCATAGCGATGGATGGACGAGCATTGCATGGAAAATTCTAAACATGTAACTTCAAGATCTAGGGCAATTGCAGATAAATAATATAAAGCATCCAAGTACTAAACAATCATAGGCATGTGCTCCATATATAGTCATACATGCTCGCAATGAGAACTTGCACAACATCTTTTGTCCTGCCAGCCCGTTGCAGCGGGGCCTCAAGGGAATCTATTGGCAATTAAGGTACTCCTTTTAATAGAGCACCGGAGTAAAGCATTAACACTCCATGAACACATGTGATCCTCACATCATAGCCATCCCCTCTGGCTGTCCCAATTTCTATCACTTCGGGGCCTTTGGATCTGGACAATGATATGTGTACACAACTTGCAGATAAGGCCATAAACAATACTATCATAATGAATCAATAATAAGTTCAGATCTGAGATCATGGCACTCGGGTCCTAGTGACAAGCATTAAGCATAACAAGTTGCAACAAAGTCAAATAGCACTAATAGAGATACTAGGCACCATGCCCTAACAATCTTATTCGATTACATGATAGAACTCATCCAATCCCTACCATACCCATAGCCTACTATGGGGGATTACTCACTCATGGATGGGGGAAACATGTATGGTTGATGGAGAGGCGTTGGTGATGATGATGGCGATGATCCTCTCCAAATTCCCCATCCCGGCAGGGTGCCAGAACGGAGTTTCTGGTTCTGAATCGTGGTTTCTAGTGGTGGCGGCGCAGGGGAACTCTTTCTAGAAAAACGTCGAACCCCCCCTGAGTTTTTAGGTCAAGAGGCAACTTATAGGAGAACAGGGAGGCCGAGGGGGTGCCTAAGGCGACCACACCCCCTCCAGGCGCGGCCAGGCCTGGCCCGCACGGCAGGGGGTGTGGGCCTCCCAGTGCCCGACTCCGTCTCGTATTCTGGCTCCGTGAGTCTTCTGGTGAAATAGGATTTTTGGCATATTTTTCGGGATTTTTCCTGATAGTTGATTTTCTGCATAAAAACTAGACACCAAGGTAATTCTACTGAAAACAACATCAGTCCGTGTTAGTTGTATCCAAAACACACAAGTTTAGAGGAGAACAATATCAAAAGTGTTCAGGAAAGTAGATATGTTTTGGACGTATCAACTCCCCCCAAGCTTAGCTTATTGCTTGTCCTCAAGCAATTCAGTTGAAAACTAAGTGCGATAAAAGAACTTTCATAAACACATTTGCTTCATATGATGTATATATTCTCAGCACAGGAGTAGATACTTAGACAATTCATAATAAGGAGTACGCAACTAAGTCTACTCAATAGTCATTGAAAGCTATGAAGATATTCCAACTCAATAATAATAAGTAGCATGAAACATAAACATAAGCAACATTGCAATGCTCATAAGAAGGTATGATAGAGTGGTATCTCGCTTGCCTTTGTTTGTAGAGCACAACATAAATGCCAAGGCACCTCTGAAGTTCAAGTGAAGACTAGAAATAAAGATATCAAATATGCAAGAATCAAAGTCATGACATAATTAACCAAGTTTTGAGACAAGCACATTACACTAAGAATTACAACTATGCTCTCAAGACGGTGCTCATAGAATAAGCGGTGACTCAACAAGAAAGTGAAAAGGTTTTGAAAAGTTTTGTAACATCCCTAAAATCATGTTTTCAAAGATTGCATATCATCCATGCATGCATAATCATTCAGGGATCATTTTCAAGTCATTTCAAGAAAGCAGAAGCATTGAGTGCTTATTATTTTATGTAGCCAAGCATTGATCCAATGCTACTCTCTAGTGAGAGAATATTTGTTTCAAACCAAGATTTGTTTGTTCACAAGTTGGTTTGGTTGAGTTCCAAAGCTTGGAAATTTTTTTCCAAAACAAATTATGGTTTTAAAACCATTTTCATATCTTTATCAAATCTTGTGCTAAGGCACTGTTTATTTTTAAAACTTCAAAGGAACCAAGCTAGTCCAGTGAGACAACATGGTTTTATACTAAAAAATGTGCAGGTTTCACTTTATAAAAATCCAGAAAGTTTTGGAATTCAAACACATTTGATTTCATTTGAATTTGATTCCTGGAAAAATCAAACAGAAAAAGAAAAAGAGTAAAGAAATGGAAAAAGGCCGGCGCCAGACTTTCAGCCCAAAAAGCAGAGCCAGTCCATTAACCAGCCCACCCGGGACCCCTTCCCCCTCTGTTTCTCACCCACCCGCACACCCCTCCCTCGCTGACACTCCGGACCCACCGCCACATCAGCATCATCGTTAATACCGCGCCGGAGGAACTGCTCCTCTCTGTCGTTTCTTCCCGAATCAAATCCGATTGATTGCGCTTGATTCCCGGCGTAATTGCACCGCTCATCCTTGCTACTTAAACCCCCTCTTCCCCCTCTCCATTTCCCCCAAACCCCAAGAACTGAGCGCCCCTAGGCTGCGAGAATTCCTCGCCGCGACCTTGCTGCTCCGACGAACCGCAGCATCGATTCCGGCCAACCCCGACCACCCCTCTGCTCCTGGTTCACACGAGCATGCTCCACTTCACCTTGCGCACCTCCCAGTACCACTAGCTCGCCCACGCGTGCCCCAGAGCGTCGGAAACACAATCAACTGAGTGACACCGTCTTCGGCTTCAACTCCGACGCTCCAGTGGTAATTTCCGACCGCCCCTTTCCCTCTCGTTGACACCCGCGTGACTAGTATCGTCTTGCGCATCTGACCCACCGCTTCTTTTACCTTGGCATGATCTGTACCCACACCAATGTCGACGAACAGAAGCATCCGTTGCCAGAAGGAACTACGGCGAGCAATCCCCGTCGACCTCGAGCGCCCCTTCGCCAACCAAGCACACTTTGAGCATCATCAACACATGGTGAACTCGGTGAGCTATTTCTCCCTCTTCCGCACTTCCTGTATCGCCGGCCGCATCACCGCCCGAGCGCGCCGCCGCCAACCACCGTCGCAGCGCCGCTCAATTATGGTCTGTTAGTTTTGAGTCGTTAGATCTAGATCCAACGCGTACGATAGACGACTTAAGCGAAGCGGTATGATTTATATTTTAAAAATCAAATAATGTTTATTTTGAGTATCTTGGTATGGTTTATATTTCAGTACTGTACACTTGTCTTGTTTAGTGTAGAAAAATCATCACATGTCATTTGCATGCATGCATATATTTTTGCTTGTATATTTTTGATATGTGAATTTAGTGCCATTATTTTATGTGTAGATTTTGGTGCAAATAGTGATTGTGGTTGTGAAGATTGTTGCTACTCCCCAAACTACCAAGGCAAGTGGTGCTTCATGTTTTTATCCCTATATTTTCAGCTATGCATTAGAAATATTTTGTATAGGACTTGCATGAATATTTTGCTAAGTATCTATATGCTATGCTTGGGAAATCCTAGTACTCCCTCTGTTAGGGATTATAAGGCCTATGGACCATTTTGATAGAATTAAGAAAAGCAATAACTCACCCTCTTGATTACTACATGCACCAATAGTCATACATGCATGAGAGAAGAGGAAGAAAAAGAAGACCGTGCATTGGATGAGAGATGGTAATAAATGAGAAGGGACTTATAATTCCTAACATTTTAAAAAAGCTCTTATGCCTTATAATCCCTAACGGAGGGAGTAGTTGTAGAACTGTTAGAATTTCCTCTAAGTTAAGATGTTACTCTTTCCATGATTAGCCTAGCTAGTAGCAACCAAGGGTGGATTATATATTCATGCTATGTGAAATATTACTAAGTCATTGAGTGGTTTGTGTTGAGTGGTTACACAAGGCCCATTTCTATGATTTACCTTGTGTATCTCACTTGTGGAAAGCCACCCGGGAACAAAGGGATTTCAGATGCCAAATGTTAAGAAGCTTATAGTGCAGCCTCATGGCAATATGGGCTCTTCCTGGATCATATGGGTTGCAATAACTTAGCCATTTGGATAGTTGGTGGTAGTGGGATGATAGGTTGGAACGCATCCATTTGGTCTAAGGGAAGGCTTCTGAAAGGTCCTGTCTTGGTGAAAATCAAGTCTTGTGGGGAAAGTGCACAACCTCTGTAGATAGAAGAATCTAAGTACTTAGCCATGTCCCTGGTATTGGACAAATTGAGCATCAAGACATGGAAGCTATCAAGAATCTCATCATCCCAATTTCTAAGTTAAAACTTGTGGTTGAACAAGGGTGAAGGTTCACCAATTTCTATTGGTGATTCCTTGGGAAAGTTTTGTCAAAGAAAAACTTAGTGTTTTCAACTGATAGGTAAAACCTATTTTAAGCAAATCAAGCCTAAGCTACACTTAGCCAAATACATGTAGTATCTAGATGCTAATATTCTACTAAGCTATCACTTGCCAATACTATTCCAATGTATTGACCCACTATGGCTGTAACTTGTGATGTTGCAGGTTATTCTGATGATGATTAGGGGTTATGAGTCTACACTCAACATGATTGCCTGTGGCACATGAAGATGAAGACTTATTTATATTGTTATGGTTAAACTCTTGTATTAGGCCTATGGCCATGGAGTTGTAAAAGACTATGTTTGTCTCTGGAATAATATGTAATAATAACCTTTGTTTCTGTGTACTTCATCTTAAACTATGAATGCTAGCATTGATCCAGGGACTAGCATTGCAATCACAGGGATCCTTACCTTTATAAGGGAGGGATCTTACAGATGGTATCAGAGCACTGTGTTGCCTGTAGGATTATGACCCTAGGATTGGATTAGAAACCACTAAGGAAAAAATTTCAACAATTTCCACACTTGTCTTTTTATTCTCATAAACTTTTCTAATTCTTCTTTCTCATCTCTATTTGTAGATGAACTCCATCAACGAAGCTGTAAGGAAGGGACCACTCATGACCATGACCCTAGAGTGTGAGACTGAATTTCCAAAGGCCCTCAAGAACCTTATGGTTACCATGGGGATACATGGTGCAGCTGTGTACAAAGGTTTCCCTGTGATGGATGAAGGATAAGAATATTGGTGGGTGCAACTTCACTTGTATAAAAACAAGGAAGACAACCACAAAGAATCATGATTCTGCATGGTCACCAACTCAGTGATGCCCACCACATTCTTTGATTCTGCAAGGGATGCAGCTTGGAAGGCCATCAAAGAGCTTGGTGATAGACTCAAGTGCAGAATGCTCAACACCCAAAATGAACTTAGAGAAGAAAAGAAGCATACCCAAGAGTTGGAAACTACCAACGAACAACTAAGGGAAGACATCATAGACTTGATTTGGGAATCTTGTGAACAAGATAGGCAGATGGCTACTAAGGATGCTTTGATAGCCATTTTGTCTACTGAGTGAGAGTTGTAATGTACTTCGTTAGTTGGACCACCACACTTATCATTTTATTTCCAAATTTTTTTCTAAGTTATGTTGAACCTTGAATGCTTGTTATTGATTTATGTATGCCATGACTTGTGTTTGTGATATGCTTGTGATGCTTTGTCTTGTGATTTTCTCTATCTATGTTGATTCTAACTTTTTCTATCTTATAAAATAGATGCCTAATGTTACTATCAACACGGCTGAAGAGTTCAAGGGAACTCGTTTTGGCACTCGTCTTATTGAGCTCACTAGTGTGCTCAATCTTCCGCTTCCTAGCATCATGATGCTTCCCCTCACCAAGTTTAAGAGGAAGGACCTTTGGGGCTTCAAGGTTACTCAGCCAGGACGCCAGACTGAGCCAGCCATGGAGGCCATCACTTTCAAGCTAATGCATGATGACAAAGAGAGAGGCCTAGAGGTAGTCATGCAGGATTTACTTAGGCGTTTGTTAGGGAGACACTCTCGGGAGATTAGAGGTATTCACTTCCGCGCCTTCGGAAGATGCGACGAGGATGGTGAGGCTATTGAGTTCGAGGATACTGCTAGAGAGACGGCAGAGCCGATTCGTCTATACCTCCAGGACTTAGAGGTTCTTCTTAGGCACCTAGATATTGATAGGACCAACGTCATGCTTAGCAATGACGAGCTCTAGGTGCAGCTTCGTGAGAAGGACAAGCTCTTCGCGGAGCAAGACGAGATAGTCAAGGAAATGGAGGCCAAGTTTGAGAGTCAGGATAGGAAGTTCAAAAGCCAAGAGAAGAGAGTCCAAGACAGGAACAAGAGGATTCGAAAGATGACTGCAGAACTAGAGGCCAAGGACTTCGAGCTTGAGCATCAGCAGGTTGTGATTGAGAGACTTCGTTCACAGAAGAGGGCTCTCAAAGCCAAGGTAGAGGCCTTGACTACCAATGTCGAGGAGTACATGACTGCTATGGAGAATGTAGGTCTTACACTTGTCGATGAGGAGGTTGATGCAGAGGAGTAGTGATGACTACTCGTTTATTTATCATTTACCATACTTATGATTTTGAGTAGGAATGACCATCCATCATGTGGATGGCTTGCTATTGGTGTGTTTACTTTTCAAACTTGTTGTTTACATTGTTGAACTTTTGTTATTTGATGCTTGTTTGGTGATTGTTTAAGTGATGTATTGTGCACGTTAAGCATCTATGGGTATCTCATTCTTATCCTTATGAAAACCACAGATGCCTCCTCCACATGCCAACCCCAACCCGAACAACAACTATAACATCCCAAAAATATTGAACTTGGATCATCAAACTCTAATCATCAAAATTAGGGTTAACAAAAACTTTTCTAAATAAAATTATGAAAGCATGCATATGAGTATGCATTGAATTTGAAATTCTTTTGAACCACCTTGTTTGTGTGTTTCCTTGCTTGTAAAATGTTTCTTAGGTGAAATAAACATCATCTAAAACATTTCCCACACTTTTCCCAAAGACAAATAAAGCAAAACAAATAAAATAAAGGAATGGTCACTTTGACCAATTTAACTCCCATGCTTACTTTGGCTGTCTCAAACTTTCAGAAACTAACAGAAACTTTTCTGGATATTTGCACCCCTTGATTGTACTCATAACAAAGTATCAAGGCCCACTTTGTGATCATCCAGAAACTTTCAAATGCAAAGTTTAAATGACAATTCAAAATTGAATCTTTATCATATGGGAAGATCCCACTTTTCAAAAAACCACTCAAACAAGCTCAACTTTCAAAACCCAAGCATCTGCAGACTCACCAGCACCAATCTAGCACACCCACCAAAAATCTTTTCAAAATTCAAAACTTGAATTCATGCGGCCATTTCATCAAACACTTGGCAGACACAAATCAAACAAAATCAAAACACTATAGTGTGCAGTGTTTTGAGCCTAACTTGTTCCCTATCTAGCTCACAACCATCTCAGTAGATCATCTAGCAAGATTAACCAAGCACTAGCACCACTGTGAGCTTGCCAATATCATCAATGGTGAATAGCCGAGTGCATCCTTGCCACCCCAGTGTAGACAGCAAGCTAGGAAGGAAACTAGCCATGCCAACCTTGTCTAGGAGATCACCCATACGTCACCGCCCCCTCTCGACCAGCCCTGCCTCGAAGACACCGAGCAGAGCACCCAGGAACGCCGCGCCCGTGCCTCTTCCAACCGTGTCGAGCGTGCGCCAGAGCGCCACCCTCGACCGAAGCCCACAGACCGCGCGCCGCCCTCGCCGCGTGCATACACGATCGCCACCGACTCTGGAGACCGCCAGACATCCCCGTTAGCCACCCCATGCCGCACAGCCACCGCTCGCTGTCGAAGACGCCGCCTCTGCCGCGCAGAGCGTCGCGTGTTCCAGACCAACCCGCACCGCTCCACGTCTCGCCACCGTATCGTTGAGCATCGCTAGGGAACACCGCACTATCCCCTACCTTCGCCCATGCCAATAGCCGTCTGTACCATCGCCCCCGACGAGCTCACCGTGCGCCCCGTCGGTCCCCTCGCTCGACTATAAATAGAGGCCACCCCCAGCCGAATTGAGCACACCATTCTACTCCCCTATCCTCACTGATCGTGCCACACCGTTCCCGGAGCAAGGCGAGCAACACCTCGTTAGAATTTCACCGGAGCCCGCCGCCTCTGGAGAAGAAGGGAGCCAGCAATTGGAGCCGCCCCAGGAGGAGCCATCGGTACCAGGAGATTCACCATCGTCGATTTCGTCGTTCGCCCGCCTCGCCAACCCTCGCCTGCACCCCGGTGAGCCCCCAGCAACCCCCACTGGCCGCGCTAGGTTTCTGTCTCGCCGGCGTTGCCCAACGTCGACGATGACTCCCAGCCGTTGGATTAGAACTAGATCGAACGTCCCACATCGCCCCATACCGCTTTGCACCCCCTGTCTCACTGACGAGTGGGGACAGCCACTTAAACAGCCCGCGGAAGCGCTACGGTTAGGAGGCCGGCCCGTTAACCTTTCCCGCGCGGCCTAGTTATTTGAATTAAACCTTTTCCATTTAATTTCAAACACACTTCTGTACCCAATTTCAAAAATCAACCCAGGTCGATTTAGTGCACCAAATTGAATGAAACTAATTTTGTTAGAAAGGTCTGGGAATGCTGAATCCAAGCCCGTTGTATTCAAGTCATTTGGATCTATAGATCACCCATGGTAAAAATAACAAGGCAGAAGCTTTTCTGCATTCAAACATTTTTCAAATTTAAACCATAATAGATTTTGAGTTGATTCCAACTCTCAAAAATCACATTTAACCATACCTTTCAGAATATATAAAAATATATAGGTTTACTTGCAGAAATAATGTTCAAGTAATAAAAGAATGCTACATAGGCATTTCTAGTCACTTTATTTAATTAAAATAAAAAGGTAAAACCTTATTAAATTGTGACACCACTTTAAATCATATTCCCATGGACTAAAATATGTGGTGATGACATGTGTCAACATGATCCCATGTTTGGTTTGGAGAATATTAAATCTTAAGTAGTTTTTCAATGAGTAGAAATTACTTTTCTAAAAATAAAAGGAATTAAACCAAGCCTTAATTGTAATGTTAGAGATGATGTTAGATCATCTATAGGACCCTTGTGTGTGATGATTGCAAGTAGTTAATTATTGTTTGGTGATTGTGTACCTCGTATTTATTTATATACGCTAGTACCGACCAAGGATACGAGGAGGAAGGAGGATTCTTCGAAGAAGAAGCCGAGGAGAACTTCAACCACTGCTCTGCACAAGGCAAGCTGATACTATACCTATGCAAGCCAATACTTGCAAGCTATTAACTTAGAAAGTCTAATGCTACTAGTTAAATGTGCAAGCTAACACTTGAAAGATACTCTACTGATGCAAACAAACCCCTACTTGATACTATGGCTACTATATGCCTTAAGCATATATGATCATCTCCACTTGATAACCCAATCCTAGTTTTACTTTGTAACATCCCTAAATTCATATTCCAAAACTCATTCATAGCATTTTTGCATCATTCATCCATTTAGGGTTTTTCTCAAAATCATTTAGAGACAGAAGTTGAGCTATGATTTCATGTGTGCAAATTCAACTCAATTGGCCATCACCCTTTGGGATTGGATTGTTTAGGAACTTGATTTCTTGCCTCCATTGTTGGAAAGATTAGGTGTAGCATTTTAACCCAAGTTTACAATTTAACAATATTTTCTAAACCCTATGTCAATCATTCACAAACTAGAGACAAGTCTCTATTTGTTTCAAAACCCAAGTTTGACCAGGCCCTTACAAGGTAACCACTTGGTTAAATGACTGTATTTGAAACCACAGAACCCTGCAAAGATCCCCAATTTTGTTTGAATTCAAAAGAATTTGAATTCATATCAAAATCATTCCAGAAAATAGAAATAGAAAAAGAAAAGAAGCAAACAAAAGAAAAGGGCCAGGCGCCAGGAATTTAGCCCAACAGTGGAACATGCCCAACCAGCCCACCCGGGGCATTCCTTTTCCTCCCGCACGCGCGAGCGCACGCGTTCAGCCACTGACAGGTAGACCCCACTTCCACCTCGCGCACGTCGCTGACAAGCGGGCCTCCTCCACGTCAGCATCGTCTCCACCCGCATGACCAGTTCATCCCCAATCAACGCGGCCGTTTTCTGTGTTTAATTCGCGGCGTCAATTCGAATCAACGCCCGAGTGATTCTCGCTCATGATCAGGCTATATAAACCCCCTCTGCCCCCTCTCTCTTTTCCCCCAAACCCCAAGCACAGAACGCCCCCAGGCTGCGCGCATTGCTCTCTGCAACCCCGCCGTCTCCGACGACTGCGCCGGCAAATTCCGGTGAGCCTAGAGTGTCCCTCGGTCTCGCGTTTACGCTATCATGTTCAGTGAATCTCTGTGCACCTTCTGACACCCTCCGTTCACCTTCGCATGGCCCGTAGCTTCGGCAACATCGACGACTGGCCGCCACCGTCTTCTGCACGAACTCCGACGAGCTCTAGTGGTAAGTCCAGACCGCCCCGAGCCTTGTCGTTCACGCTCGCATGATCTCCGTGATCTTCCGCATCTAACCACACCTCCCTTTGGCATCCTAGTGATCTACAACGTCGCCTCCGACCTCGAGCAGAACCACCGTTGCCAGATCCAACTCCGGCGAGAAATCTACCGCAACCCTGAGCGCCCCTTGCCGAGATGATCACACGTCGAGCATCCCCACATCCTCGCGGTCTCGGTGAGCATCTTCCCCATCCACCTAGCGATCTGTACCGCCGGCGCCGCCACCGTCTGGTCGTCGCCGCCGCGCACAGCCGATAAGCGCCGCCAGATTTTGGCTCGTTGATTTGGATCGTTGGATCTGTATCGAAGCGCTAGGATATATCCACTTAACCCCAAGCGGTACGTGATCTGGAGCGTACGATCTGTTTAGATCCTGCGGCTGCAGAGCGCGATCCAACCGAAGCGGTACGCGCCAATCACAGAGCGACGCGTGGCTAGGGTTAGATCTAAAAATAGATTTAAAACCAGAAATTTGATCCAAATTCACATGCTTATAACTTTTGATTGCCACGTTAGATTTTTGCAAACTTTATACCGTTGGATTCAGTGAAACAAGGCCTTTCAGAATATCCAATTTATTTAGCATATAGTAACAGTTAAAATGATTTTATTTGTAGAACATGTTTTAAGGCCTTTTTAGATATAGATTTATTTTGGTAAATTATATTGGTGCCAAATAAGTTTAGTTGGCAAAATTGTGACATGTTATTCTGTAGACATGAGCATACTTGGTAGAGTTTTCAAAAAATCACCACTTAGAAAATTCTTGCATGCATGCATTCATATTATTTTTGGTTGTATATAATTGTGTGTAATTGTATGCTATAATTTCTTGTGTAGATTTTGCTAGTGATTGTGATTGTGAAGAGTGCTACTCTCCCCACTACCAAGGCAAGTGATATTTTCATGAATATTTATATCCTATGTTTTGTACTAGCATTAGTTATTTTGCTAAAGTAGTGCATGCTATTTTTGCCTGGTGCTAAGTTGGGAAATCCAAGTAGAGTAGAATAGTAGAATTTGTTAGGAAATTCTCCTAAGTTAAGTTATCATAACCTTCTTAGTCTAGCTACTTAGCAAACAAGGGTGGTGAACATCTATACTTATTATGATAAAAATATTTCTAAGTCAAGAGACTTATGTTTTCTAATAAAACCACTAAGTCAAATGAACCTCCTGGGTGGAATGGATGGTATGGGTTATGTTGAGTGGTTACACAAGGCCATGGACTTGGGTTGTATATCTCACTTGTGGTAAGCCACCCAGGCACAAAGGGATTTGGAGGCCAAGTGTTGAGAAAGCTTACAGTGCAACCACTTGGCAATATGGGATCTGCCTTGATCATATAGGTTGCTAGAACTTAGTCATTTGGACAGATGGTGGTAGATGGGATGATAGGATGGAACGCGTCCATTTGACTAAGGAAAGGCTTCTGAAAGGTCCTGTCTTGGGAAACCAAGTCTGGTGGGGAAAGTGCACAACCTCTGCAGATGGAAAACCTAAGTACTTAGCCTAGTCCAAGGCAATGGACAATTTGAGCATCAATACATGGAAGCTACAAGAATCTCATCACTCCAACTTCTAAGTAAAAATTTGTGGGTGTACAAGGGTGAAGGACCCCAATGTCTATTGGTGGTTTCTTTGGGAATGTTTTGACAAAGAAAAACTTAGTGATTTCAACTAATAGGTAAAACTTATTTTCAAGCAAAGCAAACCAAGCTGCACTTAGCCAAAATGCATATAGTAATATAGTCCATCTAAAATATACTAAGGTATCACTTGCCAATACTATTCCAAAGTATTGACCCTCTGTGGCTGTAACTTGTGATGTTGCAGGTTACTCCGATGATGAATAGGAGTCATGAGTCTACACTCAACATGCTTGCCTGTGGCACATGAAGATGAAGACTTATGTTTATTTACTTATTCCATAAACTCTTCTATTAGGCCTTTGGCCCTGAGTTGTAAAAGACTATGTTTTATCTCTGGAATGAATGTAATAAACGACCTTTGTATCTGTGTACTTCATCTTAAACTGTGGATGCTAGCATTGATCCAGGGACTAGCATTTCAATAACAGGGATCCTTTCCTTTATAAAGGAGGGGTCTAACAGATGGTATCAGAGCACTGTGTTGCCTGTAGGATTATGATCCTAGGATTGGAAAACCACTAAGGAAAAAAGTTTTTCAACTACATCTATACTTGTCTATTCTTCTCGTAAAACTTTTCTAATCTCTTTCAACTTCCTTTGTAGATGAACTCCATCAATGAAGCCATGAAGAAGGGACCACTCATGACCATGACCTTGGAGTGTGAAACTGAGTTTCCCAATATTCTCAAGGACCTTATGGTGGCAATGGATGCACATGGTGCAGCTGTGTACAAGGGCTTTCCAGTGATGGATGAAGGAGTGGAGTATTGGTGGGTGCAACTTCACTTGTACAAAAACAAGGAAGACAACCACAAAGAAAGGGGATTCTGCATGTACACCAACACTACAATGCACACCACATTCTTTGAGTCAGCCAGGGATGCAGCTTGGAGGACTATCAAAGAACTAAGTGCTAGAGTCAAGTGCAGAATGCTCAACCTCCAAAAGGACTTAGAGAAAGAGAAGGAGCTTACTCAAGAGTTGGAAGACACCAACCAAGAGATAAGGGGAGATGTTATAGACTTAGTGATAGAGTCAAGAGAGCAAGATTGGTGGATTGCCTCTAGGAACATTGTGTTTACTAATAGATCCCGCGAGATTGGATTGTAAGGGCACTTCGTTAGTTGGACCACCACTTATCACCTTATTATCCAAAATGATATCTTAAATAAGTTGGACCTTGTTTGAAGTAATGGATTTGTGTATGCATGACTTGTGTGATATTTGTGTTCCATGGTTATGTATGAGATGGTTGTTTTGTGTTCATCTTAAATAGTGTTGTTCTAACTTTTCAATTTTATAAATAGATGCCTATTGCCGTCAACACTGTTGAGGAGTTCCAGGTTACTCGTTTCGGACCCCGTATCATTGAGCTTACCACTCTGCTTGATCTCCCTCTACCCACCATCACGGTGTACCCACTCACCAAGTTCGAGAGGAAGGACCTCTGGGGCTTCAAGGTGAACCAGCCCGGACGCCAGACTGAGCCTACTACGGAGGCCATCGTCTTCAAGCTGATGCACGACGACAGGGAGAGAGGCATGGAGGTGTTGCCTACCAAAACCCACCGGCGAGCAGCGACGGGCAACACGAAGAGCCGGGAGGCTCCCAGAACTGCTGGTGGGCCCTGGTCCCTCGGGCAACGGCCCGCAAAACTCCGGCACACGTCCTGGCTTGGTTCGAGGGCGTTCCACCTGACCTATACCTGATCAGGAAGGTGAAAGATTGCTTCGATTGGTTTCCTGCATGGCAAACAAACATATGTAAAATTCGAGCCGTAACCGGCTCCCAGGTTTCCCTGCGAATCGGCTCCTAGAGCCGATTATCCCATGGTTCTGCATTAGATCTATTATAACATGGGGTTTTGCTTCATCAATACAAGTTAGATCGATCTGCGACAGTTTAACGTTTTCACTACATGACTGGAACATCCTACACGTGATTGAGCCTGGTAGATACAAAATATAATAGAAAACTAATCCTAGAGAAGGCCTAAAAACCAACGTAACGTCAATTCCCGGAACACCCCCTCTTGGATTGGTAAACCATATCTTACATACTACTGGATCGTTCAACCCGTTTGCAAGGCCTGATCATGTGGATATCAAACTAAACCTTGAAGAACAAGGCACAACTATAACAGATCAAATCGACTTAAATAAAGATCAAGCAAGATGCCACCCTTACACCCGGGAAAAGGTGCAGAGGCGGCGAGATAGCTAGAGGTAGCATAACTAAACAATCATAGCGAAAAGTACTGATGCTAACCCAAACAAATCTATGATAATAGTGTTACTCGCCATCAACAAGGCTTCAGTACGAGTAACACCAGATAACGCATAAGTAGATACTGCCTGGATCGCAAGATGCGATCTAGGCAGCATGGCACTTACCCGAGAAAAACCCTAGAAACAAGGGGTGGCGATGCGCCGAGATTGTGTTTGTTGTGAACGTGATTGTCCTCCTTTTCTCGATAACCTTAGGTACATATTTATAGTCCAGAGACTTTCTATCTTTGGAATAACTCTACAACTCTATCTTTACCTAAAACTGAAACGAAACCTACTATGATACAAGATACACGGGCAATTTAGCCCAAATCCACGCACAAGGCCGATTCAACAACACGTTGAATATACGTATCTTCCAAGCCCATCTTGATCACGGCCCATCTCCGTCTTTGGCCAAAATATGGCGATAACACATGCCCCCCTGGTTTTGGCAATAATAATTCCAAAACCACTCTGTGCGTTTTTTTCTTCTTCTTCCCCCCTTTTTTTTGTATCGGGTTGCGCGTTGACAGAATGCGTTGCAGAACAGGATCGTCACGCCACCCCCTCATCATGATGCCTTGTCTTCTCCACTTCCCCGCAGCGCATGATTTGACAACTTCGGCAGTACATTCTGGGAAACCGCTATAGCATTGAACCGCTTCATACTATTCCCTTTATTTAAATTCACCTAAGTAGTTTGCAGTCCCCATCTTCCTCCAGTAGCCAAAAGAAAACCCTTCTTCCTCCTCCGCCGAAAAAACCCTCTTTCTCTGCCATGGCCTCCTCCGCTTCATCTGGCCTGTCCTCCCAAACCTCCAACTCGATGAGCGACCGAGAGCCGACGCCAGAATACCCGCCGATGGCGGCGTACAACACTCTCGCCCCACAATGGTGGGACGAGAGGGATTGGGACTTCGCCGCGTGGTCGGAGGACGACGCGTCCATGACTGACGGCGAGGAGGACCTGCAGTTCCTCGCCGATGGGGAACTGGAGGCGGACAGCACCGATGACGCCATGTCCTGGGACGGCGTCGACTCCTCCGACGAAGAGGAGGAAGAGGAGGACACCTCCTCCGAGGAGTACCAGCCGGTGAAGTACTTCCGCGCCGGGTCCAGCGAGGACACCGAAGACGATGACGAGGACGAGGAGGCCCCCGCGGGCATCTGGATCAGCAGCAGCGAAGACGACGCCGACAGCAGTGCTGAGGACAGCGAACAGGACGGCGGCGACGACAGCGACGACGACCTCGGCCTCTAGATTAGGAACCAGTAGTAGTAGTAGTAGCAAGCTCCCTTTTGTAATCAATCAGCCTTTTGTAAGCAATCAGCTTTTGAACGAATGAATTAAGAAAATCTATTTCTCGAAGATTGCTTTTTTCGTCCCAATTTTGCCGATAACCAAAATAGGTTGATGCTCCAGAAGCCGATAACGCTGTATCGGCTTTTACCATACTGCACTTATTCCGTTAACTAAGTCAAAGCTCAAAGAGCCGATGGACATCGGCTTTCCCAAAAACGTTGACAAGGTCAAAACTTGGTCGCATATTTAGGCAAACCTAAGCGGCTGCTTTTCAGCTTCAAACGGTAACCTGCAACCTTCTTCAAAAAGGGCGACATAGATCTTCAATCGCCCACTGACCAGATCGAGCTCATGGCGACAAGAACCCTCGATCCCCAACTGCATAGATCCATCTCCGCCGGCGAACCAGATGGCGGAATCGTCCAACACCAACCCAGAGGTCTCCGGCCTGAAGGTACGCCTACTCCTCGCAGTCTGAACACGATGCTTAGACTTAATGGCGAACACCTGAATTAATGCCTTATTCCACCATTAAATTTTCTAGGTTTCAGACATTCTGCTGCCGCATCCTTCTCTCCCAAACTCTCTCTGTCTTGGCCCTCGCACAGAATCTAGCCCTGCTCATCTGATTTCTTGCGAAGCAAATAGAATCCCCTTCGTAAGCCAAGACCTAGATCTGAACTCCTGGGCCGACTGTCTGCGAGCCTGGCCTAATCCCCCTGAACACTGGGTCTCTTGGTTTAGCAGAGTAGCTAGAGCTTACCAATCCCAATGGGAAACTACAGGAATAGCCGATGCCTTGCATTTATCATTGTCTCCTCTTGAGAAACATGAGAACCTTCTGAAAACCATCGGCTACTTCTGGTCTGACGCTCTGAACTGCTTTATGTTCGGTCATGGCCCTATGTCACCAACCCTGTTAGACGTGGTGATGATCACTGGCCTGGATGTCACATCACCCAGCCCCTCTGCTTTTAAACTGACCAAAGTCCCCTACAAACTGTCTTCTAAAACAGACTGCACGAACTGGGGTGCCTACCTCCAACGCCATATGAAAACAAAGGGCCCTGTCTCAGAGAAAGAACATACAGCCTTTCTCAACTTCTGGCTAGAGCATTTCATATTCTGCGGTCCTTCCCTTGCTCCAACCAAGAACTATCTCTCCCTAGCCCACGAACTGGCCAAAGGTACTCAACTTGGCATCGGCAAACTGTTCCTTGGAGAGGTCTATCGATATCTCCAGTTGATGTCTGTCAAGCTGTTCTCAGGCATAGCAATCAAAACAGGTGGTCCTTGGTGGTTCATTCAGCTATGGGCTCAGCTGTACTTTCAGAACCACATCCCAAACTTCCCCCTTTTGGCGAGTTGTACCTTTCCCGATGTCAAAGGGAAGCAGATCCGATGCACTAGTTATGGCCAAGCTTTGTACAGGCTGCCAGGCAGCAAACTATCCCCTAAGGAAGCAGCCAAGTGGTTCAGCACTTTCTTTCAAGGCCTGGAAAATCCTACCTTCTTCCCTTATATGGAAGAATCTGAACATTTCGAAAATCCACTCTCCTTCAGGCTAGACAACTTTGCTGATGACACCAGCACTCGGCAACTCTTCTCCATTGCGATCCGTCCCTGTTTCCTTCCAGTTGGTATGAGTACATCCAACAGAATCATCAAGCCTGGGTATGAATTCTACCAGCCGGTCATAGTGGCCCGGCAATTTGGCCTTGGGCAAGTACCTCCCCATCTCTTTCTCCATCATCTTACGGAGTGCAGAGCCGACCTGCCTGATCCTCTCACCAGTCAGAGGTGTTACTCCTTCTTTGATGCTCTGACCATCCCTATTCCAAATGACCTCACCTTCGCTTCATCAACTGATGGCTTCGAGGACTGGTGGTCGATGTGGAAAACCCACGCTTTCAGGAAAGCTCTGGGACCGCTGCTGAAACAACTTGATGCCGATTATGACGTCCCCGTGGAACAGGTACCACTACTTGTAAATTTTCTCAATGCAGCTCATAAATGACTCTCCTACTAACCCAAATTCTCCCTTTGCAGCAACAAGATGGCCCTGAACCTACACACAGTGATGGCTCCCCCTTTGAGTTCTTTCCGCCAGCTCCTGTGGTTCTTTTCTACAAAAACTCGCCGCCTTTGAAAAAGGTCATAATGCAGAAACAGCCGATAACACCTCAATCGGCTTCTAAGAAGCAAGGAACTTCAACATCAGCTGCCCCTCGAGTTCTAACTAAGACAAGAACGATGACGAGGAATGTAGCTGCCAGGAAGACCTTGAGGCACCGGAGCCCTTCTCCAGAAAGCTCGCATGTAGGCTGATCCATGTCTTGGTCGATTCTTCTCATTCTTTCATTCTTGCAGACGTGCTTGTGTCTAACAGCCTTCCTTCTTTTGTAGGCTTCCGTCGAAGATACTTCCCACGAGGACACACAACCCAATGAGGGAGAATCGATCCCAACGGATTCTGAGAGGACCATCACCCCGAGCCAGCCAGATGTGCCACCATCGGCTTCCAGGAAAAGGTCGGTTCCTGAACCTGCTGCCCCCCGAGCACCAGTCGAGGCCGGGCCAGCTTCGGGTCCCAAGAGAGCTCGTAGAGGACCACAAGCTTCTTCATCGAGCCAAGAGGTTCCGAAAAATCACCATCCTTTATGCTCTCGCCCTTACTCCCTTTTGCCTGCCGATTCATCATCATTTACACCGGTTAATCACCTTTCATGCAGACAACTGATGCTTCTAGTGGGAAGGTCGGGGCCGCGCCGACGCCTTTAGCCAAACCAGACCTGGCAATCCCCGAAAATGCAAATGAAACGGCTACCACTTTGGCAACGCCTCTAGCACCTACACACAAGCCGATCGCCTCGTCGTCTGCCATCCCCTCGGTCTTAGGAGAGGTATGTTAACTTCTTTCGGCTTATTCTTCCCCGTTGGACGCATACTGACGTCTTTTCGGGCTGCCAGGGTTGTAACATTTCAGGCTTGCTGACATTTGATCCCGACTCGATCGATCCAACTCCCTCTGTCGCCACCGATGAACCACCAGCCAGGGCTGTTCTACCTCAATTCCAACGACTTAGAGCCTTACTGTCTTCCCCAATCGAGGAGTTGATCGAGGGTTCTGAAGAAGTGAAGGGCGTTCTTGCCGAAATCAAGGACCAACTCCCAGTAGCATTGCAGGTGAAGCTTTGGCCCGTCGTAACTCTGTCCTTCTACGGGTCAAGGGTGAAGCTAGCTCGTGAAAGGATCAACCTGCGCCGTGCCCAACTTCCGCTGAAGGCCAACATTGCCGACAGATGTCAGCAGCTCAATGAGAAGAAGGCGTCTTTTGATGCCAAAACTGACACTTCTGTCAGTACCGCTGAGCTAGCATCTTTGAAAAGGGAGCTGGAAGATCTTGAAGAAAAGGTCCGGGCGACAAAACAGCTCATTCGCGACAAGGAAGCATCCATCGCCCGCTCCCAAGATGAAGCAGAAGGCCTCAGAGCCCAACTGAAGACTGATCTGGTAGAGATACATGCCCTGAACCAACAGCTAGTGACGGGCAAGGACGAGGATGACGAAGCCGAGATCGCCGAGGTGGACCGTGTCCGTGCTGACGCCTCCACGCCTTCGAGGCATTTCTTCAGTAGATCGTTTATGTAAACTGGCATCGACTTGTACCAGTTTTGAACCTCTAAAGTCGATGACCGTGCATCGTCTGTATACTTCTATTGGCCGATTTCATGTATCGGCCCCCATATCTCACTGTCCATCATCCCACGTGCTTGGGAACTATATAATAAATTTTTTTATTGGCCGATTTCGTGTATCGGCTGCCATATCTCATTGTCCATCATCCCACATACTTGGGAAATATTTCTTGAGATGCTGACCGTTGACAGCTACTGGGAATTTCACGCCGTCCAGTTCTTCCAGCATGTACGCGTTCCCTCTTAAAACCTGATCGACCATGTATGGCCCGTGCCAATTTGGAGACCATTTACCATATGCTGCATCCTTAGTCCCTAATGGCAACACCGCTTCCCATACCAGATCGCCAACGTGGAACTCCTTAGGCCTCACCTTCTTGTTGTATGCACGAGCTACTTTGGCTTTGTTCTCTTTGATTTTCTCAAGCGACCACAGCCTAAGCTCAGTCAAATCTTCAACGTTGTCACTCATCAGAGCCGCATACTCTTCAGTCGTTAGATCGTTCTGAAAAGTGACACGTCTCGATCCAGCCGTAATTTCCCAAGGCAATACGGCTTCTTGTCCATAGACTAGATGGTACGGCGAGGTTTTTATTGCTCCATGACATGACATGCGGTAAGCCCATAAAGCCTCCGACAAAACCTCGTGCCAACGCCTAGGGTGCTCATCGATTTTCCTCTTGATCAACTTGATAAGACTCTGATTGGACGCTTCAGCTTGCCCATTTGCTTGAGCATAGTATGGAGATGATCGAATCAGCTTAATCCCTGTGTCCTCACAGAACTTTCTGAACTCGTGAGAAGTGAAGACCGAACCTCCATCGGTCGTGATAGTCTGGGGGATCCCAAACCTATGAATGACGTGTTCTTTCACAAAATTGACAACGTCCTTTGAACTTACTGACTTCATAGGGATGGCTTCCACCCACTTGGTGAAATAATCCGTGATGGCCAAAATCCACATGTGGCCCTTGCTTGACGGAGGATTGATCTTGCCGATCATATCCATGCCCCAACCTCGGAATGGCCAAGGCTTGATGATGGGGTTCATTGCTGACGCGGGTACCATCTGAATTTTTCCAAATCTCTGACATGCTTGACACCCTTTGTAGTACTTAAAACAGTCCTCGAGCATGGTAGGCCAATAAAACCCTGATCGCCTGATCAACCACTTCATCTTATTGGCCGATTTCGTGTATCGGCTCCCATATCTCATTGTCCATCATCCCACATACTTGGGAAATATTTCTTGAGATGCTGACCGTTGACAGCTACTGGGAATTTCACGCCGTCCAGTTCTTCCAGCATGTACACGTTCCCTCTTAAAACCTGATCGACCCTGTATGGCTCGTGCCAATTTGGAGACCATTTACCATATGCTGCATCCTTAGTCCCTAATGGCAACACCGCTTCCCATACCAGATCGCCAACGTGGAACTCCTTAGGCCTCACCTTCTTGTTGTATGCACGAGCTACTTTGGCTTTGTTCTCTTTGATTTTCTCAAGCGACCACAACCTAAGCTCAGTCAAATCTTCAACGCTGTCACTCATCAGAGCCGCATACTCTTCAGTCGTTAGATCGTTCTGAAAAGTGACACGTCTCGATCCAGCCGTAATTTCCTAAGGCAATACGGCTTCTTATCCATAGACTAGATGGTACGACGAGGTTTTTATTGCTCCATGACATGACATGCGGTAAGCCCATAAAGCCTCTGACAAAACCTCGTGCCAACGCCTAGGGTGCTCATCGATTTTCCTCTTGATCAACTTGATAAGACTCTGATTGGACGCTTCAGCTTGCCCATTTGCTTGAGCATAGTATGGAGATGATCGAATCAGCTTAATCCCTGTGTCCTCACAGAACTTTCTGAACTCGTGAGAAGTGAAGACCGAACCTCCATCGGTCGTGATAGTCTGGGGGATCCCAAACCTATGAATGACGTGTTCTTTCACAAAATTGACAACGTCCTTTGAACTTACTGACTTCATAGGGACGGCTTCCACCCACTTGGTGAAATAATCCGTGATGGCCAAAATCCATATGTGGCCCTTGCTTGACGGAGGATTGATCTTGCCGATCATATCCATGCCCCAACCTCGGAATGGCCAAGGCTTGATGATGGGGTTCATTGCTGACGCGGGTACCATCTGAATTTTTCCAAATCTCTGACATGCTTGACACCCTTTGTAGTACTTAAAACAGTCCTCGAGCATGGTAGGCCAATAAAACCCTGATCGCCTGATCAACCACTTCATCTTATGAGCCGATTGGTGAGTTCCACAGGCGCCTTCGTGTACCTCGTGTAGGAGCCGATTGGCCTCGGCTGTCCCCAGACATTTGAGCAATAACCCCTCAAGAGTCCTGTAAAACATGTCGTCCCCAATGAGCACATACTTCATGGCCTTGTATCTTATCCGTTTAGGTGCCCCCCGAGCCGAATCCTTCAAGTAATTGAAGATATCGGCTCTCCAGTCGTCTGCGTCCAGGAATTGCACCTGAACATCAGCTCCCTCTGCTACGTCCTTGTAGCCTGAAGCCATTTGTGCAAGATCATTTGCTTCGGTATTCTGCGATCGCGGGATCCAGGTGAAGTTTATGTATCGGAACTGTGCCATCAGCTCACGGCATTGCATCCATAATGGGAAGAGCGACTCGCTCTCACACTTATATTCCTCCGTGAGTTGAGAAATCACCAGCTTGGAGTCTCCAAAAATTTCCACTGCTTCCGCTCCAGCTTCGATGAGCAACTCCATTCCCTTGAGTATCGCCTCATACTCAGCGACGTTGTTGGTGCGAGGGACAGATAACCTGATAGAGAAGGAAAATGTTGCCCCCCGGGGTGACACGAGTAGCATGCCGATGCCGCACCCATTGTCACAAACCGATCCGTCGAAGAACATAGCCCACGCTCGTATAGACAGTGCTGCTATATTGGTGTTGATCCTTTCAGCGATAAGGTCGGCCAATGCCTGCCCCTTAACTGCTTTCGCGGGTTGATACCGGATGTCGAACTCCGATAATGCAAACATCCATTTACCCAGTCGGCCTTTCAACATAGGAGCCGACAGCATGTGCTTTATGACGTCTGATTTGCAGATGATGACAATCTCTGCTGATAGCAAAATGTGGTGCAGCTTGGTGCAGGTGAAAAACAGGCAGAGGCACAACTTGTCGATCTCAGAGTACCTTGTCTCTGCATCCAGCATCCTTCTGCTGATGTAAAATACCACTCGCTCCAGCCCGTCATAAACTTGCACCACCACTGAGGCGATGGACGTGTCCGCCACTGACAAATAAATGTACAACGGCCTGTCCGGCTGGGGCAGGACTAAAACCGGCGGCTTCGTTAAATATTCTTTGATTTTGTCGAAGGCTCGTTGTTGTTCTGTTCCCCAGCGGAACTCCTCGTCAGATTTAATTTTTACCAGTCCCATGAACGGCTCTATCCTTCCTGACAGATTGGAGATGAACCTTCTGACGAAGTTGATCTTGCCGATGAGAGACTGTAGCTCTTTCTTCGTGGTAGGTGGCTTCATTGTTCGCACGGCCTCTTGACTTTTTAGGCCGATCTCAATCCCGCGTTCATGGACCAAGAAACCCAAGAACTGACCGGCCGTTACACCGAAGGCGCACTTCTTTGGATTCATCCGTAGTCCGAATTTTCTTGTTCGGTCCAGGACGCGTTGCAGATCGCCCAAGTGTCCTTCTACTGAGGCAGACTTGACCACTACGTCATCGATATAAATTTCCACCAGCTTGCCGATCAGATCATGGAAAATTTAGTTCATGGCTCTTTGGTACGTGGCACCGGCATTCTTCAGTCCAAACGTCATGACAACGTATTCAAACAACCCCACCGAGCCTGGTACTCTGAACGCAGTCTTGTGTATGTCTTCTGGAGCCATAAAAATTTGGTTGTAACCGGCATTGCCATCCATGAAGCTCAAGATCTTATGGCCAGCCGCTGCGTTGATTAACGTTTCTGCCACCGGCATTGGATACTCATCCTTTGGGGTAGCTCTATTGAGGTCCCGAAAATCTATGGCGACACGCCAACGGCCATCCTTTTTCTCCACAGGTACGATACTAGAAATCCACTCAGCATACCTGCATGGCCTGATTAAATCGGCTGCCAACATTTTCTCGACCTCCTTCTTGACTTCTTCAAGAATTTCGGCCTTCATCTGTCGTGCCCGCTGCTGGAATGGCCGAAATCCTTTTTTAAGCGGGAGTCGATGCTCAATGATGCTCCTGTCTAACCCAGGCATCTCTGTATAGTCCCAGGCGAAGCAGTCTGGATATTTTTTCAACAGGGCTATCATCGGACCCCGCAGACTCGGATCCAACTTTTTGCTGATAAATGTTGGCCGTGGCTTATCCCCAGGACCAATGTCGATTTCTTCTAGTTCATCAGCAGATGTAAATCCATACCCTAGCTTTCCGTCACCTGTCAAATCGATGCTAAGCACAGGGCAAACAGTAGGTGAGGTTAACAAAAATAATTTGGGCCGATTGCCTGAATCAGCCCCCTTTTTTATTGCATTAGTCAGGGACGGTTTACACCTTATGGTTGTACAATGGCTGGGAATCTCCCTGCTACGACTGCACGATCTGCTCGTCGTAAGATTGCTGCTTTTTGTTTTTTGTGGCCGATCGCAGGGATCGGCCTTACCACGCACCGTCGTGGACTTTGCTACTCTGTTAGGCCGGTGGATAAGACCAGCCTCACCCCGTTTTTTGTAGCCTCAATGCGTTCACAGCCGTCTAGACTGATTCCAGAGATCGGCTCTTGGTCTTCTGCTTCCCAGACGTTCATGCCAGCAATGGAGACCTCGACAGAATCGTCTGCATGAATGACTTCCACCTCATCTCCATCCCACTGTATTAGGAACTGGTGCATCATGGAAGGGATGCAGCAGTTGGCATGAATCCAATCTCTCCCTAACAGGACAGCGTAGGTGCTTTTGCTGTCCACGACGAAGAATGACGTAGGGATGGTTTTTCTGCCCACGGTCAGATCCACGTTCAGTACGCCTTGTGTTTCTGAAGTCTGGCCGTTGAAGTCGCTCAAAGTGACGTTGGTTTTGATCAGATCTGCAGTGGAGCGTCCCAAACGCCGTAGCATGGAGTATGGCATTATGTTGACTGCCGCTCCGGTGTCCACTAACATCTTGCTGACAGGTTGCCCATTGATGTAACCTCGTAGGTATAGGGCTTTCAGATGTTTGTAACCCTTCTCACGTGGCTTCTCACAGATAACTGGCCGTGGGCCGCAGTCGAACTGTGCCACTGGTAGCTCGTTGGTTCTTGGCACGCAGAATTCTGACGGAAGTATGAGTACCATGTTTGTGCCAGCCGATGTCTTTGCATCGGCTTTTACCGGTTTGGGGCGCCACTCTTTCTTTTTCGGGTGATCTTCCGTTTCCAAGGTCTGCCTAATCTTAACGGCCAGATCCGGCCGTGCTTTCTTTAGAGCGTGGAGATACTGCGCTTCGGCTTCCTCCAAGTTACGCAGCCGCTGCACTCTACGCTTTTGGGTGTGTCTGAGTCCGTCGGGACACCACCTTGGACGGTGATACCTGTCTTTCTCTTTGTCATCCATTGGCCCCTTGAGACCTTGTGCTCGAGACGACTCCCTGCGTCGGCTCTGAGGTGGGAGAGGCCCTAGGCGCTTAAACACTGACACTGGCTCCGTGTCCTCCTTCTGTTGTCCGCGTTCCGGGCAGTTATCGATCGTAGGCAATCGGCTCATTCCCGCATCCCAGCAATACTTGAAGAACGGACAATCCCAATGTTTGTCTGCGCCTTCCTTTTCTCTTGACGGTCCCCTAGCGAGGTGTTCATATCCTTCATCTTCTCCGTCGCGCCGGCGACGTTGGTCATACTGACGCTCATACTTGTTAAGGAGATGCGTGGAATGTGGTTTCTGATATCGCACACTTTTCACTTGTTCCTCAGTTAAGTACCGCCTGTCGTCGTAGCTGGGCCGGTCGCGTGGACCAGCCTCCTCTCTTACTCTGCCGCGAGAGCGACCGCCTTCCTCCTTGTACGTCGCATGGTGGTACCCTGGTCCTGCCATGTTGACATCGAACGAGAAATCCAACTGGCGCCTCGTGGAGTGGCTATGTTCTACCATGTTGACGCCGGGGAACGGGTTGGTGTCTACTTTCATGGCGAATTGTCCCAGGATGAGACGGCCCTGCTCTATCGCCGTTTGGATCTGGCGACGTAGCACTTTGCAGTCATTGGTGGTGTGGGTGAACGAGTGATGCCACTTGCAGTATGGTCTTCCGTTCATCTCTTGAGCCGTAGGGATTTTGTGGCCTTCGGGTAACTTCAGCTGCTTTTCTTTCAGCAGTAAATCGAATATTTGCTCAGCTTTGCTCACATCGAAGTCGAACCCTTTTGCAGGCCCTTGCTGTTTCACCCATTTGCAGGACACGGGATCTGCGCCCCGAGCCCATTCAGCCACGGCCACCTCCTGGTCTTGCGTGGGGTCTTCTTCTTCTGTATCGACCAGGCCTATCGGACGTTTGAACTTGTCCTGGTACAACTCAGGGTGGCGCTGCTCATACATCGTCAGCTTCTGGGCCATGTGCGCCAACGAGTTGTACTCTACTTGGAAAGCCATATCTTTGATGGGTGCTGCGAGACCCAACGCTGCCAGCTCGACTGCTTCCTTCTCAGTTAAACGAGCTGAGTAACATCGGTTTTTGACAGTCCTGAAGCGTTGGATGTACTCGGCTACCGTTTCTCCTCGCTTTTGCCGCACCTGTGCCAGGTATGCAATGCCAGCCTCGGTAGCTTCTGAATGATACTGAATGTGGAACTGCTCTTCCAGTTGCTTCCAGGTCTGGATCGAATCAGGTGGCAGCGAGGTGTACCACCCAAAAGCTGGTCCTGTCAAAGATTGCGCAAAGAACCTTACGCGCAACTGATCTGATGCTGATATCATGCCTAACTGTGCCAGGTATCGGCTCACGTGCTCGATCGAGCTCGAACCTTCGGACCCGCTAAATCTCGAGAACTCAGGGAGCCGATACTTGGGCGGTAGCGGGATCAGGTCAAACTCGTTGGGGTACGGCTTTGAATAGCCGATTGTCCTTCTCTTCGGCACGAAGCCGAACTGGTCTCTCAAGATGGTACGGATTTGTTCCGTTGTTTGGGCTGCAGGGTCTAGATTCTCATGGCTCGTTCCAGTGGCATACTTGGCTAGCCACGCCTGTTTGTCGGCGTCCATCCCAGAGACTCCTGCTCCGGGAACACCTGCTCCCGAAGCCCCTGCCCCAGCAATCCCTGCGGTTGCAATCTGGTTCGTGCGCGTCAAGCTGTTGCAGTCGGGCACGTAGGTGCACACGTATCCATGTGGGATTTCTTTAGGTGGTTCACACAGGAATTGGCAATCGCCAGGGTCGCCTCCGACCTTGTAGACGACGTACGCCGGTGCCCCTGGTGGCTCTGGAGCTGCAAGTGTGAATGGCAGCGGTGGCCTGGCCTGGAGCGGTCTTTCTCCCTGGTGAGTCCCCAGAGTGGGCCCCGACGGAGAGTACTGATGTTTCATGATCTCCTGAACTACGCGAACTGCTACCCGCTCGAAAGCGTTTACCAAGCTCTCAGAATGGCGGTGAAGAGAATGAGCCACCATGTAGTTGACTTCCTGGCGCAGAGCTCTGGTGCGGTCCTCTGAAGGAACAGACAGATCCACCTCATCAAGAGCGCCCTCGGGTGAGAACCCTTTCCACCTGATACCATGCTTACGAGTCCTCTCAAAAGAGCCGATGAGATCGGCTTCGAAGAGAGCTTTGATGTTATCATACTTCGCCTTGTGCTCCTCAGGAAGCTCATCGTACGTGACCGGTCTGTTGTCCATCGCAGCGTCGGATGTTGATGTAGACGTTGTTTAAATGTCCCATCGGGCGTGCCAGAATGTGTTGCCTACCAAAACCCACCAGCGAGCAGCGACGGGCAACACGAAGAGCCGGGAGGCTCCCAGAACTGCTGGTGGGCCCTGGTCCCTCGGGCAACGGCCCGCAAAACTCCGGCACACGTCCTGGCTTGGTTCGAGGGCGTGCCACCTGACCTATACCTGATCAGGAAGGTGAAAGATTGCTTCGATTGGTTTCCTGCATGGCAAACAAACATATGTAAAATTCGAGCCGTAACCGGCTCCCAGGTTTCCCTGCGAATCGGCTCCTAGAGCCGATTATCCCATGGTTCTGCATTAGATCTATTATAACATGGGGTTTTGCTTCATCAATACAAGTTAGATCGATCTGCGACAGTTTAATGTTTTCACTACATGACTGGAACATCCTACACGTGATTGAGCCTGGTAGATACAAAAGATAATAGAAAACTAATCCTAGAGAAGGCCTAAAAACCAACGTAACGTCAATTCCCGGAACACCCCTCTTGGATTGGTAAACCATATCTTACATACTACTGGATCGTTCAACCCGTTTGCAAGGCCTGATCATGTGGATATCAAACTAAACCTTGAAGAACAAGGCACAACTATAACAGATCAAATCGACTTAAATAAAGATCAAGCAAGATGCCACCCTTACACCCGGGAAAAGGTGCAGAGGCGGCGAGATAGCTAGAGGTAGCATAACTAAACAATCATAGCGAAAAGTACTGATGCTAACCCAAACAAATCTATGATAATAGTGTTACTCGCCATCAACAAGGCTTCAGTACGAGTAACACCAGATAACGCATAAGTAGATACTGCCTAGATCGCAAGATGCGATCTAGGAAGCATGGCACTTACCCGAGAAAAACCCTAGAAACAAGGGGTGGCGATGCGCCGAGATTGTGTTTGTTGTGAACGTGATTGTCCTCCTTTTCTCGATAACCTTAGGTACATATTTATAGTCCGGAGACTTTCTATCTTTGGAATAACTCTACAACTCTATCTTTACCTAAAACTGAAACGAAACCTACTATGATACAAGATACACGGGCAATTTAGCCCAAATCCACGCACAAGGCCGATTCAACAACACGTTGAATATACGTATCTTCCAAGCCCATCTTGATCACGGCCCATCTCCGTCTTTGGCCAAAATATGGCGATAACAGGAGGTAGTCATGCAGGACCTGATAGGAAGACTGTTAGGCCGTCACTCCCGACAGGTTAGGGGCACTCACTTCCATGTCTTCGGAAGGCGTGATGTTGATGGTGATTCCATCGACTTTGAGGACGACTCGAGGGACACGGCGGAGCCGATACGTCTCTATCTCCAGGACTTAGAGACTCTCCTCAGGCACGTGGACACAGATAGGACGAACGTCATGCTTGGCAATGACGAACTTCAGGTACAGCTACACGAGAAGGACAAGCTTTTTGCGCAGCAGGATGAGATGATCAAGGAAATGGAGACAAAGTTCGAGGCCCAGGACCGCAAATTCAAGAGTCAAGAGAAACGCATCCAGGATAGGAACAAGAAGATCCGGGACATGACCGAGGAACTGAAGTCCAAGGACTTCGAGCTTGAGCAGCAGCAGATGGTTATTGAGAGGCTTTGCTCCCAGAAGAGGGCTCTCAAGGCCAAGGTCGATTCTTTGACCACTACGATTGAGGAGAACAAGACCGCGATGGAGAACGCAGGTCTTACCTTCGTCGAGGAGGAGATAGATGCTGATGAGTAGACTTGACTACTCGTTTACCTTTCATATTCATACTTGTTATTGTGAACTTATTATGGGACCATCCGACATGTGGATGGCTTGCCACTTGTGTGTTTTACTTCATGAGCTTATTATGTGGTTGTTGAACCTTTATTCTTATGATTGTTAGTTATGTGTTTGCTTATGTTGTATTGTGCATAAAACATCTATGGGTATCTCATTCTTATCTATTTGAACAAACCACAGATGCCTCCCCGTCGCGCAAACCCCAACCCCAACAACATCACCCCGGAAATGCAACAAATGATGAATGCGCAAACACAGCTTATGCAAATGATGACAACATTCATCCAGAACCAGAATAACAACAACAACAACCCCAACAACAACAATAACAACAACAACAACAACCCTCCGGGTTTTGATATGCTCACCAGATTTCTGCGTCTGAGGCCAGCAAAGTTTTCGGGAACAACTGATCCCATGGTAGCCAATGACTGGCTACGTTCTGTGAACAAGGACTTAGTGACCGTGGGTTGCACGGATGCTGAAAAAGTCAGATTCGTAGCACATCTGTTGGAAGGACCAGCCGCCACATGGTGGGACAACTTCCAAATCACCACTCCTATTGATGAGGTGACTTGGGCTATCTTTGAAGATGGCTTTCGCACGGCCCATATCTCATCAGGAATAATGAGTCTGAAAAAGAAGGAGTTTCACAACCTGAAACAGCGCCACCGCAGCGTGGCAGAATAGATAGAAGAGTTCTACAATCTGGCGCGCTATGCACCGGATGAGGTTGACACAGATGCCAAAAGAAAGGAAAAATTTCTGGAAGGCTTAAATGATGAGCTGAATCTGCAGTTGTCTGTGGCATATGTTCCAACTTATCAGTCTTTGTGTGACAAGGCTGCTATTTTGGAAAGTAAAATGAAGCAAGTCGAGAGTAGAAAGAGGAAGCACTCCGACAAACACAGCTCAGGATCGTCTCACAAACGATCTCACTATGATGACAGTGGCAACTCAGGATCCCATAAACATGGGAAATTCAACAAGCACAACCACAACCATCATGACAACAAGCATCATCGCAGTCATGACAAGGACAAGTACAAGAACCACAAGGGTGGACATAAGAGCCACTATGGTGGAAATGGTAGTGGAAGTGGAGGCCAACCTCCTAAAAAGGACATCAGTCAGGTTGAGTGCTTCAAATGCAAAAAGCTGGGGCATTATGCTAATGAGTGCCCTGAGAAGAAAGTTAAAGGACCTAACAAGCCAAATCCTTTTCAGAAAGGACAGGTTAACCACATCAATGTGGAGGAGGTCTATGAGGAGCCTGATGCCGTGGCTGGTAAGTTCAGACTCAATTCAATTTCGGCATTTGTACTCTTTGATACCGGTGCATCTCATTCATTCATATCAAAAACATTTGTTGAAAGAAATGAACTACCGGTAGAAACCATTAGGTGTCCTATAAGAGTAAGTTCTCCAGGGGGAGAAATGATAGTAAACTCAGGATGTCATGACTTAGTCATAGAGTTTGGAAAATATAAGTTTCCAGTGAACCTAATAATTCTGGATTCCCAAGGACTGGATGTGATTTTGGGAATGGATTGGATGGCTAAGTATGAAGGAGTATTAGATTGTGTCAACCGTTCAGTTACACTCACAACCCCCGAAGGAAAAAGAATAAAATTCAAATCAAACTTTGAATCCAAAGGAAGTAAGCTGAATTCTCTTAAGGGGGTTAGCATGGACAGTGTGCCAATAGTATGTGAGTATCCGGATGTGTTTCCGGAAGAGCTACCAGGAATGCCACCGGATAGAGATGTGGAGTTTCTAATAGATTTGGTGCCAGGATCAGGACCAATAGCTAAGAGACCGTACAAAATGTCAGTTGATGAACTGAAAGAGCTCAAGAAGCAGCTAGGAGAACAGTTGCAGAAAGGGTTTATTCAACCAAGTTCTTCATCTTGGGGAGCCCCAGTATTGTTCGTGGAAAAGAAGGATAGAACACAAAGATTATGTATTGACTACCGTTCTCTCAACGAGGTTACCATCAAGAACAAATATCCTTTGCCAAGAATCAACGACTTATTTGATCAGCTAGAAGGGGGATGTGTATTCTCGAAGATTGATCTCCGGTCAGGTTATTTTCAACTCAAGATAAGAGAGCAAGACATACCAAAAACAGCATTCACCACAAGGTATGGATTGTATGAGTATACTGTGATGCCTTTTGGATTAACCAACGCTCCGGCATATGTAACACCCTCAGAATCGGCCCTATGCAAGTTTTAGCGAATCCCGCCAAACCCGCATAGAAACGATTCAAGGGTGCGCACCAGGCACTTTCGTGCGGGTGGAAAACAAAGTAATAACATTACACAACAGTCCTCGATGGGACCCACAGAACAGATATATATACAGCACGACTCCAAGAGTCAAGAATACAGATATACGGTACAAAGATCCAAATCACCTTAAAAATGATACAGCGTCCGACTACGGACAAGATGCAAATGGGGCTAAGAGCCCTGAAGAATAACCAATGGCGTCCATAATCCTGCCCAGGCCAAGCCGGAAGGGTAACCCTGCTAACGACGTCGATCTCAAAACCTGCTTAAACAAAAGGGGTGCCGACAAAGGGCAAAGGAAAAAGAGGAGCGTCAGTACTGAGGCCAGTACACGGCGAGGCTAGAATTCGGCGGTCCTCGCCTACATAGGTATGGTGGACTGAAGCGGCAGCGGCAGCATGCACTAAACAACCTATAGAGACTCGATGTCACTGACGGCTATCAGAGAGGGGTAAGAAAGACCTATCCGGAACCAGCCTGATACTAACACCAAACAATCCCATCCTGGTATTCCCCCTCGAGACCAAACGAGGAAGTCAACCGAGGAACTCACACCGTTGGCAGTTTTATTTATTCAGTTATCGTTGCAGTAATTACTAGTCAGGTATAGGTAATCATCCTGATAAAATAAGCAGTGGGCCGTTTTAGTTAACCATTCCGTTGTAGTTGCAACACTTACTAATCAGATACAATAAGCATGAGATAACCCAAAAACCCAGCAGTTGTTGGTACTTTTATTTAGCCATTCCGTTGTAGTTGCAATATTTACTAGTCAGGTACAATGGTCGCAAGCGACCACACAAGCAAGCAATTGTTGGCAGTTTTGGTTAGCCATTCCGTTGTAGTTGAAGCTGATTACTAGTCATATCAGATACAAGTCAATTTATAACAGTAAACTTTAGTTATAGTTGTCTATGATCGAGATACTGTGCTCCAAGTCGTCCATAACCGCGGACACGGCTTTCAGAAAGTTTTAACCCGGCCGGGGTGCACAAATAGCAACACACACACGATCAACCTCGGAAAAACCAAATCAAAACCCAACGAGGTCTTCACGACAGAGCAATCACAAGATTCAGAAATATTTCAGGGGGCCACCCCATTGAGTAGACCCGCAACGAAGTAAGCAAGCTCCGAGACGGACTCAAGGTTTGCGTCAATGGCTGTAAACGACTGGGAACCCGAAAGTGTGACTGGGCTTGTCGATACCGCGAAAACATTCCGCTTACCTAAACAGTACAGTGTGCTCCTCGCACAATCGTAAATAAAGCAGTAGCATGGCATAAGTACAGGATAGTAAATAAAACCTCAAACTAGTTTGTGGCCCCAAGAAATAAGACGGAATCAAGCTCTGGCTAAGGGGGGCCCATAATTCCCCATATGTGGATAGCGCGATAAATCAAGGAACAGGTATCAAGTACTCGGGGTCCTACGGGACACAAGTGGGCGGTCGGAAACCAAATATTTTCTATCGCCCACCGATGCCTCTGCTTACTTACTTCAATTTTAGTTGTTAAACAGGAATTAAAGTGAACGATAAATATAGCCGAGATCATCTCCAACATCAAACATGTGGCAATACTCCAACAACTGTGGTACATGGCGACACGCAACAGCACTTGAGCAAGCGACTACGACGCGCAAGTCCAACTATCTACCAAACAACAGGTAATAGGAGGTGGCCATGGCAATATAGGGCTGCAAGGAATATCACGGTTACGAAATCTAGAGCAACGCAACACAGATAGCAATAGATCAATAGGAGGGAGTAAATACTATAAAAGTAAGATAGGTAGAAAGGGGGATATGCTTGCCTGAAAACATTGTCGAAGGTTCATCCGAAGATCGGGGCGAAGCTCACATCAACTCAATGGCCTTATCCGCGAAGAAGCAAATCACTAGCAGAAACACCGGATGCAATATTTAATACTACGGCAAAAGATCGGCATGATGCATGTATGATGTATGGCATGGCAAAGATGCGATGCAAGTAGGTCAGTATTAAGCGGAACCGGGGTCCCGACAATTTATTAAACGGTTCAAGTTATTTAGAAAACCCCCCGCAATTTAAATGTTGTTTAAGCAAGGCAAAAGATAGCACCGGTTCGCTACGCAATTTAAATGAGGCCAATATGAGACTGGATTTGCCCGCATATGGGCCCCATATTTAATCAGAGGTGAATCGGCATAAGGCCCCCAAACCACACAAATATGCATGCAAGTATGATAATTCAATATGCAACAAGTTATATTAGGTTATAAAATAGGGTTTCGGGAAGGGGTTCACACATTAGGGTTCGACGATCTTGGGGATCCGGGGGTTCGGGGTTCGGTCTCAGGGTCCAGGGTTCGACGGGATCGTTCTCGGACTCCGGGATCGTTCTCGGATGGCAGAGTAGATCTTGGAGTTCGGGTAGACGAACTTGGCGTGGCGTCGGGGCGCATCAGTCTCGCCCTGGTCGGTGTCGTTCTTGTCGTCGCGACGATCTTGTCGGGTCCGCGTCATCGAGTCGGTCTTGGCATTCAGGATGAAGTACTTGTCGTTCTCGTGGCGATCTTGGCGGTCGTCGGATCCGGGCTCGGCGTTCGGGGGAAGGAGTACTTGTCGCACGGTGTCCGGGTCACGGCGTCTTCGGATCCGAGAAGAAGAACTTGACGTGCCGGGGCGAAGAACTTGTCGTCCTTCGGTTCCATGTCGACGGTTATGGAAACACACCCAGGACGGAGATCTTGAGGACACAGACAACCCACCACAACACATTGGCGTCGGGTTTTGGAGCAGCAGCACCTCTGCAACACACTACCGCAGCGGAACTACTCTTGATAGAGCAAAACCAACAGTTGTTGGCGCCCTTGACGTTCTTGGCTTCGGGAGGCCACAGCGAGGTCGCAAGAGACGTACCACGGCCGGAGAGGACGAGCATAGACGACTCCCCTTCACCAGGCTCGCTGTGGAGAAGGTCCGGAAGCGATGAGGACGACCGACGTCGGCCAAAGCTTGGAGGAGAGGGCGCTCGCAGCACGCCGGGGATGCAGGGCACGGCGGCGACGGTTCTCGGCCTCGAGCAGGCAACGTGGCGGCCACGACCTGGCCGCGAGGAGGGGCGCAGAGCCCGACCGGCGAGGTGCGGCGGCGCTCGGGGCGGGGCGAGGACAGACGAGCGGGGAGCAGAGGGCGGGCGACGGGGGTGCTGCAGGCGGCGAGGTCGGGGGCGACGGACGCGGGCCGCGGCGTGCGGCGGACCGGCGGGGCCGCGCGGGGTCGAAGGCCGGAGGAGGCGAAGGGAGGTGGCCTAGGCCGGAGGGCGGCGCACAGGGCGAGGCAACGCGGCCAGGGGGGACTCGAGGTCGGGGTCGGAGGGGCGGACGGGCTGAGGACGCGCGGGGTCAGAGGCCGGAGGAGGAGCCGGGCGCGACGGAGCTCAGGGCGAGCGGCGGCTCGGGGTCGGGGTCGGGCTAGCGCGGGGCGGGGCCGGAGGGGAGGGAGAGAGCGTTGCGGGGCCGGGGAGGGTCTGGCGACGGGGGCGCGGTTGGGGCAGAGGGCGGCGGCCTGGAGAGCGGGGCGGAGCGGCGAGGCGAGGAGAGAGAGAGAGGACCGGAGGGAGGCGCACGGGAGAGATGAGGAAGAAGAGAGGAAGGGGATGAATAGGGCATGGGCAGGTGGTTGGTGGGACCGGGTGGGCCGGGACTGTCGGCTGGAGGGGGTGGGTCCCAGGCGGCCCAGGGTGGCAGGCGCGTGTGGTGTGGTGAGTGTGTGGCCGCGTGTGTGTGTGAGAGTGTGTTGGGCAGGGTTGAGAGGAGAGAGAGGGAGAGAGGCCAAGTGGCGGCATGGGGTTGGTTAGGGAGAGGGAGAGGGTGAGGTGTCAGGTGGGGATTGGGTGGGGTGAGGTGGCCAGAGGGGTGGGTAGATAGGTTGGTAGCTTTAGGATTTGGAGGGGGCTGGTTAGGTGAACCGTTTTTTGGTTCTGGGGGTGGTCGTTCGGGTCGGTTCGGCCCGTTCGACTGCCCCCACTAAAAATAATTAAACATTTTATTTGTTTTAAACGGGCCGTTTGCAAACCGATAGCATCCAAAACAAAATAATCCGGAGACCCGGGTTTGGCGTTTGAATAAAAGACGGGGCGTTTAGAAAACAAAACCAGGCTTTTCAAAAATAGTTTTATGCAATCAAATGCAAGATGATGACGATGCTCAAATGCAATGTGGCATGATGACATGAGCATGCGGTCATGATGATGCAATGCACAAAAACAACGCGATTTTCTAGTAGTGGTTTTGCGGGATGCCACAACATACTCCATGAATATGATGAACAAGGTGTTCATGGAATTCCTTGACAAGTTCGTTGTCGTTTTCATCGATGACATCTTGGTCTACTCCAAGAGCAAAGAAGAACATGAAAGACACTTACGCTTGATACTTGAGAAACTGAGGGAACATAAACTTTATGCCAAATTCAGCAAGTGTGAGTTCTGGTTAGAGAAAGTTGGTTTTCTTGGTCATGTGATGACGAAGGATGGTGTGGCAGTTGATCCTGCTAAGGTTTCAGCTGTGACAGAATGGGAATCACCCAAGAATGTGAAAGAAGTTCGTAGTTTCCTCGGCTTAGCAGGTTACTACAAAAGGTTCATTGAAAATTTCTCAAAGGTTGCTAAGCCAATGACAGAATTGTTAAAGAAGGACAAGAAATTTGCTTGGTCTGAAGGTTGTGAAGTCAGCTTCCAAGAATTGAAGAAGAGACTTGTAACAGCACCAGTTCTATGTCTGCCAGATTTGGAAAAGGATTTCCAAGTATATTGTGATGCTTCTCATCAAGGTTTGGGTGCCGTACTTATGCAAGATGGTAAAGTCGTAGCCTATGCTTCGAGACAACTCAAAACTCATGAAGTAAACTATCCTACTCATGATTTGGAGTTAGCCTCTGTCGTCCATGCACTCAAAACATGGAGACATTACCTTTTGGGTAAGCGGTGTGAAGTGTTCACCGATCATAAGATCTTGAAGTACATCTTCACCCAGAAAGAAATCAACATGAGGCAAAGGAGATGGCTAGAAATTATCAAGGATTACGACTTAAGTTTGCAATACCACCCCGGTAAAGCAAATGTAGTAGTCGATGCTCTAAGTCGTAAGACGTTTGTAAATGGCCTTACAAAAGGGGAATTGCCAGATGACCTGTGTAAACAATTCAAGGAACTCAGATTAGAGATTGTACCAGAAGGACATCTCCTGTCCTTAGATGTTCAACCCACTCTATTGGACAAGATCCGGGGAGCTCAGAAGACCGATAAGGAAATTGAAAAGATTAAGGAGAATATTAGTCTAGGGAAAGCTAAGAGTTTTCATATAGACGAACAAGGTACTTTATGGCATGGGAAACGTATATGTGTTCCGCAAGACCCGGAGTTGCGGAAACTGATTTTACAAGAAGGTCACAACCCTCCGTATTCCATTCACCCAGGAAACACCAAGATGTACATGGATATGAAAGAGAGATTTTGGTGGAACAATCTCAAAAGGGACATCGCCGAACATATTGCTTTGTGTGATGTGTGTAGTAGAGTCAAAGCGGAGCACCAGAAACCAGCAGGTTTGCTTCAAACACTGCCTATTCCAGAATGGAAGTGGGAAAATATTGGTATGGATTTCATTACCGGATTACCAAGGACCAGGTCAGGGTATGATTCCATATGGGTAGTAGTGGATCGCCTAACTAAAGTGGCTCATTTTATACCCGTGAAGACAACATATACAAGTGCCAAGTTAGCTAAAATTTACATGAGCAGGATTGTATGCCTTCACGGTGTGCCTAAGAGTATTGTATCAGATAGAGGAACTCAGTTCACTTCTCACTTTTGGAGACAGCTTCATGAATCCATAGGAACGAGATTAGAATTCAGCACTGCTTTTCATCCTCAAACGGATGGACAAATAGAAAGGACCAACCAAATTCTTGAAGACATGTTGAGAGCCCGTGCTTTAGATTATGGAGCAAGTTGGGATGAAAGTTTGCCTTACGCAGAGTTCTCTTACAATAACAGTCATCAATCTAGTATTGGAATGGCACCGTTTGAGTTACTCTACGGAAGGAAGTGTAACACCCCATTGTTATGGAATGGTGTGGGAGAAAGAAGCTTGTTTGGACCTGATCTTATCAAAGACGCCGAAGAGAAAGTCAAATTGGTTAAAGACAGGTTGAAGGTAGCACAATCCCGACAGAAAAGCTACGCGGATTCTAAGCGTAGAGAAGTCACCTACGAAGTTGGGGATAGAGCTTATCTTAGAGTATCGCCACTTCGTGGAGTGAAAAGATTTGGAGTCAAAGGAAAGTTGGCACCAAGATATGTTGGGCCATTCAGGATTCAAAGTCGCAAAGGAGAAGTTGCCTATGAAATTGAATTGCCAGAATCTCTGTCACCTGTCCATAATGTGTTTCATGTAAGTCAGCTCAAGAAGTGTCACCCAGAGATGGAGGAATCATCTCTGAAGGATACCATACCTTTGGAAGAAGTCCAACTAGAAAGTGACATTACCTATGAAGAAAAGCCTGTCAAGATACTTGAGACCGCAGAAAGAGTCACAAGGACTAAAACTATCAAGTTTTGCAAAGTGCAATGGAATCATCACTCCGGAGAGGAAGCAACATGGGAAAGAGAAGACGATCTTCGTAAAGACCACCCTCACCTATTTGCTAGCCAATCCGAATCTCGAGGGCGAGATTCATCTTAAGGGGGTTAGATTTGTAACATCCCTAAATTCATATTCCAAAACTCATTCATAGCATTCTTGCATCATTCATCCATTTAGGGTTTTTCTCAAAATCATTTAGAGACAGAAGTTGAGCTATGATTTCATGTGTGCAAATTCAACTCAATTGGCCATCACCCTTTGGGATTGGATTGTTTAGGAACTTGATTTCTTGCCTCCATTGTTGGAAAGATTAGGTGTAGCATTTTAACCCAAGTTTCCAATTGAACAATATTTTCTAAACCCTATGTCAATCATTCACAAACTAGAGACAAGTCTCTATTTGTTTCAAAACCCAAGTTTGACCAGGCCCTTACAAGGTAACCACTTGGTTAAATGACTGTATTTGAAACCACAGAACCCTGCAAAGATCCCCAATTTTGTTTGAATTCAAAAGGATTTGAATTCATATCAAAATCATTCCAGAAAATAGAAATAGAAAAAGAAAAGAAGCAAACAAAAGAAAAGGGCCAGCCGCCAGGAATTTAGCCCAACAATGGAACAGGCCCAACCAGCCCACCCGGGGCATTCCTTTTCCTCCCGCACGCGCGAGCGCACGCGTTCAGCCGCTGACAGGTAGACCCCACTTCCACCTCGCGCACGTCGCTGACAAGCGGGCCTCCTCCACGTCAGCATCGTCTCCACCCGCATGACCAGTTCATCCCCAATCAACGCGGCCGTTTTCTGTGTTTAATTCGCGGCGTCAATTCGAATCAACGCCCGAGTGATTCTCGCTCATGATCAGGCTATATAAACCCCCTCTGCCCCCTCTCTCTTTTCCCCCAAACCCCAAGCACAGAACGCCCCCAGGCTGCGCGCATTGCTCTCTGCAACCCCGCCGTCTCCGACGACTGCGCCGGCAAATTCCGGTGAGCCTAGAGTTTCCCTCGGTCTCGCGTTTACGCAATCATGTTCAGTGAATCTCTGTGCACCTTCTGACACCCTCCGTTCACCTTCGCATGGCCCGTAGCTTCGGCAACGTCGACGACTGGCCGCCACCGTCTTCTACACGAACTCCGACGAGCTCTAGTGGTAAGTCCAGACCGCCCCGAGCCTTGTCGTTCACGCTCGCATGATCTCCGTGATCTTCCGCATCTAACCACACCTCCCTTTGGCATCCTAGTGATCTACAACGTCGCCTCCGACCTCGAGCAGAACCACCGTTGCCAGATCCAACTCCGGCGAGAAATCTACCGCAACCCTGAGCGCCCCTTGCCGAGATGATCACACGGCGAGCATCCCCACATCCTCGCGGTCTCGGTGAGCATCTTCCCCATCCACCTAGCGATCTGTACCGCCGGCGCCGCCACCGTCTGGTCGTCGCCGCCGCGCACAGCCGATAAGCGCCGCCAGATTTTGGCTCGTTGATTTGGATCGTTGGATCTGTATCGAAGCGCTAGGATAGATCCACTTAACCCCGAAGCGGTACGCGATCTGGAGCGTACGATCTGTTTAGATCCTGCGGCTGCAGAGCGCGATCCAACCGAAGCGGTACGCGCCAATCCCAGAGCGACGCGTGGCTATGGTTAGATCTAAAAATAGATTTAAAACCAGAAATTTGATCCAAATTCAAATGCTTATAACTTTTGATTGCCGCGTTAGATTTTTGCAAACTTTATACCGTTGGATTCAGTGAAACAAGGCCTTTCAGAATATCCAATTTATGTAGGCATATAGTAACAGTTAAAATGATTTTATTTGTAGAACATGTTTTAAGGCCTTTTTAGATATAGATTTATTTCGGTAAATTATATTGGTGCCAAATAAGTTTAGTTGGCAAAATTGTGACATGTTAAGTTTCTGTAGACATGAGCATACTTGGTAGAGTTTTCAAAAAATCACCACTTAGAAAATTCTTGCATGCATGCATTCATATTATTTTTGGTTGTATATAATTGTGTGTAATTGTATGCTATAATTTCTTGTGTAGATTTTGCTAGTGATTGTGATTGTGAAGAGTGCTACTCTCCCCACTACCAAGGCAAGTGATATTTTCATGAATATTTCTATCCTATGTTTTGTACTAGCATTAGTTATTTTGCTAAAGTATTGCATGCTATTTTTGCCTGGTGCTAAGTTGGGAAATCCAAGTAGAGTAGAATAGTAGAATTTGTTAGGAAATTCTCCTAAGTTAAGTTATCATAACCTGCTTAGTCTAGCTACTTAGCAAACAAGGGTGGTGAACATCTATACTTATTATGATAAAAATATTTCTAAGTCAAGAGACTTATGTTTTCTAATAAAACCACTAAGCCAAATGAACCTCCTGGGTGGAATGGATGGTATGGGTTATGTTGAGTGGTTACACAAGGCCATGGACTTGGGTTGTGTATCTCACTTGTGGTAAGCCACCCAGGCACAAAGGGATTTGGAGGCCAAGTGTTAGAAAGCTTACAGTGCAACCACTTGGCAATATGGGCTCTGCCTTGATCATATAGGTTGCTAGAACTTAGTCATTTGGACAGATGGTGGTAGATGGGATGATATGATGGAACGCGTCCATTTGACTAAGGAAAGGCTTCTGAAAGGTCCTGTCTTGGGAAACCAAGTCAGGTGGGAAAAGTGCACAACCTCTGCAGATGGAAAACCTAAGTACTTAGCCTAGTCCAAGGCAATGGACAATTTGACCATCAAGACATGGAAGCTACAAGAATCTCATCACTCCAACTTCTAAGTAAAAATTTGTGGGTGTACAAGGGTGAAGGACCCCAATGTCTATTGGCGGTTTCTTTGGGAATGTTTTGACAAAAAAAAACTTAGTGATTTCAACTAATAGGTAAAACTTATTTTCAAGCAAAGCAAGCGAAGCTACACTTAGCCAAAATGCATATAGTAATATAGTCCATCTAAAATATACTAAGGTATCACTTGCCAATACTATTCCAAAGTATTGACCCTCTATGGCTGTAACTTGTGATGTTGCAGGTTACTCCGATGATTAATAGGAGTCATGAGTCTACACTCAACATGCTTTCCTGTGGCACATGAAGATGAAGACTTATGTTTATTTACTTATTCCATAAACTCTTGTATTAGGCCTTTGGCCCTGAGTTGTAAAAGACTATGTTTTATCTCTGGAATGAATGTAATAAACGACCTTTGTATCTGTGTACTTCATCTTAAACTGTGGATGCTAGCATTGATCCAGGGACTAGCATTGCAATCACAGGGATCCTTTCCTTTATAAAGGAGGGGTATAACATACTTGCAAGCTTCTTACTTTATTTCTTTATCAAAGCTCTTACCTAGATTTTTCCTAAGTGAATGGTAGATACTAGAAAGATATGTGAAGGTTGCATAAAGAGCATAAAATTTGGCCTAAGCTAGATAATCTTGATGTCATCCTAAGGCATGAGATTGAACTTAGTTAAAACTCCACTAGTTTATCACCTCTCATCAGTGCTTACCCCCACCTGTAGATGCTAGTGCTAAGCATAAAACTTGATCAACTTTAGATGGGAATACTTGGTGGAAAATGGTTATGAAAACCTTGGAATGATGGATCATTCTATTGAAATGTTTTGGACATGTGTTTCCGAAAACACCTGATGATTTTGGTGATGAAAATGTTGAGGCATGAGCCTTAGCCCTTTATAAAACTGATGGTTGTCTGGATGCGATACCATTCCAATTTTATCGTACAACCACAATACCCGAAGATTGGGTAGGGCTTGACTGGAAACTTATATACCTTAGTATTAGTTCCCTCACGGCCAAGGTCTGAGCTGAGGCTACCTTGTGAAGATTGTCCACCTGTGCAGTACCCAAGATGACAGTTGGTCATGGTTGGGAGGCAAAACTCACAGGAGAGGTGCTTATACTAGGGCGTGTAATTGAAAGGTTAGGATTGATTATCCGCATACTGAGTATGGTGAATTCAGGATTTGTTCCTGACGGATGTATCGAATGTTCTGGTGAAAGTGTACAATCTCTGCAGAGTGTCAAACTATTCGAATAGCCGCGTCCGCGGTTATGGACAGTTGGAGTGGCCATACTGTTCCCCTGTCAGACTTTTCAAAATGACTTGTGAAATGAAGTGAGACTTTGACTTGACCACAACAGGGTTGTGATATGAAATACAAGTTCCCACTTCGATGTTATAAACTTCAACTAGCATTTGTTGCCCCTAAACTTAGTGGAGATAAATCTGGCTTTTGCAAAACAACCCTAGAGCCTAGTGTCCTATTATCAAAAACCCCTTTCAGTTGTTAGTATTAGTATGCGAGTACTTAAAGAGTACTCATGGCTTTGTCCCTGGCTATTCCCATGGCCAGACTATGAAGAGGAGTACCTGGAGGATGGACCCCAGGAAGGTTACGACAACTAGGATCATCTCCCATCGTCAGCATTGCCTGTGACCCCGAATATGGAGGTTCGCCTACGCTACCGTTATTATTACGTATTCTGCTGCTTGATGTTGTATTAAGAACTGGATCATGAGATCCCTATTTGTGTAAGAACTTATGTACGGTTTGTAATGGATGATGTACTATGGTATCCAATTCTGTTATGTCTCGCAAAAATGGTAATCCTGGGATTGCGATGTATGGCATAACAGGCATCTAGGATTCAAAACCCGGGTGTTGGCAAGTTGGTATCAGAGCCATCCTGACCATAGGAGACCCTAGTTAGACTGGACGTTTGAATCAAAAACTTAGTTTCAAAACCAAAGAAAACAAATATTTACAAAAAATTATTCTCATTCTTACCTCTTGGATTCTCTCATGAAAAGACATTTTCTTCAAAAACCCTTGCAAAATACATAAAATTTTGACACACTTGATCACTCTACTAACTTACTCATCCTATATTCTTATAGATGGACGTGAAGTACAGCAAGTTTTATCAGTTAGGGAATGGAGGAGACCTTATCTTTGAGAGGGATTTGGACCAGCTTTCGGAACTTCTGGAGCGTCCGCACCCCGAGTTCTTCGGAGCTAAGCTCAATGATCAAAGAGGAGAAGATATGTAGTGGCTAATTGTTGCAAGTCTCAGAGGAAAGATTGAACCTCCCACTGTGGAAGGAATTCAGTTTACCTTAAGAGAGAACAACTGGCTCGATGGACTTGCCAGGGCCATGCGGGAAGCTCTTTCCCGTCTGTGTGGGCAGGGCATCAATCAGATCAAGGGTACTCGCTTTGAGTTTTGCCCGAGGCGTGATGCAAATGGACAACCACTGGAAGCCCCATACCATCCCGAGCTAAAGACTCAACTGGACCACCTTAGCTTCATGATGTACGATCGTCAGCAGGAGTTAGACAATTGTCGTGAGTACTCCAACCACAAGTCTGCCATCATCAAGACGAAGGACCAAACCATCGCCATGCTAGCAAAAGATCGCAAGTCTCGCCGCCGTCAGCTCGACAAGAAGGAGCGCATCATTGCCCGTCTTCGCCACCGCATCTCATCTTTGGAGGAGACCATCCACGAGAGAGACATGCAGTTGGAGGAAAGGGAGAATGCCGGAGAGGATCTTCGTGGAGACCCCTACTCCTATCTCAGCGATGATGATGATTTTCTAGAGGATCAGGCTATGGACTTCTTCACCGATGAAGACGATTTCGCCTTCATCGATGATGATGAGGATGATGAGGCCACAGATTCCGAGGAGTATTAGCACTTGAGCACTAGCATAGTGACTAGTATTCGGTCCCACTGTATCGTAGTTTTTAGAATGGTTCTTAAAACCATCTGCTTTCCTTTGTTGTGGTGTGTGTTGTATCGGGTGCTATGAATGAATGAATGAAAAAGAAAGTTGCTAAAAAAATCTGAGTCAAACTTTAAAAATTTTCAAAGACCCAAAAACTTTACAAATTTCCCTCTTTTCTCATGATCTATCTCAATCTTCAGATGCCACGTGGCGGAAGTGGTTCATTCCCGGACCCGATGTTGCAGATTCTGCAAATGTTGAATTCTGACCGTGAAGCTGAAAGAGCGGAACGTCAAGCCAACCTAGCCACCCTTCAGCAGATAGACCAGCTAGCCCACAACAACCAAGGCCACGGAAATCAGGACAACCATGGATCTAAGCTCAAGAATTTCTAGAATACCAACCCACTTGTTTTCACTAAGTCAGAAGAACCCCTAGACACCGATGATTGGCTGCAAACCATGGAAAATAACCTAGAAGTCGCCGGAGTGGAAGCCAACGAGAAAGTTCTGTTCGCCACCCACTATCTACCTGGAGATGCCAGGGCATGGTGGAACAGTGTTTGCCCAATGACCGGAGGCCTGATGATGACCTGGGAAGAATTCAAGGTCAAGTTTAGCAGAACCCATGTGCCACCAGGTTTGATCAAGAGAATGAGAGACGACTTCAGAGAGCTGAAGCAAGGAAGGATGACTGTAGTGGAATACCGTGACAAATTTTTGTCATTAGCTAGGTATGCCCCGGATGAGATCGACACCGAAGCCAAGAAGAAAGAAAGATTCCTGAATGGTTTGCATGACGAGATGCAGACAGTGTTAGTCAATATCCCCTTTGCGGATATTGAATCCCTTGTGGACTCTGCTATCCAGATGGAAGGAAAGATCAACCAAGCCAATGAGAACCGCAAGCGTCGCATGATGCATCAACAAGGAACCCATCAGACCCCAAATTATCGCCCCAACCCATCTCCAGGATTTTCCCGAAGAACCAATAGACCCCTGATGAACCGTCCGACCTATCCCAACCGTGGAAACCCTAGGCCCGGAGGAAATCACAACAACCCCAGCAATGCTAGAAATTTCAATCGTGCCCCACCCAAGTTCAACAACAACAATGCTACCGCCAGCACCAACACTGCCCCTAGGACTGGAAGCAATGTTGTGCCTGTAGCAGCAAAGGACAAGTCGCAAGTGACTTGTTATGACTGTGGAAATAAAGGCCACTATTCCAACGAGTGCCCCAACAAGAAGAATGCTACAGCCCCCAATGCCAATGCCCCAGCTTAGTAGCAGCATCGTGTTCAGCCAGGAAGAAGATTTGCCCCAGGGAATTCACTCAACCGCAATGGCCGTCTTTTTCTCATGCATGCTGAAGAAGCTCAGGAAGCGCCAGACGTTGTGCTGGGTATGTTTTCGGTTAATTCAGTACTTGCAAGAGTGTTGTTTGATTCTGGTGCATCGCATTCATTTGTCACCGAAGAACTTGCATGCACTAGTGAAATTCAACCAACCAAACTGAAGCATGTTATGATTGTTCAAATTCCCGGATCAACCACTAAGGCTAGGCAAAATTGCACAGCCGTCCCTATCTGAATCCATGGCATAGATTTTTATGCCAATCTGATAGTACTCGGAACTAAAGGTTTGGAAGTAGTACTAGGAATGGATTGGATGTCCAAACATAAAGGATTGATTGACTGTGCCAAGAAAGCCATAACCATGACCAGTACTGCTGGAATATCAGTCGAGCATATATCTGAAACCTTACCTCGCCAATTCAAATGCAACAAGAGTATAGCCCAACCTACCATTGACCAAGTCCGGATAGTCTGTGAATACCCCGATGTATTTCCAGATGTTTTGCCCGGTATGCCCCCAGATCAGGATATCGAGTTTATCATCGAACTAATTCCCGGAACAGGACCCATAGCCCAGAGACCATATAGTATGAACCCGTCAGAGATAGCAGAATTGAAGAAGCAGCTGGATTCCATGCTGGAAATTGGATTGATTCAACCAAGTGCGTCACCATGGAGATCACCTGTCTTGTTTGTGGACAAGAAGGATGGAGGTAACCGTTTGTGTATGGATTATCGGAAATTGAATGATGTCACCATCAAGAACAAGTACCCCTTGCCCAAGATAGAAGATTTGTTTGATCAGTTGACCGGTGCAAAAGTGTTCTCTAAGATTGATCTTAGAACTGGCTATCATCAACTCAAAATTCGTGCAGAGGATATTTCAAAGACTGCCTTTACCACCAGATATGGATTGTATGAGTATACAGTCATGTCTTTTGTACTAACCAATGCCCCCACTTATTTCATGAATCTCATGAATAAGATTTTTATGGACTTCCTGGATAAGTTTGTCGTTGTTTTCATCGATGACATTCTGATTTATTCCAAATCAGAAGAAGAACATGAGCTACACCTAAAGACCATTCTTGGAACCCTTAGAGAGCATCAGTTGTATGCAAAGTTTAGCAAATTTGAATTCTGGTTACAGGAGGTAGGATTCCTCTGTCACATTGTATCAGCCGAAGGAATTGTCGTTGACCCTGCCAAAGTGAAAGATGTAGAAGATTGGCAAGCCCCAACCACTCAAACCCAAGTTCGTGCATTTCTCGGATTGGCGGGATATTACCGCAAATTTGTAGAAGGATTCTCTAGTATCGCCAGACCCATGACCCAATTGCTAAAGGACAAGAAGTTTGAATGGACTGACAAATATGAAGCAATTTTTCAAGAACTCAAGAGGAGATTGATTTCAGCCCCAATCTTGATCATGCCAGATATCACGAAGCCCTTCGATGTGTATTGTGATGCATCCAAGATCGGTCTCGGATGTGTGCTAATGCAAGAAGGCAAAGTTATCTCGACAACTGAAGCAACATGAGCAAAACTACCCAACCCATGACCTCGAACTCGCAGCCGTAGTTCTAGCCCTGAAAACATGGAGACGTTACCTGATGGGAAACCGTTGTGAGATCTATACGGATCACAAGATCCTAAAGTATATATTCACTCAGAAGGATCTGAATATGAGGCAAAGAAGATGGATTGAGCTAATCAAGGATTACGATCTGGACATTCACTATCACCCTGGTAAAGCCAATGTGGTAGCCGATGCCCTTAGCAGATTACCGTGCCGCTTGAACTCCATGATTTTGAAGGAGCAACCAAGTTTGCACAAAGAGATGGAAGATTTTCGAATGGAATTCGTAAGTGAAGGATTTTTGGCTAGCATAGAACTCTAGCCCACTTTGATCAGTCAGATTAAAGAGGCGCGGAAGGGAAATGCTAGTATTGACGGAATCAAGCATCGTATCGGTACAGGCAAAGTACCCGGATTCACCGAGGACGAAGAAGGAGTTTTGTGGTACAAAGGACGCCTTTGTGTACCAGCATATTCTGAGTTGAAAAAAGTTATTCTGAAGGAGGCTCATGATACTCTTTATTCTATCCATCCCGGAGGAACTAAGGTGTATCAAGATTTGAAAGAGAAATTTTGGTGGCATAAGATGAAGAGAGAAATCGGAAGCTATATCGCCAAGTGTGATATTTGTCAGCGAGTCAAGGAAGGACATCAAAGACCCGCTGGATTGTTGCAACCCTTGCAGATTCCGGAATGGAAATGGGATTCCGTTGGAATGGACTTTATCACTGGACTGCCTACTTCTAGTAGGGGAAATGACTCTATCTGGGTCATAGTGGATAGATTGTCCAAAGTCGCCCATTTCTTACCCGTCAAGACCACATATCAGAGTTCGAAACTAGCAGAGTTGTACATCGCTAGAATCGTTAGTTTGCATGGAGTCCCCAAGAACATCGTATCGGATCGAGGAACTCAGTTTACCTCGAGATTCTGGAAGAAAGTCCAAGAAGGTTTAGGAACCCGTCTAGATTTCAGCACCACATATCACCCTCAGACCGATGGACAAACGGAGCGAGTAAATCAAATACTCGAAGATATGCTTAGAGCATGTGTGTTAGAATATGGATCCAAGTGGGAAGACTGTCTGCCGTTTGCAGAATTTTCATACAACAACAGTTATCAAGCCAGTTTGCAAATGGCCCCATTTTAATTCATGTATGGACGGAAGTGTCGCACCCCTTTGAACTGGTCAGAAGTAGGAGAGAGTCAGATCTTCGGACCCGACATCCTACGAGAAGCAGAAGAGAAGGTTCACAAGATTCGTGAGCACCTCAAGACAGCCCAATCCAGACAAAAGAGTTACACCGACAAGAGAAGTAGAGACCTCGCCTTCAACATAGGAGATTTTGTTTATCTGAAAGTGTTGCCATTGAAGGGAATGCAGTGTTTCCAACTCAAAGGAAAGTTAGCCCCCAGATATATCGGACCTTTCAAGATTCTGAACCGTCGAGGAGAAGTATCATATCAATTGGAACTACCCGAAGAGATGTCAGCCGTGCACAATGTGTTCCATATCTCATTACTTCGCAAGTGTCTCGAAGTCCCCGAGAAGACCGAAGTGTTCAAAAATATCGACCATCGGACCATAGAGATCAACGATGACCTGACCTATCCTGAAGTACCCATCCGTATATTGCAAGAAGCTTTTTGAACTACCCGAACCCGAAGCATCAAGTTTCTCAAGATTCAGTGGAGCAACCACACAGAAGAGGAAGCTACCTGGGAGCGTGAAGATCACATCAGGACGGAGTTTCCCGATCTCTTCAAATCCTAGGTAATCTTTTCGTCCTTTTTTAAATCTCGGGACGAGATTTTGTTTAAGGGGGGAAGGTTTGTAACATCCCAAAAATATTGAACTTGGATCATCAAACTCTAATCATCAAAATTAGGGTTAACAAAAACTTTTCTAAATAAAATTATGAAAGCATGCATATGAGTATGCATTGAATTTGAAATTCTTTTGAACCACCTTGTTTGTGTGTTTCCTTGCTTGTAAAATGTTTCTTAGGTGAAATAAACATCATCTAAAACATTTCCCACACTTTTCCCAAAGACAAATAAAGCAAAAAAATAAAATAAAGGAATGGTCACTTTGACCAATTTAACTCCCATGCCTACTTTGGCTGTCTCAAACTTTCAGAAACTAACAGAAACTTTTCTGGATCTTTGCACCCCTTGATTGTACTCATAACAAATTATCAAGGCCCACTTTGTGATCATTCAGAAACTTTCAAATGCATAGTTTAAATGACAATTCAAAATTGAATCTTTATCATATGGGAAGATCCCACTTTTTCAAAAACCACTCAAACAAGCTCAACTTTCAAAAACCAAGCATCTGCAGAATCACCAGCACTAATCTAGCACACCCACCAAAAATCTTTTCAAAATTCAAAACTTGAATTCATGCGGCCATTTCATCAAACACTTGGCAGACACAAATCAAATAAAATCAAAACACTATAGTGTGCAGTGTTTTGAGCCTAACTGGTTCCCTATCTAGCTCACAACCATCTCAGTAGATCATCTAGAAAGATTAACCAAGCACTAGCACCACTGTGAGCTTGCCAATATCATCAATGGTGAACAGCCGAGTGCATCCTTGCCACCCTAGTGTAGACATCAAGCTAGGAAGGAAACTAGCCATGCCAACCTTGTCTGGGAGATCACCCATGCCTCACCGCCCCCTCTCGACCAGCCCTGCCTCGAAGACACCGACCAGAGCACCCAGGAACGCCGCGCCCATGCCTCTTCCAACCGTGCCGAGCGTGCGCCAGAGCGCCACCCTCGACCGAAGCCCACAGACCGCGCGCCGCCCTCGCCGCGTGCATACATGATCGCCACCGACCCAGGAGATCGCCAGACATCCCCGTTAGCCACCCCATGCCGCACAGCCACCGCTCGCCGTCGAGGACGCCGCCTCTGCCGCGTAGAGCGTCGCGTGTTCCAGGCCAACCCGCATCGCCCCACATCTCGCCACAGTATCGTTGAGCATCGCCAGGGAACACCGCACCGTCCCCTACCTTCGCCCATGCCAATAGCCGTCTGTACCATCGCCCCCGACGAGCTCACCATGCGCCCCGTCGGTCCCCTCACTCGACTATAAATAGAGGCCACCCCCAGCCGAATTGAGCACACCATTCTACTCCCCTCTCCTCACTGATCGT